>CAUYUJ010005435.1:265786-328286 GCA_963575745.1 Prorocentrum cordatum | reverse complement strand
AGAAAGGATGGAAGGAAGATATGGAGGAGGGAGTGGGTGAGGAGGAGGAGGAGGAGGAGGAGGAGGAGGAGGAGGAGGAACGAGGAGGGAAGGGGGAGGAGGAACACCAGAACGGCAGGAAAGGAGGAAGGGAGGAAGGCAGGAAGGAAGGAAGGAAGGGGATGAGGAGGATAGGAGGAAGAGGATGAAGAGGAGGAGGCAGAGGGAGGAGGAGGGGGAGGAGGAGGAGAAAGAGGAGGAGCAGGACAAGGAGGAGGAGGAGGAGGCGGAGGACGAGGAGGAGGAGGTGGAGGAGGAGGAGGAGGAGGCGGAGGAGGAGGAGGAGGAGGAGGAGGCGGAGGAGGCGGAGGAGGAGGAGAATGAGGAGGAGGAGGAGGAGGCGGAGGGGTCCGTAGATATGTTGGCTCAAGTCCGCGGCGTTTCACTCTGGATCTTTTATCTTTTGGCAAGGGGGATATCGTGCTCCCCGCAGCTTTCCCAGGCGGTTGCCCGCCTGGTTCACTCTCCAATTACGTTTCCAGTGTAGTATTGCTCCTTTTTCTGTTCCTTCCTCTCAGCCGCAATGGTACCTACTCCTCATGCTTTCTCGTGTGCGCCTCGGGTTAAGCCTGATCCAGGGAAATCTGAGGAGGCTGCTGGAGAGTGGAAGACGAAGGGTGCAACGAGAGGGGGCCAGCAGTCGGCGACGGCACTGGCGTGCCCAGGCTGCAGGTGCAAGGGGAACCATTTCACAACCATTTGGTGCAAGAGTTGCTCTGCCATTTTTCCTCGGGTGGATCACCCTTCTTGTCGGGTTGTCAGAGGTCAGTGGGTGTCACCTGCTCCTCCAGGGCAGTGGCAGCGCCCGCCCCTCGGCTACATGGTGTGCGGCAAAGGAGAGCCTGGCAAGGGTCGGGATGAGAAGGGCAAGGGCAAAAACACTGAATTGGTACCACAGTTTCGGCATGACCAGCAGCTTCCAGGTTCGGATGGACACGTGCAGACTGGAGGAGGCACCCCGCCACTTCCCGCAGGTCCAGTCCCATCGCTATCTTTATCCGAGGCGCAGCATTTGCCCGCGCTCTCCTTCAAGGTGGGGGACACGCAAGGGGGGCACGTACTACGCCGACACTGCAAAGCACATGGAGCACGCTGCGAGTGTGCCAGAGATCAATATGCACCACAAGGTTCAGCAGCATCACGCTGCTGTTCGGAGGCTGGAGAAAAACTGGGCGAAGAGCTGGTGAAACTTAACCGCCTACGCGAAGAGACACTGGCATTGGAGCAGCTGCTCGTGAGGAGCTGGACAAGGGTGACAAGGAGCACGCGGGGGCTGTCCGCGCACTCATGTCGGAGTCGGCACGTCAGGGGCCTCAAGCTGCTGCCACGCAACCGATCAAGCTCGGTCAGCTCTTGAACGGCCACAAAGTGACAACAGGGACAAAGGGACAAAGGAGACAAACGGGGACAACGAGGGGACAAATGAGGCAAAGGCGACAAAAGGTGACAAACAGAGGACAAACGGGGCAAAGGGTTCAGAGGGGACAAATGGGCCAACGGGGACAAAAGGGGAAACAGAGGACAAAGAAGGCAAAGGAGACAAAAGGGGACAAAAAGGAGACAACGCGGGGACAAAGGGGACAACAGGAGCAAAGGGGACAACAGGGGACAAAGGGGACAAAAAAGGACAAGGGGGACGAAGGGGACAGAGGGGACACAAGGGGACAAAGAGGGGACAAAGGGGACAAAAGGAACACAGTCGAGGCATCACATTTCTGACTTCCTGCGGCGTCGGAGAGAGCGCTCGGAGAGCACCCGAAGGCACCCGAAAAAACACCCCGAAGGCACCCGAAGGCTTCATTTGAACCGCCCAAACCAGCCCAAAAATTGCAACGCATGCACATGCATTCCCGCTTTTACGGCCTCAAAAAGCGCTCGTGGGCGGCGGTGGGCGCTTGTATTCCGCGACAAAAAGGGATCTTTTTGGACTCCGGCACAAAAAGGAATTCTTTTGGAATCCGCCACACTAGGAATCCTTTTGTAACCTGCCACAAGCGGACTCCTTTTGGAATCCGCAACAAAAGGAACCTTTCCTGACATGAACGGGAAGCGCGTGAAAGGGAAGAGTTGCGTAAGAAATTGCAGCATCATCGTGCTCAAATGTAATATAGGTGAGCTCTCCGAGCGCTCACAAAAGGATACGTATGGACACGTGCCCCCCGAATGTTCGCAAGCATTTTCCTGGTTATCCTCACTCCTCCGCATGAGGAGGACGACGGCGAAAACGACAATCGTGGGAGGAGGAGGAGGAGGGGGAGGAGGAGGAGGAGGAGGAGGAGGAGGAGGAGGAGGAGGAGGAGGATGCGGAGGAGGAGGAGGAGGAGGAGGCGGAGGAGGAGGAGGACCAGCAGCAGCAGCAGCAAGAGCAGGAACAAACGGTGAGGAGGGGACGGGGGGGGGACGAGGAAGAGGAGGAACAGGAGAAGGAGGAGGAGGAAAACGAGGCGGAGGAAGAGAAGGAAAGAGAAGGGGGAAAAACGAACGGAGGAGGATGAGGGGGAGGAGGAGGAGGAGGAGGAGGAGGAGGAGGAGGAGGTGGAGAAGCAAGGGCAGGAGGAGGAAGAAGAGGAGAAGGAGGAGGAGGAGGAGGAGGAGAAGGAACAGGAAAAGGAGGACGAGGACGAAGAGCAGGAGGAAGAGGAGGAGGAGGAGGAGGAGGAGGAGGAGACCAGATGGCTTCGAGGGCCCGTTCGAAGGCATTTTGTAAGGGATGTCTCGAGTGAAACGCTGATCTTCCAGCGCAAGCGTTAAAGACCCAGGTTTCTCCATATTCCCGTTTCTTGGGCCATCTTGGGGGTCATCCGAGATCGCTCTGGAAAGATGCCTTACAAGAGCTGTGCCGGCATCCCATGTCTGCAAGGATGTCTCGGGCGAAACGCCCGTTTTCGAGGGTCCGATAATTAGGCGAGCTATTCCAAGATCTCCATGTTGAGAGAATGTCTCGAGCGAGACGCCCATGTTTAGCAACACACTTCTTAATACACGACCCCCCAACTTCTCGATTTTGACAGGATGTCTTGAGCGAGGCGCTCGTTTTGGGAACCTTTCCTGACACGAACGGGAAACGCGTGAAAGGGAAGCGTTGCGTAAGAAATTGCAGCATCATCGTGCTCAAATGTAATATAGGTGAGCTCTCCGAGCGCTCACAAAGGATACGTATGGACACGCGCCCCCCGAACGTTCACAACCATCTTCCTGGTTATCCTCCTCACTCCTCCGCATGAGGAGGACGACGGCGAAAACGACAATCGTGGGAGGAGGAGGAGGCGGAGAAGGAGAAGGAGAAGGAAAAGGAGGAAGAGGACGAGGAGCAGGAGGAGGAGGAGGAGGAGGAGGAGGAGGAGGAGGAGGAGGAGGAGGAGACCAGATGGCCTCGACGGCCCGTTCGACGGCATTTTGTAAGGGACGTCTCGATTGAAACGCTGATTTTTCAACGGAAACATTAGAAACACGCGGGTTTCTCAATCTTTTCGCTCCTTGGGCCATCTTGGGGGTCATCCGAGATCGCTCCGAAAAGATGCCTTACAAGAGCTGTGTCGGCATCCCATTTTTTCGAGGATGTCTCTGGCGAAACGCCCTTTTTCGAGGAATCTCCATTTTTGGAGGAGGTCTCGAGCGAAACGCCCATGTTTAGCAAACTACGTCTTAAGATACGACCCCCAGCTTCACGATTTTGTGAGTTTCTTGAGCGAAGCGCTCATTGTGGGAATCCGCCACGTCCTGGGCCCCGAGGCGGCGCCGCGCGTTCCCCCCCCAGATCCCCCCCAGCTGATACAAACAAGAATTCGGGGCACACAGACGTCCATCGCGCGACCCTTCGAGTCTTAGCGCGCTTCCCGTCATCCGCCAGGTCCTGCGCCCCGAGGCGGCCCCGCGCGTTCCCCCCCCCCCCCAGACCCTCCCCACTTGATAAAAAGATCCCTCCGGGCTCACAGACGTCCATCGCGCGATTTTTCGAGTCTTAGCGCGCTTCCCATCATAAAGGAATTCTTCTGGAAACCGCTACAAGAGGAATCCTTCTGTAATCCGCCACAAAAGGAATCCATTTGGAATCCGCCACATAAGGAGTCTTTTTGGAATCCGCCACAAAAGAAATCTTTTTGTAATCCGCCACAGAAGGAATTCTTTTGGAATTCGCCTCACGGAATTCCTTCCGGGCGGACGCACAAGTTGACCGACGGCTCAGGGGGTACCAAAGAAAAACGGGACAAAAAGACAAATAACGTAGGACAAAGAAACAATTACAAAACGCATAGCGTGAGAAATAACGTGAGAGGCCCATGCGTTTTTCTGCTTTTTCCATCCTGTTTTAGACTCTTTTGTTTGTTCCCAACCATCCTGTGGTGTTGGGTCCTCGTTTTGAAGAGACGGTCCCCGCGTTCTCCTCCTCTCCTCTCCTCTCCTCTCCCCTTCCCTCCTCCTCCCTCCTCCCCCTCTTCCTTGCGTTTCACCCACCCAGTACAGCGTTTCGTGGCCCCATAGGGAGCTCCACCGAAGGCCGCAGTGCCACCGTCCACATGTGCCCCCCCACTCAGTACAGCGCTTCGTGGCCCCATAGGGAGCTCCACCGAAGGCCCCAGTGCCACCGTCCACATGCGTCCCCCCCACTCAGTGCAGCGTATCGTGGCCCCGTAGGGAGCTCCACCGAAGGCCCCAATGCCACCGTCCACATGCGTCCCCCCCACTCAGTACAGCGTTTCGTGGCCCCATAGGGAGCTCCACCGAAGGTCCCAGTGCCACCGTCCACATGCGTCCCCCCCACTCAGTGCAGCGTTTCGTGGCCCCGTAGGGAGCTCCACCGAAGGCCCCAGTGCCACCGTCCACATGCGTCCCCCCCACTCAGTGCAGCGTTTCGTGGCCCCATAGGGAGCTCCACCGAAGGCCCCAGTGCACCGGCCCCCCCCCCACTCAGTACAGAGCCCCAGGGGCTCCACGAAGGCCCCAGTGCCACCGTCCACATGCGTCCCCCCCACTCAGTACAGCGTTTCGTGGCCCATAGGGAGCTCCACCGAAGGCCCCAGTGCCACCGTCCACATGCGTCCCCCCCACTCAGTACAGCGCTTCGTGGCCCCATAGGGAGCTCCACCGAAGGCCCCAGTGCCACCGTCCACATGCGTCCCCCCCACTCAGTACAGCGTTTCGTGGCCCCATAGGGAGCTCCACCGAAGGCCCCAGTGCCACCGTCCACATGCGTCCCCCCACTCAGTACAGCGCTTCGTGGCCCCACAGGGAGCTCCACCGAAGGCCCCCGCGCCACCGTCCACATGTGTCCCCCCCCACTCAGTGCAGCGCTTCGTGGCCCATCGGGGCTCCACCGAAGCCCCAGTGCCACACATGCGCCCCCCCCACTCAGTACAGCGCTTCGTGGCCCCATAGGGAGCTCCACCGAAGGCCCCAGTGCCACCGTCCACATGCGTCCCCCCCACTCAGTACAGCGTTTCGTGGCTCCATCGGGAGCTCCACAGAAGGCCCCAGTGCCACCGTCCACATGCGTCCCCCCACTCAGTACAGCGCTTCGTGGCCCCATAGGGAGCTCCACCGAAGGCCCCAGTGCCACCGTCCACATGCGTCCCCCCACTCAGTACAGCGTTTCGTGACCCCATAGGGAGCCCCACCGAAGGTCCCAGTCCCACCGTCCACATGCGTCCCCTCACTCAGTACAGCGTTTCGTGGCCCCATAGGGAGCCCCACCGAAGGTCACAGTGCTACCGTCCACATGCGCCCCTCCCACTCAGTGCAGCGTTTCGTGGCCACATAGGGAGCTCCACCGAAGCCCCCAGTGGGACCGTCTGAGTGCGTCTGGAAACGCCCAATTTGGCATTTTCACGATCTCATTGCATCGTTTCGTGGCCCCACAGGGAGCTCCACCGAAATCCCCAGTGCCACCGTCCGCATGCGTCCCGCACGCCCACTGTGGCATTTGCACCCACCCAGTGCAGCGTTTCGTGGCCCCACAGGGAGCTCCACCGAAGGCCCCAGTGGGACCGTCCGCAAGCGTCCCGAAGCACCCATTGTGGCATTTTCACCCACCCAGTCCAGAATGTCGCGGCCCCGTAGGGAACTCCACCGAAGGCCCCAGTACCACCGTCCGCATGCGTCCCGAAAACCCAACATGGCATTTTTTACCTACCAACACAGCGTTTCGTGACCCCTTCGTGAGCTCCACCGAAGCCCCCATGGGACCGTCCGCATGCGTCCCGGAAACCCAATTTGGTATTTTCGCCCACCCAGTACAGCGTTTCGTGGCCCCATAGGGAGTTCCACCGAAGCCTCCAGTGGGACCGTCCGCATGCGCCCCGGAAGCCCAATGTGGCGTTTTCGCTTACCCAGTACAGCGTTTCGTGGCCCCATAGGGAGCTCCACCGAACCCCCCAGTGGGACCGTCCGCAAGCGTCCAGGAAACCTACTTGACACACCACTCACCCAGAACAGCGTTCCCCCCCACCCAGTGCAGCGCTTCGTGGCCCCATAGGGAGTTTCACCGAAGAAGCTTTTCACAAGTGCGGTACCCACAACTGCATATGGTTGGGTCCTTCGCCAGGTTTTTTTTTTTTTTTTTTTTTTTTTTTTTTGTTTTCTTCTCCCTTGGTACCCCTTGAGCCGTCGGTCAACTTGCGCGGCCGCCCCAAAAGGAATTTGTTTTGTGGCGGATTCTAGAAGGATTCCTTGTGTGGCGGATTACAAGAAGATTGGTTTTGTGGGGGATTCCAAAAGGATTCGAATTGTGGCGAATTCCAAAAGACTTCGCTTTATGGCGGGTTACAAAAGGATTCCTGTTGTAGCGGTTTCCGAAAGAATTCCTTTATTCCCTTTTGTAGCGGATAACAGAAGGATTCTTATTGTGGCGGATTGCAGAAGAATTTCTTTTGTGGCGGATTTCACATGGGTTCTTCTTGCGGCGAATTACAAACTTATTCCTTTAGAGGCGGTGGTACCCAACCAAATTAGCCAGACGAAGGACCCAACCATATGCAGGTGTGAGTACCGCAATTGTCATTCCTTTTTTCGGTGGTGATCCCTATGGGGCAACGAACCGTGCTAGTGGTGTGCCCACATGAATGGCGTGGTACACAACGCGAGCGAAAACGATTGATCTGAGTACGTAGGGAGACTGAGCGCGGGTGAATCTGAGCGCGAGTGCGTCTGACTGTGAATGAATCTGCGTGCGAGCGAGTCTACGTGCACGAATGCGAGTATTCCAATGCATGGTGCAATTGTATATGAATGTTAATCGTTTGTGAATGACTGCCTCTGGGTACTCGTGACGCTGGACGTGGCCGCCGCAAGGAGCTTCCCCGGGACTCCCCGACGGCATCGCCCGCGCGCCGCGACGCCACCGCGAGGATCGCGCCCGCTTCCTCCCCTTCTTTTACTCCCTCTTTGTCCGCGCACTCAAAGTCCAAAGCTGCGGGCGCAGCGCAGCGCGGAGTCCCAGCGACGCGCGCAGGTCGCCCCGGAGGGGTCCCAGCGACGCGCGCGGGTCGTCCGCTGCGCGCAGCAAAGAGAGCTAGCTGGCTGGCTGATAGCGGGCAAGGCTCTTGCCGCTGGGCAAAGCGACGACGGGCGAGGGAGGCGCGGAACCCCGACGGCCTCCGACGGAGGTGTACTGGGTGGTGGACACGCGTGCGGATTGCGCCACGGGGACCTTCGGTGGAGCTCCTTATGGGGCCACGAAGCGCGTGAAGGGTGTGCCGACATGGGTGTGCGGGACGCATGCGGGCACGCCCAGTCGGACCTTCGGTGGAGCTCCATATGGGGCCACGAAACGTGTGAGGGGTGTGCCGAAATGGGTGTGCGGGACGCGTGCGGGCACACCCACTGGGACCTTCGGTGGAGCTCCCCTATGGGGCCACGAAACGTGTGAGGGTGTGCCGAAATGGGTGTGCGGGACGCGTGCGGGCGCAGCACCCACAGGGAACTTCGGTGGAACTCCCGATGGGGCCACGAAACGTGTGAAGGGTGTACCGAAATGGGTGTTCGGGACGCATGCGGGCACACCCGCAAGGACCTTCGGTGGAACCCCCTATGGGGCCACGAAACGTGTGAGGGGTGTGCCGAAATGGGTGTGCGGGACGCATGCGGGCACGCCCACTGGGACCTTCGGCGGAGCTCCCTATGGGGCCACGAAGCGTGTGAGGGGTGTACCGAAATGGGTGTGCGGGACGCATGCGGGCACACCCACTGGGACCTTCGGTGGAGCTCCCTATGGGGCCACGAAACGTGTGAGGGGTGTGCCGAAATGGGTGTGCGGGACGCATGCGGGCACACCCACTGGGACCTTCGGTGGGGCTCCCATGGGGCCACGAAACGTGTGAGGGTGTGCCGAAATGGGTGTGCGGGACGCGTGCGGCACACCCACAGGGACCTTCGGTGGAGCTCCCTATGGGGCCACGAAATATGTGAAGAGTGTGATGAAATGAGTGTGCGGGACGCATGCGGGCGCACCCACTGGGACCTTCGGTGGGGCTCCCTATGGGGCCACGAAGCGTGTGAGGGGTGTGCCGAAATTGGTGTGCGGGACGCATGCGGGCACACCCACTGGGACCTTCGGTGGGGCTCCCTATGGGGCCACGAAGCGTGTGAGGGGTGTGCCGAAATGGGTGTGCGGGACGCATGCGGGCACACCCACTGGGACCCTCGGTGGAGCTCCCTATGGGGCCACGAAGCGTGTGAGGGGTGTGCCGACATGGGTGGGCGGAGGAGGAGGGGGAGGAGGAGGAGAGGAGGAGAGACGCGGGCCACCGTCTTTTCAAAACGAGGACCCAACAACACAGTAAAACACGTGATAGTCCCATTTTTTTTTTTTTTTTTTTTTTTTTTTGTTTTTTTTGTTTTTTCTTTCTTCTCCAAAAAAAAACTATGTTTCCCCTTGGTACCCCCTGAACCGTCGGTCAACCTGTGCGTCCGCCCGAAAGGAATTCCGGTTGTGGCGGATTCCAAAAGGATTCTTCGTGTGGCGGATTGCAAGAAGATTTTTTTATGGCGGATTCCAAAAGGATTCTTATCGTCGCAGATTCGAAAAAAAGGATTCCTCTTGTAGCGGTTTCCAAAAGAATTCCTTCATTCCTTTTGTAGCGGATTCCAAACGAATTCCTATTGTGGCGGATTACAGAAGGATTCCCTTTGTTGCGGGTTCCAAAAGGATTCCTTTTGTTGCGGATGGCAAAAGGATTCCTTTTTGTGGCGGTGGTACCAAACCAAAACATCATAAACAAAAACGTTAGATTCATATCAGTTTTTTTCGTGTCTCCCTGGTACCCTTTGAGCTGTCGGTCAACTTGCACGTTCGCGTTAGAAGAATTCCTGCTGTAGCGGATCCCAAAAGGATTCTTTTTGTGGAGGATTACAAAAAAGGTTCCTTTTGTTGCGGATTCCAGAGGAATTTCTTTTGTTGCGGATTCCGCAAGGATTCCTTTTGTGGAGGATTCCAAAAGGATTTTTTTGCGGATTACATCAGGATTCCCTTTGTAGCGGATTACAAAACTCCCTTCATATGCGGACTTCAAAAGGACTCATGTGGAAGACGGAGGAGGAGGACGACGACGACGAAGGGAGAGCGAAGAAATTCTACATGATGATGGTAATCACAGATTATGTAAAGCCTCGAAAAACCTTACACGAGCGTTGTTCCAGGGGGCGGAAATACAACCTTACCGGTACCTGGGGCCCCAACTTCCGTCCCAAAACCCGGGCAACGACCGCTGCCCGGAAATAGCATATCCCCTTGCTGCTATCAGGGTGCTGACTAGGGTGGAGCTTCACGGCGCGGAGCTGTGTCCGTTACCAGCCTGCAGCATATCTCTGTCTTTATTATTGAATCGCTTCGCTCATTCCGCCGGCCCATTTCGCATGACTGAGCCTCTTGGGGCCGCTGGGGGGCCTCTTCAGCGTCGCTTGGGGGCCTCCTGAGGGCCTCTTTGGGGCTTTTGGGGCCTCTCAGGGGCCTCTTGAGGCCTCCTGGGGGCTTCTTAAGGCCGAGGGCTCGAAGTTTTGTTTTGTGTTCCCCCTTTGGGGCATCGCTTGGGGCCCTCTTGGGCCCCTCTTGGGCCGTCTTGGATGCCTCTGGGGCCGTCTTGGAGCCCTCTTGGGCCATCTTGGGGCCTTCTTGGGAGCTTCTTGGGCCCTCTTGGGGCGATCTTGAGGGCCTCTTGGGCCGTCTTGGGGCGTCGGGAAGCCGAAAAGATGGACACGCCAAAATCTGTCCAAAACCTACGGAAAAGTCATGAATTTTGCCTCTTGGGGTCCTCTGGGGAGTGCTCTTGGAGGCCTCTTGGGGCGTCTGGGGGCCATCTTGGGCGTCTTGGAACGATCTCGGAGCACTCTTGAACCATCTTGGAGTGCTCTTGGCGGCCTCGTGGCCCTTCTTGGGGCTCGCTGGAGGGCCACGAGGGCGGCGCCCAGGAGGAAAACCATCTCTGACCCGAGTCTGCCGGGGATCGCCCGGGGTACTTTTTGTCCGGGGACCCCCAGGAGCCGCCCCGCGCGCGCGAAGTAGAAGTATTATTTAGCAGTTACCGGAGATCTTAGTACGCCTCTGGCCCGTTGGGCCGGCGAATTGGCATCGCCTCATCTCGAAAACGGTCTCAAGGATCCTCTCCAGTTTCTGAAGGGGCATCTCTGAGATTGTCATTGCCAATTCGCTTGCCAATCTTAAGGGTACGGATGATCGGTCGACAAACAATGCAGAAGCACACACATGTATGCTGGTCCGCGCGGACTTTTTGGAGCTGCGCTGGGGCCCCTTGGCGGCGCCGCGCCGCCCCTGGCGCGCCCCCCTTCGCGGAGTTGTTGAACTAGCGCCGCACGCTAGTTCAACAACTCCGCGAGCAGCGTCGAACGTCCATGTTTCTGTCGTTGTTTCCTCCTCTACTGCCGTTTTTCCTCCTTCTACAGTCGGACCGACGTGTAAGATCGAGGTCGGCTCGGGGGTGCCCTACTGTTCTTCGTGCCCGGTGGATGTCGCTGTGCACTCTGGGGAGGGTGCCCTTGGATGTTCTGTGCGGTGTGGCCGGCGGAGGGCCCTCGTGCTTTTGAGAGGGCTGCCCTTCTGGCCTCTGCTTCTCCACCGCGTCCCTCCCCTGCCCACGCTCTGGGACGAGCCCGAGGCCAGCTCCTCCGGGGAGGGCGGCGCTCCCCGCCCGAGGCCGGCCCCTCCGCCTTACCGGCCCCCCCCCCCGGGGCCGATACCCTTCCGAGGCGCAGCTGGCGGAGCTCCCCGGCGTGGCGGGCGGGAGGAGCCCGGGCGCCCGCGCGCGTGGGCTCACCGAGCGCGCTCCACTGCTCGCAGGGTGCCCGCTCGCATGTTCGCCTCGGTGCAGTGAGTCGTCGAGCCCCCGCGGCGGGTTCGGGCCCTTTGCGAGCAGGTGCTCTGGCAAGTGGTGGAACGCGCTGGGCGATTGGTGCGGGGTCGACTAGGCTCAGGAGGGAACAAAACACATACAGACACAATTAATCGTCGATTCCCCAGAAAATATGGGAAAGTTATAGGAAGTGGGGGGGAAGAGACAGAAACCCAGAAAATATGGGGCACCATTTTATTTGTGTGTATTGATTTCTGCGTCCTTACGCCCCTTCATAGGCGCGAGGGTGACCTCTCGCCGGAGTGACCTTCGGTGCGGGCACTGCCGCGTACCGCCGTGGCGTGCATGTTTTGCTCGAGTGTGGTTGCGGTCGTCCCCTCCCACTTGCCCCTCCTTCTTCTCCCAACATATTGCGCGGAAAGAAAACCTCTGCATCCTTGCCTCTTCGGTCCATCCTTCGCCACTTTCGCTGGCCGCGCCCCGCTCGAGAAGCTTCGACATGGCCTTCCGAGGCCCTGGCGTCCTTCCCGCGCAGCCTCGTGAGACGGGCCGACGGTTGCCGACGGGGGCGTCCCAGCCCCGAGAAGAGCGCGGCGGAGGGCGTTTTTGCGCCATGTTCCGCCTCTGGGCGCTCTCGTCGGACGTGGCCAGGGCGAGGCGAGATCTGTAGGGGGCCACGTGCGAACCCTACCCCTACCCCCCACGATTTCTGAGGGGGAGGGTGGGCTTCACGACGTGCGGGAGCTCCCGAGCGAAGTGAACCCCACCCTCCCCCTCAGAAATCGTGGGGGGTAGGGGTAGGGTTCGCACGTGGCTCGATTATTCGTAACTTTTCAATGTGAATCCCAAGATTTTGATAGAAGTTCTGGGCTTTATTCAATTTCTGAGACTATGAATTTCTTAACCCATGATTTCTTAAGCATTTCGCATGGTGTAGGGTTCGCACGTGGCCCCCTAATCTGCTCCAGGGCGTTCCGGAGCGCTCCCAGAGCGTTCTGGAACGCTCTGAGACATCCTCCCAAACTGCCAGATCTGGGAGATTCTCGATGTGTCCTCACCCGATGTTATCCTCGTCCTGGCTTCGTCTTGCCCTGCCTTACTTTGCATCTTCGGGGGGCCTTTCCCGTGCTGCAAATGGCGGTCTTTTCTTAAACTCCGACGTGGTTTCGACGTGGATTCGACGTGGATTCGGCACGATTTCGACACGGATTCGACGCGCTCGGCGTGGATTCGACACGGATTCGACGTGGATCGCGGCGCGATGGGACAGACAAGGTCTGCCGAAGATGCATTACAATCTGCCGGGCCTCGGGTCCGCCAACGATTGAGCCAGGATGAAAACTGGTCCTGAGGAATGGGTCGAGACTTCTGGGGGTCGACGTCGTGAATGAAATTAACTTTGGCCGCGGGTTGGAGACAAGCGCCAACTCCCGAACACTTATCACAGCGACGAGTGGGACCGACCGAGGGGGCCGAGACGACACGAGGCGAGGGCCAAAGGGGACCAGGCGGCGGAGGGACAACGATCGAGGGAGATCCGAGGCCCGAAGCAACCAGTGGACAAAACGCTGGCAAGAGTCGGCAAGCTGGCAGGCTGATTAATCACAAGCAGTGCAAACTACCATCACACATCACCATCGTCAACTTCATCATCCCCCCCAAACTCGTCCCACCCACCACCCACATCTACAGGAGCGAGCTACCGCTTGCTACAGTCGGCCCGGATTAGCAGGTCGACCCTGCCTGCTCAAGGGTACCCTTGTGTCCTGTGCCTCGCGACACGTGCCTTCCTACAATCCCATTGCGACGTGGCCCTCGCATGGGTCTTGTGTCCTTTCGCGTGTCCTGTCCAATCAAGGCCGACGGTACCGACTTCCCGGTGCGGGGCGGGGCCCTCCGCTCCACTGCGATCTCACCCCCCAACCTTCGACCGTGTGCGTCGGCTCCCCAGGGGCGACCCGCGCGCTGAGAAGCCGGGCACTTCCTGGCCACACCGCCTGGGTGACGATATGTTGCAAGATGTTTGCACCAGTTGCGCGGTTCGCACGTGCGCCTCCAAGGGGGCCGCACAGTCACAGTAGTTACCAGCTTGTCGTTCAGCGTCCCAAGGAGGGAGGGAGAGGGAGGGGGAGTAGATCGGGCGTTGCCTCGCACGCCTGGCCCCCCGGGGGCCGTTCGCTCGCGGAAGTGGGGCGAGTGCCCAAGCCGCAGTATGGTTGCAGGGGGGAGAGTTGGAGTGGGCTGGGGGTTCGAGGTGGCCCAGCACTGGTTCCGGTTAGCAGAACGGGGGGGCAGGCTCGAGGTTCTTGGTTCGGGACGTTTTCGTTGCCTTCTTCGGTCTCCCGTTGCCGTGTTCGGGCCATGGGACCGTCCAAGACGGATCCAGGGTGTTGAACCTGGGAGGAGTCTGGGGACCGATTTGGGGCAGATTTGCATTAACTCCCCCCTCTTGACAGTTTTGCTCGGGGCCCAGCCGCCTCCAAGAGGAGAGGGGGGGGGCAAGCTGGGTGCGTTCGCGCCATACCTGACGTCCTATCCCTCACTCCCATCCCTTCCCATTGCGCTGATTTGTTCTTTTACGATAGGTTCCTACGGCGTTGGCGCGCCGGCGACGCCGGCGAATGCGTTCAAGGTTGAATTCTGTGACGTGGAAGCGAAGCGCCGATTGACACGGTAACGCCTTTGGATCCGACTGAATTCAACCTTACACGATCGGGGCCACGATCGGTTCAAGGTGGAACGACCGACGCGGTGTCAATTTTTTTGCGCGCGCCGACGCGCACGAACCTTCTGTATCCGCGGGCGCGAATCACAGCCAACCTGGACTTGGGGGTGGCAGAGTCAGGAGGCAGAATGGATGGAGGCTGAGAAGGAGGGCGGGTGACGAGGGAGGACGGAAGCTTAGAGCGAAGGGGCGATTGCCATTGTCCCAGGGAGTGCTCGGTCTGCGGGAGGGAGGGGGAGGGCATGGGCGGGGCAGAGGTAGGAGGCAGGATGGAGGATGGAGGACGGAGAATGCGAAGATGGAGGATGGAGGAGAAGGCGAAGATGGAGGATGGAGGAGGGGCCGTTGCCTTTGGGCCCTCTGCTTCGACTTCGAACATGCCCCGGAGATTCCGACAATTAGGATTTCAGGCCCTCTTACTCTTCAGCATTCAGGACAGGACTGAGGACTCGAAGGACCTGAGGTGCCTCGAGAGGCACGGTGGCGGATATGTTGAAGGAAGTGCAGGCGGAGGGAGCAGAGGAGGCGGATTTTGAGGAGGTGTTCATCTCCATCTCCTCCTCCACCCCCTCCAGGGGGGAGGATAGGCGGCGGAGGACGAGGAGGAGGGGACTTCGTGAGGTGAGAAGCGAGCAACCGTGGGGAACTGAAACCGAGGAGGTGGAGGAGGAGGCATCGTTCGCGCCGCCCGTGCTCTGCCTGGGATGGCGCTGCCGCCGACCCCTCCCTCTTCGGCCGCGAGGGCCTGCCGGGACGAGTGCTCGGGGGACGCCCGCTGTGCCGCCTGGACCTGGGGCAGCGAGAGGGGCGTGGAGGGCCTGACGGACGTGTGCTTCCTCAAGGACGCTCAGCCTCGAAGGAGGAAACGTGGGCTTACGCCTTCGTGCGTGCACAGGGCTCTCTCTTTCCATCGCACCTGGTCAGGGGCCCTCCTGGGGCAATGTGCCACAAGCTCCCTGACCGACAAATCGGCGTCACCCCAGCATACGTCTACTATCTGTGCGTCGCCCCCCCCAGGGGCGACGCGCGCACCGAGAAATCCTATAGCATATGCGTCGTGGTGGGCGCTTTCTGGCCACACCGCTCGGGACACGATATGCTACACCAATGGTATACTATATATGTTCGGGTCGGACGCGCGCCTCCAAGGAGGACATCTGGTATCAGTCTGTCTCTGTGCGCCCCAAGCACACGCAGGCCTCACCAGGGAGGGCGGGCGGGCGCCGCGGACCAGCGTCCGTGCTCTGCTTCGGTCCCCCCCCGCGGGCCAGCACGGGGACGCGCCCGGCCCCCAGCGGAGGTGCCCGAGCAGATAGGCTTTGTGGAGGGCGATCAAGGGAGAGGAAGCATGTTGCCAAATCATTCCCAGATGTCTAAACACATGTGTCAGACATGTTTTAGACAAGTAGAAGCATGTTTAGAACATGTTTAGAACATCTTTCCTGCATCTCAAACACCTTTTAAATTCAATGGTAGGACTGTCAGGGTGTACATTGTCGTGGCATCCACAAAGATAGACGACAAGACAGGCAGAGAGACAGCGCGGGTGGACAGGTCCACGAGGATGACCGACCAGAGCGCCCAGACCGACGACAGACGACCGCAGCCTCCAGACGGGTGACGAAGCCTTGAAAACCAAGCCCTGGGAACATGGCAACATGGCTCCCCCTTCCTGGCGCGCAAACAGGCCAAGCTCCCCGCAGACCAGGAGTGGAAAACGTCGACTACGATTTGCCTGCCCCCGAGGAACGATCGTGAGAGTCTCCTGCCCCCCAAACCTGCGGTTCAGAGACGAATGGCAGCGGCGTGTAGTGCCTCGGCGGAGGTCCGAGCGGATTTTTTCAGAATCGGCGCTGGGCGCCCCTTGGCGGCGCCTTTGGCGCCGCCCCTGGCGCGCGGAGCGCGCCGGGGGCGGGGGTCCCTCGCCGATCCACGGTATCCACACGGAACCCGGAAGACTTCTATTCATCAGGAGGGGCAAGACACCGACACAAAGAATCGTCAATCCCAATGACATTCAAAAAATCGTCTCCACGTCGTCCTCGTCATCGCCTCCTCGTCGCCCTCGCCTTCCTTGTCTTCTTCTTCGCCCACGGAGTCCATTGGACTAAAGCTGCGCTTCCCGTGTTTTTTTCCGGTCAGGTTTCCGAAACATGGCCGTTTCGTTCAAGACATCCTCAACAATTCGGCACCAGAGGGGACTTGGAATCGACATCGTCTTGGAATCGCTCCCGGAGGGCTTCCGAACGGCCCAAAAGGGGCCCAAAAGACGCCCCGAAGGGTCCCAAGAGCGTCCAAGAGCGCCCCACGAGGACCCCAAGAGACCCCCGAGAGAGCTCCAGGAGGCACCCATACGGCTCACAAGAGCCCCAAGACGGGCCAAGAGAGCCCCAAGAGACTCCCGGGAGCGCCCCGCGAGGCCCCCAAACGGCCCAAGGACGCCCCCAAAGGCGGCCCCAGATGGTGCCGAGACGGCCCCAGAAAGCTCCCAAAGACTCCCACGACGCGCCCAGACAGCCCAAGAGGACGCCAGAAGCCCGCAAGAGGACCAACGAGGACCCCAAGACGCCCCAAGGAGGCCCCAATACGACCCCGCGCGGCGCCAGGAGCCCCCAGGGTAGCCCGATAGGGTCACCAGATCCCTCCCCTGATTCAAGGCCCTTCTCCAATTTCCTCTTACTGTCCTCCGTCGTCGTCGTCGTCGTCGTCGTCGTCGTCGTCGTCGTCGTCGTCGTCCTCGTCGTCGTCGTCGTCGTCATCGGCTCATCGTCGTCGTCGTCGTCGTCGTCGTCGTCGTCGTCGTCGTCGTCGTTGTCATCTTCCTCCGAATTCCTCCTCGTACTGTCCTCGTTCTCTTCGTTCTCGTCCTTGTGCCTCTCTTCCTCATTGTTGTCCTCATTCTCCACCTGTCTATTCTCACGTTCTCCACGCCGTCCTCGTCATTGCCTCCTCGTTGCCTTCGCCTCCTTTTTCTTCTTCTTCTTCTTCGCCCAACGAGCCCCAAAAGCGGCGCTTCCCGTTGTTGTCCGATCAGGTTGGTAGAAACATTGGTTGAGGGCCACATTAACTAACCTCTGTAAACACCCTATTATTGTGTTGTGGGGAAATGTCTATTGCAAAGCGGAAAGAAAGTTTCCAGGGGTCTTCACTGTTTCGGGGAGGCTCCGGGGTTCTCCTGGAATTCTGGGGGCCTCCCAGAAGACCTCTGGAGGCGCAGAAAAGCCGGGAGAGCTTCCCTCCCCCTCCTCCTCCTGAGCCTCTCTGGGAAGAGGAGGCAGGGAGGCTCGGCAGAGGCAGGAGTGGGGAGGAGGAGGATGGAGGAGGGCAGGCGTGACAGTGGCGCGGCGGAGCGAGGAGCGCGGAGGAGGGCAGAGGCAGCGCCCGCCTCCCCCCGCCGAGGGCCTGAAGCCCGGCGTGGCGCCCCAGAGGCGCCCCACGCTCGGCGTCGTCTCCGGCCTCCGCTGCGGCGGCCCGGGCGGCGGCGGCGGCGCCGGCCCCGCGGGCGCGGGCGGGGCGCAGGGCTCCGCGGGGCGCCCCGGGCTGCCGCCGGGCGGCGGCGGCGACGACTCCCTCTTCTGCTTCTCCGTGATGCTGCCGGAGGGCTACGAGCGCGGGCTCGTGGAGGTGCAGCACCAGAGGAATTACCAGCCTGGAACATGTCCCTATCCCTATGCTGTGTACCTCCTCATCACGATGCCAATCTTAGGGATTCCCTTATTTTTTCAGGGCGGATCCCCAAGACATTGTCATCGCCTTTTGGCGTGTCAATCTCAGGGATAGGGATACGTTCGAGGCTGGTAGAGGAACATCAGCATCTTCGCCTGCGATGGCTGGTCCGTCTACAGCAGCCGCGAGGTGGAGGTGGCCCCCGGGCTGGTCACCGGGAAGGTGGGCAGCAACCTGACGTGCGGCTACGGGGGCGAGTTCAATACTGCTCTGAATCTGGAGATCTTCATGCTTGTTTGGGTGAAGGTTATTAGCGATGGAGCGTTTCACAACTTCGGCTGGACAGCCAAGGTTGACCCCGACTCGGTGTTTTTCCCCGACCGTTTGCGCATGGTGGTGCGACGCCACATGGAGGACGCCGCAAGTCCCAGCGGGGTTTATCTGAACAACTGCAAGTTCGGCTTGCACGGCCCCCTGGAGGTCTTCTCTCGGAACGCGGTGGAGACGTGGGCGAAGGGCTCTGCGCACTGCGTGAGTCACTTCAACGAAGCGTGCTCTGGGGACTGCATGTGGGGAGAGGACCCTGGCGACGCATGGCCTTCTCGCAAGCTCGTTGTCCGCGCATGTTTCGCCTGCTTAGTTTCATGCGATGTACTCTACCTCATCATGCGAGTGCTCTTAAGTGTTCTGACCGCTTTGTCATCTGCCCCTGCTCCTTGTCTTCCGATGTAGTCGCTCGTCCCATCAATGGGTGTTGATGCTTTGCTTAACATCATCAGCCCACCTGACACGATTCGTGGGCGAGCTATCGTGAGAAGGGAAGCGCACCAGGGGGACGACAATACAAATGACCTTGTGGTGAGCTCGATGGGCCCCCGACACGTCGGCACCTCTGGTGGGGAGGCCCCTGCAGGCCTCTCTGAGCCACGCCTGGGACCCCCTGGGACTTCTTGCCCTCTTGGGGCTCTCTTGGCGCCTGTGGCCCTGTCGGGCTGCCCTGGGGGTCCTTGGAAGGCCATCGGCCCCCCTGTGGCCTCCCCGGGCTCCCCTGGGGCCCGTGTGGAGGGCCTCGGGCGGCTGCGCCGGCTGCTCCGCCAACGCGTCGGCTGCCTTTCTCCGGAGGGCCGTCGGGGGCCACCGCAGCCGAGGCCTCGGGCATCCTGCTGCTGTTTGAAACCCCATGCAGGGCCCTTTTGAGGCCATCGGCCATCGCGGGGGCAGTGGGCGCAGAGGAGCGACGGTCGCTGGCACCCTCATGCGCGCTGGAAATCTCCTGATGTCCGAGAGCCTGACCCCCTCCCCTTCCTCCTCTTCCTCCCCCTCCGTTCCCCCTCTCCTCTTCTTCCGTAACTGCGTACCGTGGGTACTACTCTTCTTTTTTCCCCATTGCGCCAGTGTGCTCTCATCCCTTCTGCGCATTCTTTTGACACAGAGTTCCACAGAGTGAGTTCTTGCAGTTGGGGCAGCAGTAGTAGTGGAGCCGCGCCGCACGGCGCATCGGCTAAACAGCACAAGGCTAATTACAACAGTTCTAACGCACAGCCTCTCAGAAAACATACGCCTGGGCAACGCTTCTCCACCGAGCCCTGCTATAGTTCGGCCCGAGCTCGGCGCGCACAGATGTGCCAGAAGCCGAGCATGCTAGCGACGCGTGCTCATGCATTACGCGAGCCCATGTCAATCTGGGGCGGCCTCGCGCTCTTCTTCCGTGTAGGATCGGCGGGTTCACGCTCCCAGGTGCGAACACTACATCACGAGCTGCTGAGTCCGGCATGCTGCCAAGCTTCCCGAACAGATCGAATTGTTTCATGAGAATGTGGTTGCTAAGACGGTGCTGCCCGGCTTGTTGCCGCACGCTGTGGTTGGACACGTGGGAGATCATGGAATGAGGGATCTTTAGTATTTTGCGCAGACACTGGGCCTGGAACGCATCAAGTTTATCCCTCCCTGCTTTCCGCAAGCACAAAGCCTCGATGCTGTAGGAGAGCTTGGAAATTACGCGCGCGTTGAACAGCATGATCTTTCTGCTCCGACTGATGTTCGCGTGCCCCCATACCAGGCATAACTTATCAAGGGCTCCCCTGGCCTCCCCCAGTCTGCGCGCCAGAGACGCGCCCGCGTTACAGTCAACGTTCAAGAGGCCACCAAGATATAAAGCTGAACTGGTCGTGTTGACCGGGTCCCCGGTGGATGTGAGCACTGGCGTTGCATGCCGAACTTGTAAATGCACAGTTTTCCCCCAGTTGGGCTCTAGACCGTACCTCCACGCATGTTGAACAAGAGTGCGTAAGAAAAACTGCAGACGAGGGATTTCATCAGATATCAAGGCGGCGTCGTCTGCATACGCAACGTCTAAGCAAGTATTCCCCTCACCGAGTGGTCCACATTCTCGCGCCATCACTTCTTCGACGTCTGTCAGCAAAACGGACAACATGATGATGAACAGATAAGGACTCAGCGGGCACCCCTGCGCTATGCCAGATTGCTGGTCGAATATACCAGACTCCCCGTGCGCATCGCGCACGTCAAAGGTTCGGTTGTCGTAAATATCTGCAACGATATCGATATACTCGTCCGGGATGCCAAACCGGGACAATGCGACGACCAATGCAGCCGCGTCCACTCGATCAAAAGCCTTGGACCAATCAAGCAGCAGCACGGACAGGCAGCCGCCCTTGGTCGACCATGCCTTCTCGATTAATCTCTGAACAAGAAAATACGCATCGCTGGCCCCACGGCGTCGTCTGAAACCGAATTGCGTTGGCCGCAAGCGTCCCTCAACTCCTCCCTGAGCCATGCGGCGCAAGATGAGGGCGGCGATGACTTTGTAACCAACAGACAACAGCGATATTGGGCGGTAGTTCTCTGGCAGAGACACGTCCCCCTTTTTGAACACAGTGGATACACTGAAATGCTTCCAGCGCTTCGGCACGGTCTTCTCTCTCCAGCACACATTACAAAGATTGAGAAGAATATCGCACGCGTCTGCGTCAGACCGCAATGCTTTCCAGAGGTCGGGGGGGATGCCGTCTGGTCCGTGTGGAGGGCCTCGGGCGGCTGCGCCGGCTGCTCCGCCAACGCGTCGGCCGGCTGCCTTTCTCCGGAGGGCCGTCGGGGGCCACCGCAGCCGAGGCCTCGGGCATCCTGCTGCTGTTTGAAACCCCATGCAGGGCCCTTTTGAGGCCATCGGCCATCGCGGGGGCAGTGGCGGCAGAGGAGCGACGGTCGCTGGCACCTTCATGCGCGCTGGAAATCTCCTGATGTCCGAGAGCCTGACCCCCTCCCCTTCCTCCTCTTCCTCCCCCTCCGTTCCCCCTCTCCTCTTCTTCCGTAACTGCGTACCGTGGGTACTACTCTTCTTTTTTCCCCATTGCGCCAGTGTGCTCTCATCCCTTCTGCGCATTCTTTTGACACAGAGTTCCACAGAGTGAGTTCTTGCAGTTGGGGGTTCGTCTCGATTAGTAATTGGGTGGGTCCGCTGGGGTTTCGCCTGGTGCCCGGTTGGTGGCCCATCGAGGGCACCTCGTGGGCGCCCCGTGCGCTGGGTTGGCGGGAACGCCGGGGTTTCGCCAGGTGCCTCGTGGGCGCCCCGTGCGCTGGGTGGGTCCGCCAGGATTTCGCCTGGCGCACGGTTGGTGGCCTGTTTGGGGCGCCTCGTGGGCGCCCTGTGCGTTGAGTGGGTCTCCCAGGGTTTCGCCTGGTGCCTGGTTGGCTGCCAGCTGTGGGAGCCTCCTGGGCGGACTATGCGTTGGGTGCACTACATAGCTCGCATCGCATAGTTTGTATCACGCATAGTGCATCACACAACTTGCACAACGTAGTTTTCACGCCGAGCTTGTACCACATCGAATGCCTCACATAGTTCGCACCACGTACAGTACATCTCAGAGGCGCAAATGCATGTTTGGCACCACATGCATGGACGCACGTAGCTTTCGCACATAGATTTCACCTCGTAGCATGAACCAAATAGCTTGCACCGCATACTTTTTCCAAGAGAATTGAACTCTATCGACTTTCCTAGCCCCGACGAATCGGACTCCCTGGAACACTGCAAATTCTATGCGCTTCGCGTAATACCATCAGCGGTGTGCATCGTAGCCCCCTTGGTCCCCCTCGGCCTGGCGGGCGTCCTGGACTTCACCGGCTCCGTCGCCTGAGCCCCGCGTAACGCGCCCCAGTCGCTGTGGCTCCCCCTTAGGCCGTAATTTAGATCGTTTCGTCGTTGCTTCGTATCTTGACGGCGCGCTGTTGCTCTGTGTCGCTCGCGAACAGAAAAATAATCCCATCAACCCATCCAGAAATGCTGCCCAGACGAATTGCCCTTGTCAGGGATGTGGATGAGCATGCAGTAGAATAAAGGGCTGGGTAAGACTTCGTACCCCAAGTGGACGAGGAGTCGGACGGGGAGGAGAAGGAGGAGGAGGAGGAAGAGGAGGAGGAGGAGGAGGAGGAGGAGGAGGAGGAGGAGGAGGAGGGGACGAGGAGGAGGAGGAGGGAGGAGGAGGAGGAGGAGGAAGAGGAGGAGGAGGAGGAGGAGGAGGAGGAGGAGGAGGAGGAGGAGGAGGAGGAGGAGGAGGAGGAGGAGGAGGAGGAGGACGAGGAGAGGAGGAGGAGGAGGAGGAGGAGGAGGAGGAGACGGACGGGGAGGAGGAGGAGGAGGAGGAGGAGGAGGAGGAGGAGGAGGGAGAGGAGGAGGAGGAGGAGGAGGAGGAGGAGGAGGAGAAGGAGGAGCCGGAGGAGGAGGAGGGGAAGGAGGAGGAGGAGGAGGAGGAGGAGGAGGAGGAGGAGGAGGAGGAGGAGCTGGGAGAGGGGGAGGGGGAGGAGGGAGGATGGAGGAGGAATGGGCGGATGAGGAAGGGGAGGAGGAGGAAGGCGGGCAGAAAGGCCAGAAGCCTCTTGGATGTCTGTTTCAGATGTCTTTCTAAAGGTTCTTGGCGTCCTCTTGGGGTGTCTTGGGGGTCTCTTGGAAGTCCCGGGGGCCTCTTGGGGCGTCTTTGGTGCCTCTTGGGAGCCTGTTAGGGATCCTCTTGGGGGCATCTTGGAGGACTGTTGGGGGCCTCTCGGGAGCCTCCTGGGCACCTCTGGGGGGCGTCTTTGGGCACCCTTGGGAGCCTTGGAGGCTATCTTGGGATCATCTTGGAGGGGATCGATCAAAGGAGGGGGGCTCCTGACTCAGGCCCCCAACAACAAAACATGTCGGGGCCTCTTGTGGCGTCTTGGGTGCATCTGGGGGGGCCTCTTCGGGCCTCTTTGGGGTCTCTGTGGGCCTGGGGCCGTCTCAGGACACCCTTGGGAGCCCCGCGGGCCATCTTGCGGCCATCCTGGAGTTGATCGATCAGAGAGAGGGGAGGTGCCAATCAGCCCCCCCCCCCCGCCCAGCCAGCCACATGCGCCAACATGTGGCCAACATGCGGCCAACGTGTGGCCAACATGTGGCCATCCTGGAGTTGATCGATCAGAGAGGGGGGGAGGTTCCAATCAGCCCCCCCCCCGCCCAGCCAGCCACATGCGCCAACGTGTGGCCAACGTGTGGCCAACTTGTGGCCAACCTGTTGCCCCCCAAGGTGGCCGACGTGCGGGCCCTGCGGCCCCGTGCCCGTCCGCCGCCGCCGCCCCGTCGCACCCACACCCTCCCGGCTACGGTGCGATCGCATCGCACGGCATTGCAATCGCACTGCGCCGCATCGCTGTTCCCCTTGGCATCGCTCGGCCGTGTGTATTTTTTTCTCGGCGAGGACCATCGAGGAGCATCCTTGATCATTTGGCGAAACAAGCACAGGGAATGGACGACCGAGCGATGGCGAGTTGCGCTGCATCGCTGTTCGCGCGCGGTGGATTCGCACTGCCTCGGCAGTGCTCTGTCTGTGCGCTGCGTGGAGCCGTTGTTTTGCCATGGGTTTGCGCTGCGTTGCAGTGCGTCGTGTTGCCGTGCTGTTCGTTGCTTGGACTTTTGTGGCTTGATCATTGCTGGCTTTGCATGCCTTTCAATGCTTTTCATCGCTTTGCATTGCGTTGAGCTACTTTGCATTGCTTTGCACTGCGTTGTGTGGCTTTGCATGGCTCCGCATTGCTTTGCTGTGCGTTGCTTGGCATCGCTGGCGGTGCATTACGTTGCATTGCTTTGTATTGCTTTGCATTGCGTTGCATTGCGTTGCATTGCCCTGCATTGCGATGCATGGCTTCGCATGGCTTTGCAATGTGATGCATTGCGCTGCTATGCGTTGTATTGCATCGCATTGCGTTGCATTGCGTTGCGTTGCACTTCGGGGCAGTGCTTTGCATCGCTTCGAATTGCGTTGCTGTGCACTGCGTTGCGTTGCTTTGCACTGGTTCGCATTTCGCTGCCTTGATTTGCATAGCCCAGCATTGTTTTGCATTGCGTTGCATCGTTGTTTTGCATTGTGCTGGCGTGCGTTGCATTGCGTTTCAATGCGTTTCACTGCTTCAGCATTGCTTTGCGTTGCGTCGCATGGCTTTGCATTGCATTGCATCGCCTTGCGTCGCTTTTCATTGAGTTGCATCGTGTAGCATTGCTTTGCATCGCATTGCGTCGCACTACATTGATTTGCATGGCGTCGCGTGGTTTCCCTTGCATTACGTACTAGTTGTTTGCATTATGTTGCATTGGTTTGCAGTCTGTTTCAGTGTTTCGCCTTGCTTTGCATTATTGCGCATTGATAGGTATTGCTGTTCATCGCTCTGCATTGCGTCGCATTGCGTTGCATCGCGTGGCATTGCGTTGCCTCACGCTGAATTTCGCTGCATTGCGGTGCATTGCGTTGCAAGGCGACCCGTTGCTTTGCATGGCTTGCAATGCGTTTACCTTGTTCCGACTTGCGTTGTATTGCTTTGCATGGTTTGGAGTGGCGTTGCATTGCTTTGCGCCGCATTGCTCTGCTTCTCGCGACATAGGTTGCATCACATTAATCGCACCTCGTAGATTGCACAACATTGATTGCGCCACCTGGATTACACCGCATATGTTGCAACATATCCCAGCCTGGGGTCCACTGGTTAACATTTTATGGCATCATATAATCCTCGCCCAGCCGGTATGAACCCAATCGCTCACCCTGGTCAGCTAATATCATGTGCGCGCACTTCCTCATCCCAAACGATCAGTTTGCCAGGACCCCTTGCAAGACATAGTAGAACTCCACACGTGCGCGCATATGTCGAGTTCATACCAACACACTAGTGTAGCAAGTGGTTCAATATTTCAGCTGTTCTGATCGCGCGCACTTGCTCGCACGAGAGCCATCTGATGTTTAGCCATCTTCTCCAGAACCTGCATGATCATCGCACCACGCGCAGCATCCGCGTTGATCTAGCAGCCGCCCAGTGCACGGCTCCATAATACCATGCGGGCCACATGCTCTAGAAGCCACCCCCGCGTGTCGAAATCCTTTGACCACCATTGGTTTCTGCAGCACTTCAACATGCAGCTTACTTGGTCGCACCGCGTGTCTTCCACAGACGGTCTGTCAGATTTCTTGACTTCCTGCGCGCGCGTTTTTCCTCGTCACCCTTGTCAGCGCCATCGCACCACCGCCGCGATCACCACCGTCAACCGCCGCCATCGCCGCCGCCAGTGCCGTGCAACCGATCCCCATCCCGATCATCGTCCCGATCCCCACCACCCCACCCCCCCAGTTGTGGATGTGCCCCCCGAAATCCGAAGGGACCAGCCTATGTCCCCATCCAGGAGGGTAAAACAAAAATAAATAGAGAAATCCCCATCCAGGAGGGTGAATCGGCCAGTGGGGCCCAGTCCACGCCAGCGGGGATGAAGATCGGCTCCGCGATGCTCCAGGGGGCCCGGGCCGCGGTCCGCGGTCGCCGCGCGCGCGGCCCCGCGAGGACCTGTTCATCGACCAGTGCCTGTGGAAGGTGCTCAACGTGAGCCGCGAGGACTCGCGTCTCCTCCGTCCTCCCTCTTCCCTCGCCCCTCCACTTCCTGCTCATGGCCTCTGTGGGCCACCTTCCTCCTCTACGGGGCCTCATCTGGGTTTGGGGCCTTTTCTGCCTGCTCTTCGGTGTGGCCCCCGGAGGACGGTGAGGTTGATTATATGTCATCTCCTGAGCGCGAGTGACACTCGCATCATGACCTCGCAGTCGGCTCTCGCATCGTCGCGGACATGCACGTGCATCACAAACCGTGAATTTACTTCGCCGACGGCCGCACTCTGGAAAGGAAGGAGCTTTTCAAGGTGTGCGCTCGAATAGGTATGCTCGAAAGTGTCGGCAAGCCCACTCGAGGCAACAATGTACTCGATCTCGTATTGTCAGAGTTCATTTCGGGTGTCGCCTGCACGGTTCACGCGCCCATCTGCGATCACAATCTCGTCCACTTGAAGCCGCTTTGCGTGTTTCTTGTTCTCTGCCGATCCAGCGGGAGCAGTGGCGGCTCCAGAAAGCTGATGGGAATGGTCTCCGTGGGGCCCTCAATGCCATGGATTGGTGTTCCCTGTTCTTTGGATGCGGCCATATGGCGGCAGTTCTGAATTTCACAATGTTTCTCATGAGCATTGCCAGGCGTTACATCCCGACCGTTCAGGCGACCGTCGGGAACTCCGCGCACCTTTGACTTCATGACAAGTGCTTCGGACTCATAGCAGCAGAGGTGGACGCCCACAGCACGCCTGCGCACGAGACCCGGCAGAGCAGCTGCTCCGAAGAAGTGCTTCGAGAGCACCGGGCGCACACCGCCCGCAACCGCCAGCTCGGATAGTAGAATTACGACCTTCCTGAAAGAAACAGCGTTTTTTCTGTATTTCCTCGTGCTTCTCGCTGGGTTCTCTCACAGTCCCCTTCCGCCACGACTGTTGGGACGTGGGCCCTCGAGCCAAGGCAGAAAGCAGATTATTCCGAGAATACCTTCAGCCGGCTTGCCTGATGCTTGCTTGAATGCGTGTTCCGAGATCGACGCGAGCGTGAATCATGCCATGCCGAGTTTCCACGCAATGCGCCGTCGACAAAGTTTTGCAGGTTCTCCAAGCCTCCAAGAAGACTGCGTCACAGACCCTGATGTTGTTCCAGTGCGGTTGTTTAAGAATTACGCGCGTGAGCTCGCATGCCATTGTCCATTATTGCCCTCCTTGTTTTCAACATCGTGCTCTGCCTTCGCTTTGAAAGCTTCACTGGCTGCTTTCTGATTCAACCACAAGGTGAGGGCAAATGCGGAAAATTAGCGTGGACTTCATTTGACCTCTCAGATAAGCAAAGTGGTCGAACGGATGTTTGCTATCCAGTGTCTCCTGTTTTTCGAATGTGCCCGTGCATACGGTCGTAATCAGTTAGCCTACCACAGTGGCTGGCGGTATCGCGACGCCTTAGCTCATACAGTGTGCCATTGGGCATGGGCAGTTGGGACAGGCCGTCGGGTTACAGTCTACTGCTCCGGCGAATCTGGTGGATTTGACCAGGTCCTCCAGATTTCTCGCAAAACTTCGCGCCGTCGGCATTCCAGAGGTACTCGCGAAGCTAATCTCTGCCTGGCTGGAGCCTCGTATTGCCAGGGTCTGCGTCGATGGCGTCTTATCCGAATCTCTCCCGCCTGAGAGCACGGTTTTCCAGGGTGCTCTGCTCGGTGCTCCGCTTTCGAACGTGTGCTACGCTGACGCGGGCCGCTCCGTTAATTATCGACGCCGGTTCCAAGAGTGTTCTTTTTGGGACGGCCTCAATTGTTGGAGGTTTACGGTTGCTGTCGCAGCAATCCCGATCTTATGGGTGCGTGTGAACATGTTCGATATTCATTTCATTTTGACGGCGCCGCAAGTCAAGTCTTGTTCGAAGCGCGCCCGCACGGCGAGGACTTCAAATTGCGAGGGGCTGTTTGTGGTAACAAAAAATCGCCAGCCGTTCAGAAGTATTGCGCTGAGGCTTCTTGCGAACGACAAGCGCTACTGCTCGCCAGCCGCTTTTTCTCCATATGCGCAATGGGTCGACCATCGGGGTTGCAGCGAGTGCTGCTTCGCCCAGCAACGTGTGTCCTCGAACTGCTCGATGGCGTGCAGAACTGTTTCAGCACGAGGAGTCGACGGAGGTACGCGCGCCCTGTGAGTTGACTTTGGCACCGTCACGCGCGAGACGCGACATGTCCATCTCGGGTCTGGCGTCCAGGGTCTCGATTTGGTCAGGTTCTGCATTGTCTGTCCTCGCCGTTTCCTGCTGCTGCGGGCCTCCTTGCATCACACGGTTTCGGCGTCAACCGTCGCCTCCGCAGGCGGGCCCCGAACGACCCGATCGAACCACGCCACCATCCCTTGCTCCAGAGGCTGGTTTTCGGCATGCTCAGCGTCTGCAGCCATCTCCCGCAGCAGCTCATCAACTGCCGCTTTGTCAAAACCTTTCAGAGAGCGTGCCCGTATCGGGCTAAAGAAGCTGCAGCATCCCACGGTCTAGCGTGGCAGTTCCTTCTACGCCGCGCCGTGCCGCGTTCGCTGATAGCACTGAGGGCCCCAGGGCTTGGTCATAGAGAGATAGGGGAAGATCAAGGGCAGAGTTTGGGTCATAGACGGATCGGGTGGGAAGTTGTACAAGGACTGGCATTTGCGATGGTGGAATGGATGCAGTGACGTGTGGATTTTCACCCTGTGCGCGCCAATCCTCCCCTCTAGCTGAACTTTTCGCTCTTACCCAGGTGGCTACCTCCCCTCTCCCGCTTTACCCCTACGAGGTCAGACACCATGAGAACCCAAGGGCCCACCAGCCTGTCCCAGAGGCTGCTTCTCAGGAGGAGCAGGTGCCTCGAAGCTCCGCCTCGCGGCCCTCTGCCAGGCCTGGCCAGGCCTCTGTCTTTCCTCGGCCTTCCTCTTCCTGCTCCCTCCTCCCTCCCCTCTCAGGGTTTCGATCCGATCGATCGGATTCGACATCGACGTCGGCCGAGTCGATCCGAGTCGTTCTCGATCTCCCAGCGATCCGCTGCGGCCCGATGCTTGCATTTCGTCGTTGTGTATCCTGGTGCGGCCGATCCGATTCGATTTTGAATCCGTGCCGACGCAGTCCGATTCGATCCGATTTCGCGATTCGATGTTGACTGAGCTTGCCTCCTCCCTCCCCCTCCCTTGCCCTGCCCCCCCCCGCCCCGCCGGCCTCTCTCCACCCAGCGGCAGGACGACGACGCGCTCCTCGTTGAAGACCACTGCCAGCCCCCCGAAGGAGACGCTTTTTTTGGGGGGGGATGACGACGGATCGGAGGGGTCAGCGTCAACGACATGGGGTGTCCCACCCAAGAGGGGAGCACCGACCCCCATCGCTTGCTCATCGCCGATTGGGGCCGTGGCCCCCCCCCGCCCACGCCGAGACCGCGTGGTGTCGATGTCGGGGGCCTCTCGCCGATCTATCGGCGACGTATCGCGGATTCTGGGTCAATGTCCTCCGCCTCCTGAACCACCTCCCGCTCGTTATTGTTCCCCCGTCGGATGATTTGGGGGAGCTCAGGAGGAGAGGTCGAGGAGGAGGAGGAGGACGACGACGAGGATACTCACACCTTGCCCCTGGTTTCTTCCAGTCGCCCTCCTTGGCGTCGTGGCGGAACGCCGGGGCCGGCCGTGCCCAAGACTTGCAGGGCGCAGGTGCGCGGCAGGGGATGGAGAAGTGGCGCCCGAGGTCCGTGCAGGAGGGGCAGATGGGGCGGGGGGGCCGGGGGACACCGGCGCCCTCGTTGGCGTCGGACCCGCAGGGGCGCCGCGCACGCTCAGAAGGGCAGTGGCATGAGCTGAGTGGGCGGGTGGGGGGGGGCGTGTTGTGGCCAAAATCGCCTGGAGCGTATGTTCAGGTCTGGCGCGTGCCTCCGAGTGGAGCCTCTGGCAGTACTGCGCTCTGTTGTGTCCCATGCGAGGGTGCGGGAGATGGGTTGGTGGGCGGGTGGGGGCAGAGGGGGGATCTGAGGGAGACGCATTTTGACAATGGAGGTAGCATCGGTGGTGTCATCCCAGAGCACCAGAAACACCGGCACTTCAGGTTGGGAGTCATGCGATAATAGTACTTTTGTTGCGTATCACCCCTTCAAAGAAATTTCCTCTTACGAGGCTTGTTGGGGGAATTCGCAAAGCGGTGGAGTGGATGCATTCCACGCGTGACAATTCGTACGCCCAGCGCAGCCTGCCCACGAAGTGGCAGCGTTGATTGCGAGCGTAAGCATCTTATGCTGAGATTGTGCATGACTTTTTGTCAGAGGAGCGTTCTCATGATTGTTGTGTCTTTATTGAGATTGTGCAGGATGCCTTGCGGCGTTCCGCGTCCCTGAAAGCGAGCGACGCGCAGCAAAGGCAGCACGGTGCACAGAGCGGCGCGCGCGGCACACGGCTACCTGTCGGTCTGGATGCAACTCCTGGGAGGTCAAATTCTGATTCAGCCCTGGTCCGAAATCCCGCTTAATCCGGCTTAATCCCGCTTAATCTGGCTCAATCCCGCTTAATCTCGCTTAATCCCGCTTAATCCCGCTTGATCCGAGGCCCACTCTGGCGTAACAGCCCCCCAATTGGGGCTTAATCCTCCTTAGTCCTTCCGACGAAAACCTCCCAGTAGTTGCCTCCTAATGTCGGAACGACTCGCGCTGGCTCTCTGGACGTCCCAGCGCGCCAGAGATCCCCACGCGGCCCCGCGAGCAGAGCGGACTCTCCCACGCGCGAGCTCCCTCGCAGGCCTGCCCAGAAGCGCCCGAGTGCTGTGGAGGGGTGGAGGCGGGGCGACGACGACGACGACGACGACGACGACGACGACGACGACGACGACGACAGCGAAAACGACGATAACGGCGACTGCGACGGCGACGGCGACGGCGACGGCGACGGCGACGGCGACGGCGACGGCGGCGGCGACGACGACGACGCGGCCCCCGTCGGTCGAGCCGGGTCGGCAGGGCCGCCCGGGCCCTCCCGGAGGGCAGGCGCCGGGCTCGCACGCGGCACGTGGCCGCGCGGTGGCGTCGGGCCCCCCAGGCGTCGGGCTCCGTCTTCGGGGCGTCGGGCCTCCATCAGGAGGAGAAAAAGCCAACAGACACAATTCATCGTGATTCCCCCCGAAAAATATGGGCGCATATGGGCAGTGGGGGGGAAGACAGAAGCCCAGGAAATACGGGAAAGTATGCGGAAGCCTTTTTGTGTTGTGTGTATTCGTTGGTGTGTCCCAGGGCCCCTTCACTCCAGAGGTGCGGGTCCCTTCCCCCCAGCCCGTGCTTCGCCCCGAGGCGTCGTCGGGCGGCCCCGAGGCCCAGCAGGGGCGCCCCGGAGGCCGCAGGCATTCGAGCTCCGTCCGCCGTGGTTTGCGCGGATCGCCGCCTTGGTTGCTGGGGCGGCAGAGGTTCAGACGTGGATGCTGAAGTGGGCGATGTCTGGACTATCCCAGCCTTCTGAAGTGGGTTACAGGTGCCCTGAGCGGCGCGGGGTGATTCGATGCCTCCGCCGAGCGGGCTCCGCCCCATTGGCCCAGATCTGCACGTCCGTGGAGCCACCTGCGGCACCTGCAGCCCCCCTGCTGAGATGGGTGAGGTCAGATAGAATCCGCCCTGCCATCCCCTCGTAGACCCCCCCTGCATCCCCCTGCCACGGCCGGATGGGCGGCCACGGCCACCCCCCGCATCCCCCTGCCGCGGCCTTTTTGAAGCCACGGCCTCCACGCCATGCCCTGCTGGGCACGGGCGGGCTCCCCAGTGGAGCGCGCCCGACTCCGGCGCTCGCCTCGCTTCGCCTGCATCCCCCTGGCGACCACCGGCGGCGATCGCAGTGGGTGCCGGGCGCGCGCGGCACGGCCGCGCGGTGCACCGCGGCCCTCCGAGGGCCTCCTCTGCCCCGCGGGGCCCTCCCCGGGGGGCTCCGCCGCCCTCCCGCGCGGAGGGCCGGCCGATTTTCTCCTGGCGCGGGCTGAGCCGAGGGCCGCGGGGGTACAAAGGCAGACTCGCCCCGGCCCCGCCCCAGCTCGAAGAGCAGCAGAGGGCATAATCATGAAAATTCTCGGAGCTCCGCGCGGACCTCGTGGATCAGCGCTGGGCCCCCCCCTGGCGGCGCCTCCTGCCCCGCGTCTGGCGCGCTCCGCGCGCCAGGGGGGGGGGCGTCCAGCGCCGATCCAAGAAAAATCAGCGTGGACCTCCGACAGGGTATTGTTTGTTTGTGCAATCTGTTTTTCTTCGTCCAACCACGCCGATGCTCTCGGGGGCGGCCGGGGGTGATGACCTGTGAGGTGGGCACCCAGGCGTTGCAATCTCTTCTCGCTGGGCGCTTTTTGCCCTTCAGTTTCCGGTCCCTTGTTTCTCAAAAAGATGGGGTCAGCGGTCGTGATTTCTCGCGATGTTGCATCTGCATGTTTGTTCGCAACGTCGGACCTCAGGGATGGAATCTCCACAGAGTTCATGGCCCCCTCCTCTTGCGAGGACGCCTTTCCTTCATACCCAGGCGAGTTTACTTGTATTGCCCTCCCCTCCCCCTCCCCCTCGCCGCATTCACGAGCAACGCTGGGGCAGCATGGCGTGCAAGCGAGTCCTGGCCCGCGTGAAGTCCAGGCTCCCTCTCGGGCCTCGCCACGCCCCCCCCCCCCCGTGCCAGGGAAACTCGCCAGGGGCTAGAGGAAAGGCTGCCCCGGCCCTTGGCATCGCTCGGACGTGTGCATTTTTTCTCGGCGAGGACCATCGAGGAGCATTTTGGGCCACCTTGCGCAAAAAATGCGCGCACGAAGCCCTAACAACGCACGGGGCATGGACGTCCGAGCGATGGCGAGGGCCATGATCTGCGAGCCCTCCTCCTTGGGCGCCCCCCCTCTCGGACGCCCCCGACGCTCCGCACAGCGCTGCTCGGAGGCCGCCCCCCCCCCCCCCCCGCGCCTGGTGGCGCGGGCCCCGCCTCTCTCCCCGGACTCCGCTCGGGGCACGAACTCTTGGCCTCCCAGACTCCCTCCGTCCCCCCTCCCCCTCCCCCTCCAGCCCCCTCCTCCTCCTCCTCCTCCTCCTCCTCCTCCTCCTCCTCCCTCCCTCCATCCCCCCCCCCTCCCCCCTCCACCTCCCCCCCCTCCTCCTCCTCCTCCTCCTCCTCCCTCCTCCTCCTCCTCCTCCTCCTCCTCCTCCTCCTCCTCCTCCCTCCTCCTCCAGACTCCACTCGAGTCACGAACTCTTGGCCTCCCAGACCGAGGTCCCAGTCAGGGGCAACGATAGGGGGGGATGGGCACAGGGGGGGATGCATCGACCCCCAATCGCCCATTGATCGCCGAGATAGGGGCCCGATAGCCCCACCCCGCCCAGGAAGGAGAAGATTAACTATCGGGGGCCTATCGCCGATCTATCGACGACGTATCGCCGATTCCAGGTCGATGCATCCCCCCCTATGCCCATCCCCCCCTGACGTTGCCCCTCACCCAGTCGAGCGGCTTGGTCGCAGGTCACGGGGGCCCTGCACGTCCTCGCCGTTCCGTTCCCAGAGTGCAGCGGGGTGCGCTGTCGTCTGGTGGTCGATGAGGGAGCGCAGATGTAGGATCGATTGGCGTCGGCTGGTGTCCAGTTAGCGTCGATTTGCGTCGGTGAGCGGCGAACCTCGTCGGTTCGCAGGAGCCAACAAGATGGTACGGGGGGCTCCCACGAGTTGCCGCAGAAAGCCAAGAGCCACAACCACAACTCAGGGGATGTTCTGGCGGGGCCCCCGGGAGAAGCCCGCCGACCTCGCAGGGAACAGCCTGGCGGTGGTTGTGGTCGCTCTGGCCGTCTGGGGCGTCCACAACGACCACAACCAGTGCTGGGCAGATTTAGGTGTTCTGGCGCTTGTTGGCATGCGCAAGAGATCCCCCAGGGTGTGTCCTCGATGTTGTGGACGTTTGCTGTCCCCGCACTCTAGGCCTCACAGATGGCGTTGGAGTAGATGGGGTCGGAGGACCGCGGAGCATCGCTGATGCATCCCCAGTGCGGCTCGACAGGGAGCCTGATATTCTCCACGTGGACGTCGCCAATGTATTGCCGACGTCACCGATGCCCCCGACCCCATCCACTCGGACCTCATTTAGAATGGCCTCTGCAGACTCCCCTCGGGTCCTTGAAAAGCCACGACAAAAGATTTTGGATCGTGTTCGGGCTCCAGGGGCCCTCAGCCGGGCCCCCGGGGCCGTCAAAAAGCGACTCGGGAGGAAGACCCCGCCCCCAGGAAGGGGTCGAGACCTCTGGGCACCCGTTGCCATGACGAAGTCACGACGTCGGGGGTCTCCGTCCCTCTCCTCCTGGCAGTTCCGGGGCATGTTTCGAGGCAGCTCACTGGCGCGCCAGCTCCCAGGCGCGCTCCTCTCGGCGGAGATTCCCTGCACCTGTGGCCTCCCCCCGCGTGGACTTCTCCGCGGTGCCGCCCGCCTTTTCTCCACTCGTCCCCTTGTGCTTCTGCCCGGCGCGGCCCACAGGCTGATCGACCGCGTTGCCGCGTTGGCGTCCTCCTTCGGCGCTAGCCAACACGTTATGATGCAGTTCCGATGCATGCTTGTGCATGTTTCGTGAGTGCCACATCCAGGAGACCGCGTCGAACGGGGCTGGGACGATGATCAATCCGTTGCAGAGCGATCCAGATCGCTCTCAGGGCGTTCCGGAACGCTCTGAGAGGGCCGTGGCGCCCGAGACGTTCTCCAGAGCCGCCGGATCTCAGAGAATTGCGATTTATCCTCACCCGATGTTATCTTCGTAGGAGGAGGAGGCGGAGGAGGAGGAGGAGGACGAGGAGGAGTTGGAGGAGAGGGAGCAGCAGCAGCAGCGGCAGGAGGAGGAGGAGGAGGAGGAGGAGGAGGAGGAGGAGGAGGAGGAGGAGGAGGAGGAGGAGGAGGAGGAGGAGAGGGAGAGAGCGGCAACTGTGGTGACATGTCGCAGCTTCGAGCTTTGATGGGGGAAGGGGAGAGAGGGAAGGGTCGCGGAGGAGGGGCTGAGATAAGGAACAGCTGGAAGAGTAGGAGGAGCATGAGCACGACGGTGATTCAATCTTGATGGCAATGATGGTGCTGGTGGTGATCGTGATGATGAGGAGAAGAAAAAAGGGTGACGAAGGAGAGAAGGACGAAATTGGACGCACACGGAGAACGCGGTGGAGGAGGACACGGAGGAGGATGAGGAGGAGGAGGAGGAGGAGGAGGAGGAGGAGGAGGAGGAGGAGAGGAGGAGGAGGAGGAGGAGGAGGAGGAGGAGGAGGAGGAGGAGGAGGAGGAGGAGGAGGAGGAGGAGGAGGAGGATGGGCCGCTCGGGGCTGGTGCCCCCTCGCTGCGGACTGAAGATTTCCCCTCTGCCTCCGCCTCCGCCTCACCGCCCAGTCCTCTCGGGAGAGGTCCGGGAGTCTTGCCCCCTCGCCGCCGTGCCCCTCCTCTTGGTGCCATCGGAATGGGCACGGGAAGAGAGGGTGCGAAGACCGCTCGCATCTCTTGTTCATCTTGACTAAGGCTCGCTGTCGTTGTCGCCGCGGGCGTGGTCCGAGATCGAGGCAGGGCGGCCGCCTGCCCAGCAGCGGCCGCTGCCGCTTTTGGACGGCGTTGGCCGTTGGGCATCGTATCCATTTTTCCCGTACACATCGGTCGTTGAAGTGGGTATTTCTGGAGTCCCAGATTCCAATCTATTTTAAGCGTCTTCCTGCTTCAATGATCGAGTGGCTTCACTTTCTCCGCCCTCCCGAGGGGGCGGGCGGACACCCAATCTATGTTCAACGCCTTCCTACTACGAGTTTCTACCTACCTCTGTCGACCGATGGGTACCCATTTCGGGCGTCCAGATCCTCGCCATTTGCTTCTCGCGCGCGGGCCAGCGCCAGCCGAGTCGTTGCGCCAGCCTGTCCGGAATGTGTGTTGCCAGTAGTCGGCGGACCGCTCTTGGCCATCAGCCGCAGCGCGGGCCAGAAAGGGTCGGAGAACAGTCGCCTGGCATCGCTCGGACGTGTGCGTTTTTTCCTCGGCGAGGGCCATCGAGGAGCATCCTTGACCATTTGCCGAACAAACCACGCACGAGACCGATAAAAAAACACGGAATGGACGTCCGAGCGATGGCGAGGTCGGAGGGTGACCTCACGCGGCCTCCGAGCACTGCCTCAAACAGATAATTCGGACGTTAGTGATAACTCATGGTTTTGTGCGCGTGCGGAGTCTCTCCCCTGTGCTCGTTCTTTGCCTCCTTTTTGCCTCTCAAGGCTCAAGGCCCCGCGGAGGCCAGCCTTTTATTGTCAGGAGGAAAAAAAACACAGACACAATTGATCCTCGATTCCCCAGAAAATATGGGAAAATATGGGCAGTGGGGGGGAAGACAAAAAACCCCAAATATGCGAAAATATGGGGAATACTTTTATTTGTGTGTATTTATTTGTGTGTCCTGGGGCCCCTTCATTCTTTGCCTCCTTTTGCCTCAAGGCTCAAGGCCCCGCGGAGGCCAGCCTCTTCTTGGGGTGGGCGGGCACAGGGCCATGGCTCGCTCGCTCCGGGCGGCGCTGATGGAACGCGGCCCGGAGCGGCCTGAAAGGGATGCGCCACGCGTTTTCCTTGGAGTGTGCACTGGCGACGGCTGTTGTGGCAGCCTTTGGTTGGCTCGACGCGTCGAGCGGGGCTGGCCTGCACTGCAGCCTCACGGCGTCCGCGTCGTTCACCTCCGGCTCGGGGAGGCGGCCACGAGACAGAGGAAGAGGCGGCAGACGCCTCACGGGACGAGGAGGCGCAGGCGGAGCCGACCTGTGCTTCAGAGGGGCCGGCACTGCCTGCGGCCTCCTCTGGAGCTGCGCAGCTGGGTGGTGCAGCGACGCCTCTCTTGGTGGGGCTCTCGGCCACGGATCTGCCGCCAGCCATGGCCGATCCGCGTGGGCGCCCCGAAGGCCAAGAGGGCTCGCAGGGATGCTGAGGGGAACGAGCGCCAGGCATCAGTCCATCTCGAGTACGCCGAGTACAACGCCGTTTTTTAATACATGCTCCGCGTGCGGATCATGTATAACAAATGCAGGGATTTAACATCACTAACAACAAGGGGTTTATGCATACATGTATTCGTAAATCAATCATGTATTAAAATCTGTTATATATACGTGTATATATATAAATCCCATGCAGTAAACAACTGCCCTGTAGTTTCACGTGTGCCACTACTTGGACCTCCTGCAGGGCAGCAGCTCGGGGACGCTATGGGGGCAAGGCCCAGCGTCCCACTCAGCTGGACCTTCGACGGAGTCGCTACGTGAGCCTTCACCGCATCCGAAGTCGGAGGAGCACGGCTGCCCCAGCGAGGGACCCAAGAGGCAGGAGAAGGCGGACGTAGGAGGCCGAGGCAGGAGGCGGAACCACGTTTTCCCAGCCGTCCGAGGACACGCCAGGAGGAGGTGCGAGCGCACCAGGAGAGGCCACGGGGCCTCGGAGTGCAGCCGAGAGGAAAGCGATGCATGGCCTGGGCCAGCGCGTGAGTCGAGGCGGCTGTGAAGCAGCTCGGCGATCGAGCTGGGCATGCCCTGCGAGCCCTGCGGCGCCCGCTGGTGTTTTCCTGGTGGTCCTGCCGACGCCATGGGTCGGTACTTGTTCGGGGCCTTCTGGGCCAAGCTGCGGCCGGTCGCGGCGGGCCCACTTCGAGTCGCGACGGCGTCGGGTTCCGCGATCAGCTTCGCGGCCTGGTAGCCAGGGTCTCTTCTCACTTACTGCTCCCACGTTTGCGCCACAGCGCGGGGCTAAGGCCGAGGAAGCAAGGCTGGTCATGACGCGCGCATGGCCCTCGAGGGCAGACCCGACGCGGCTCCGGTCTGACACTGGCCCGAGGAGTCTGACCCCTTCGCGGAGAGGTACGTGTCATGACGTAAGTCAGGATGGGAAAAAACACACAGACACAATTAATCGTCGATCCCAAGGAAAATATGGGAAAATATGGGAATTGGGGGGGAAGACAAAAACCCAGAAAATATGGGAAAATATGGGGAATATTTTTATTTGTGCGTATTTATTTGTGTGTCCTGGGGCCCCTTCAGTAAGGTGTGGAGAAAATGATGCCTGATAGCTTCCTGGTCAGGTCCGGGCCCCGGGGGCCCCGTGGCGACGCTTCTGGATGTCGCGATTTTTTATCCGCGCGCGGAGAAAACGACAGGGGGTACGAGTAATGGAGGCATAACCGCCCAGAGGTATCGGCAGGTCGTGATGGAGCGGCGCGGCGCGGCGAGAATGTGGACCACCTCTCCATATGGGTGGACTCCCTGGCGAAGGGGGGGCGCGAGGGCGCCGAAGTCGCCCGATGCGGGGCTCGGCAGGCTCATTGGCAGGTTCTTGAAGATGCGCGAGCATTGGTCAGACCAGGCCATCTTCATCCACGGGCGGGCCACGGTTCTGAAGGAGTCGGGCGCCATGGAATTTCTCGGGCGCGGGATGGCCGATCGCGTCCGAATCGACGCGGTGGGAGGTGTACCTGGGATTGCTGACCGCTTCCTGAACGCCCCAGCGGAGAGCGCGCGCTTCATTGATGGGGGGGGGGGGGCGTGGAGGGGGGCCACGCCAGTGAGGCGGAGCGTGAGAAGCGCGGGAACAAGCGCCCACTGGCAAGGGCCAGGCCGCGGCCTAGCATCGGGGGCGCCGGGGGAAGCTACCGAGAGGGCGCGGCGCCAATCGAGGGGGGGCTGCCAGATGATCAGCTGCGCCCGCGAGGCCTCCGCGGAGCGGGGCAGGCCTCTTGCCGCCGCGAAGAACTAGCCGACTGGGTCGAGAGCCATTGCCGAGGGCGGGCGGCGACGGAGCAGAACGGGGCGTATTGGAAGGCGTTCCCCGCCCTCCCCTGGCGCTGGAGGGCGAGGGTGGAGGAGGCGTCGCGTCGCCAGGTCGGTCGCCTCCGCCGATGCCCAAAGAGGTGGGCTGGGGCGACGGTGTCGAGCAGGACGAGCTGGAGGTCGCCCCGCGCCCGGCGCTGGCGCTGGGGGGCGGAGGAGGAGCCGTGTCCCCAGCTCGGAGGTCCGCAATGACGAGGACGCTGCTGAGGAGCGTCGGAAGGCCGGCAGGGAGGGTGATGGCGGCTTACTTTGAGACGCTGGAACGTCCGCCAGTGGGTGCAGCTTCAAGTGGGTAGGAGGGCCCGGATGGCATCAACCCTGGGGCGGTCTCCTGGTGCGTCGACGCGGCGAGCAGAACGGTGGGCGCCAGCGCGGCATCACCGCGCACCCTGCCGCAATTGCAGACGCTTGCGAGGCGCGGCGATGATGACAGTCGGAGGAGCGGATCGCTGAAGCAGCACGAGGTGCAGGAGCATTTGGAGAGCTGGTGGCCAGCTGTGGCTACCCGGATCATCGGGCGGGGCGGCACGACTGGGCGCTGGAGGCCCTGATGCCCGAGAAGGCAGTGGCCAGGAAGGCGGGCGCCGACGCCCATGGTAAAAATATAAGACATGAAGAGGACGGGAGGTGCAAGTAGCGGCTCCGCCACACCTTGCTCGGCCCTGAGGACATCGCGACTGAGGCGACAAGGGGGACTTGATTCTGGCGGGCTTAAAGACCCCAGCGGACTGGGAGAAGGCCAAGCTGGAGATCCTGGAGAAGCCGGCGAGCTCCACGCTCCATTCCCGCAGCCTTGGCTGGCGGCGGCGGGCCCTCTTCGGTCCAGTCCGCGGCATCAGCCCCTGAAGGGGGTGGTGATCGTGGCAAGCAAAATGGAGGAGGAGGAGGAGCTGATGCTGGAGTTCGTCGCGCGCATTGCAACGCGCCTTGCAAGGCGCGGGCAAAACAAAGATAATAAAAGGGGTCGGAAGATCGCGCCGTGCCGCCGATGCATCGGAGCCGTCGGCATTGAGAAGCTCGGATTTCACATCGAGTCGTGTCGGGGATGCATCGGCGATGCGGCGCGATCTTCCGACCCCTACCTACTCGGGCCCCATATGGGGGTGGGGGGCTGGACAGAGCAAACAATTCGTCGTTATTTTCTGCCCCCGGGAACTCCAAGTGGGCACAGGGGGCGTCAACGAAACGACTCAAGACGGAAAAACGGTCCCTGGGACAGGATCCTGACCTCTGCGTCGGCGGTTCAAGTTATGAGAAAATCACGGCCTCAGGGGGTCTGGGAAGGGGGTGGTCGTAAAAGGGGGGTGACGAAACCAATTCATGCAGGAACCAATTCACACAACCAATTTTTCAAGGCGCCTCTTGGCGCTGGACGCGGCCCCGTGTCGAGCTGTCGCCCGACAGCGAAGCCGAAATTGGTTGCTAGCAGCGGTTTTCTCAGAAATTGTCCTCGTCCGACCTGCGATCCTGCTCTTCCACCACCTCCCCGTCTCGAGGCACATCGACGGAGCCACGAGCTACACTACACGTCGCCGTCGATGTCGCCGCCGCCCCATTCGCCATCGCCTTCACTCTCCCTCCCCCTCCCTCGTTGACGACAGCTGGTCTTCGACGCAGAGTGGCTGCCCCCCTCCCCCCACCCCCCTTGCGTGCCGCAAAGACGGCGAGCACCGCGTGGCTTTGTCGCCTTGTCCCGTGCGAAGGGGGCGGGGCACGGGTGGCCACATTGGGGCCGGCCGGCGGAAGGCCCTGGCGGCGGCCCAGGGGGATGGGAGAAAAACGAAGTTTGCTCAACGACGGGTTCGTGGTGGGCGTGTTCGGTCAGAGGAGGGAGGAGAAGGGCCAGAGTCAACCCAAGATGCATCAGCGATGTTGCGAGAGGAGGAGGAGGAGGAGGAGGAGGAGGAGGGAGGAGGAGGAGGAGGAGGAGGAGGAGGAGGAGGAGGAGGAGGAGGAGGAGGAGGAGGAGGAGGAGGAGGAGGAGGAGGAGGAGGAGGAGGAGGAGAGGAGGAGGAGGAGGAGGAGGAGGAGGAGGAGGAGGAGGAGGAGGAGGAGGAGGAGGAGGAGGAGGAGGAGGAGGAGGAGGAGGAGGAGGAGGAGGAGGAGGAGGAGGAGGAGGAGGAGGAGGAGGAGGAGGAGGAGGAGGAGGAGAGGAGGAGGAGGAGGAGGAGGAGGAGGAGGAGGAGGAGGAGGAGGAGGAGGAGGAGGAGGAGGAGGAGGAGGAGGAGGAGGAGGAGGAGGAGGGAGAGGAGGATATTTCAGCAGGAGGAGGAGGAAGAAGAGGAGGAGGAGGGGAGGGTATTACAGCAGGAGGAGGTGGAGGAGGAGGAGCATGATGACATCGAGGGCCCTCCTCCTCACGCGTCGAGGCCCGCTCCAGAGAGGCTGCGCAGCCGGCGGCGGCGCCGGAGGCGTCCGTCTCTGCTGCCAGCTCCCCTGCCGAGCGCGCCAGCTCGCGTCGGCTCTCCTCGACGTGGGCGGCTGCGGCGGCGGCGGCAGCGGCGGCGGCGGCAGCGGCGTCGTCGTCGTCGTCGTCGTCGTCGTCGTCGTCGTCGACGTCAGCGTTTCCTTAGTTTTCCTACAGGCTCGCGGCGGTTTCCGTCTGGTCTCCGAGGTTTTTCGGGCGTCGTTGTCGGCTCGGCGGGCTTCCAGCCTCGGAGTGCTCTCCAACAACGGCGCCTCGCCGAGAGAGTTCGGGGGGTGTCTGGATCTTCCCGAACGCCCTCCGGAGAGCCGAACTATGGCCCGAAGGCCAGGAAGCAACGTTGGGATGCATCGGCCCCTAGTCGTCCATTCATCGCCAACAGGGAGCCGTTGGCCCCCCCTGGACCGTGCGGTTTCGCCACTGGGGCCTGATGCCGATCTGTCGGTGATGCGTTGCCACCGATTCCAGGTCGATGTTACTCCCTGAGCCAGCCTCCCGTAACGTTGCCCCTCCGTCGTCGCCGTCGTCAACGTCACCGTTGTCGTGGTGGTCGTCATCTTCGTCCGTGCCTCGGTCCAGCGCTCACCGCTTGCGAGCCGAGGGGACAGAAACCATGCGCGGATGTGGTTGAACTGGGCGGTCTCGGCGCGTGCGCCTTCGGGAGCCTGCCGAGAGGTGAACCTGCTTGGCTGCCTTCGTCGTCGACGTCAGCGATGTTGTCGCTGTCGTCGTCTTTGCCTTCGTCCTCCTCCACCGTGCTCGGCCCCCCCTGCTCCTGCTCTTCCTCGGCGTTCCTTCGCCTTCGGCCTCCTCGCCCTCTCGGGGGCAACGTTAAGCGGGAATATGCTCAGGGGGGATGCTTCAACCCCCAATCGCTACTGATCGCCGATAGGGGCCCGATAGCCCGCCCCGCTCGAGAACGTGCGGATGAGCTATCGGGGGACCATCGCCAAGATATCGGCAATGCATCGCCGATTCCAGCTTTGCGTTTTCTTCCCTCAGCCGGCCCCCCCCAACGTTTCCTCTCACCCTTTTGGTCTTGCGCTCCCATTCTCGATCTTCTGCTCCGCGTCGCGGTGACTTCGGCAAGTGAGCCGTACATACCGTCTTCACTTCCCCCTCGACCCTCGACCTCCTCTCCCCCCTCGACCTTCGACTCCTCGACCTCCTCCCCAGGCTTCTACTTCCAATTCCTCATCGCTCCCCCCCTCGAACATTCGCGTTCCCTTCCGCGGGCGCGCGAGGTGGCCCGTGGCACCTCCCCTCGGTGCGGAAGGCCTCCCCATCCGCGACTCCCTCGTTCTGGTTCACCCGACCTCGTCCTCCGCTCCCGAACCTCCTGCTCGACCACCCGACCTCCTCGACCTCACCCCCAGGGGGGATCTCTCCCCTCTCCCCCCTTCCGCGGCCTCCTTCCCCTCGACCTCGGACTCCACGGCGTGCGCTGGAGCTGGGCCGAGTCCCCCCGAGCTGGGCCGGGCGCCGGGCTGGAGCCTCGCGCGGGTCCGCGGGTCCCTCTTCCCTTCGGCCCGTGCGCCGACGTGCAGCGCGTGCAGCGCGCTCGCTTGCCGCTGCACCCTCGGGAGGCGCCGTGTGTTGCGTAGTGCCCCGGAGCCGCCTCTGCGGCTGCTCTATGGCGTCAAGAGAGAGAGAGAGAGAGAGAGAGGGAGAGGGACGTAGGACGTAGGCAACTTTCTTTCTCTCTCTCTCTCTATTTATTTGTTTCTCTCTCTCTCTCCCTCTCTCTCTCTTTCTTCCTCTCTCTCCCTCCCTCTCTCTGTCTCTCTCTGTCTCTCCCTGTCTCTCTCTCTCTCTCTCTCTCTCTCTCTCCCTGTCTCTCCCTGTCTCTCCTTGTCTCTCTCCCTCTCTCTATCTCTTTTTTTTTTTTTTTTTTTTTTTTTCTCTCTCTCTCTCTCTCACTCTCTCTCTCTCTCTCTCTCTCTCTCCCCCCGAGGGAGGAGGCCCGAGGGGCTCCCAAACCACTCCGGGGCCGCGTAGCGGGGGGGGGGCGCCGCCGTGGGACCCCTACGGCGGCACTGCGCGGGGGCCGGAGGGGGGGGGGCAGGTGGGGCCCTCCGAGCGGGAGGCTCCTGCGGGCGGGTGGTAACGGGGGGGGGGGGCTAACAGGGGGGGTGAGAAGGAGGAGGAGGAGCAGGAGGAGGAGGAGGAGGCACAGGATAAAGAGGAGGAGGCGGAAGAGGAGGAGGAGGAGGCGAAGGATAAAGAGGAGGAGTAGGAGGCGCGGGATGGAAAGGAGGAGGAGTTGGCCGTGTAAGCCCAAGAGTCATCAACGGTGTTGGAATAAACCCTCCCTCCAAGCTCCCTTTTCATGGGCCCCCACAACGGTTCATTTCCACTGAGGGAACTGCCTCTTTGGAATGCAGCCGTTTGAAGACCCTGCAGTATGCCAAAACACTGTCCTCGGGCTTCCAACGCCACGGATCAATCTGCCTGTTGCGCCTTGACGATCCTGAATCGTGACAGAACGCCATCCGTGGGACTTCGACACCGCGAAACAACGCAACTGGAGCACCCTCATACTTCAGAATCCTTTCAAAGCACCATTTCTGGTAGGCTGATCATGGGAACTGCAAACGAGTGTGCACGGCGCGCAGGCGAGAGCCACATTCTGAAAAAGGAACCGCCCTCAATCCCTGAAACTCTTCAATGTGCGAAACGCGGCCCTAAGGCGAGAGCCACATTTTGAAAACGCGTCGCCCTCAATCCGTGAAAGTCTTGCACATTTGCAAAACGAATGTTCGCGGCGCCAGGGCGAGAGCCACATTTTGAAAACGACCCGCCCTCCATGTGTGAAATTTGCCAATGTTTAAGCTTCAGGGCCATACATGTTGAGGAAGTCTCGGGGTGCGGGGTGCGACGGGGAGAAGTTATCTACAAGGAAAAGGGATGGAGACCAGGAGGCGTGAGCAGGAGCGGGCAGGAGACGGGCGGGCAGGAGACGGGCAGGAGGTGACTCAAATTGCGGGTGCGGAAAAGGTGTCTGAAGGGGCCTTTCTATTCACCCCCCGTTCAGGTAACCCCCCGTTACCATCCGCCCGATCCTGCTCACGCTTCCTGTTTTCCTCCTCCTCCTCCTCCGCCTCATCCTGCGTCTCCTCCTCTTCATCTTGATTGCGAGTGTTCTGTTCTGTGCCTTTTCCTCCTTTTCCTGCTCCCCCTCCTCCTCCGCCTCCTCCTCCTCCGCCTCCTCCTCCTCCGCCTCCTCCCCGCTCATCCCATCCTCCGCGCTCATCGCCTCCTCCCCGCTCATCCTCCTCGGTCTCGTCGTCTCGCGTCGTGCCGTCGTCGTCGCCGTCTCTTGCTCCGCTGTTGCCGTCGTCGCCGCTGATGGCCGCCCGCTCTGCCGTTCTGCCTGGGCCGCGTGCCTCCTCCCTCGGCGCCCTCGCGATGCCGAGCCCGCCTCGACGTCCTGTCGGGTCGGACGACATCTGCTGCGTGCACTGTGTTTCGGCCCCGCCGCTTCACTGACTCACTGACTGACTCCTGGCATCGCTCGGACGTGTGCATTTTTTCTCGGCGAGAACCATCGAGGACCATCCTGGACCATCGAGCCAAACAAACACGCACGAAACCGAAACATGTACGGGGAATGGACGTCCGAGCGACGGCAAGGACTGTGGCCTGGCATCCCTGGCAGGCGCGTAGGCAGAGTCTGTCTCCGGCGTGATGGTGCACACTCGAATCCAGTCGGGGTGCGTCGTGGACGGCGGTCGCCCTCGGCGCCTGCGGGCCAATTGCGCCCAGCTCCCGGGCACCCCGTCGCCACTGCTCTCACAGAGCCTCCGGCCCGACCCCAGAGAGCGACGGCGACGGAGGCAGCGGAGAGAGGGGGGCCCCGCCGCGCAGACGTTCGACTCGCTGAAGCAGAAGTACGACGACCTCTCGGCGTGACCCACCGCCCGGCCGCGGGGGGGGGCCGGCCCCGCCGCCGACGCGAGGGCGTGCCGGGCTCGGGCCGCCCCCCCCCCTTCCGGGCAGGCGGCGCGGAGGGCCGCGGGCGTTCCCTGGGCGAGGCGGGCGGGCGGCAGCGGCCTGGGGCGAAGAAGCCCATGCCAAGAGCCACCCCGATTGCCTCCAGGGTGCCCTCCAGGCATGCGGCGCGGAGGGCTGCGGGCGTTCCCTGGGAGAGGCGGGCGGGCGGCAGCGGCCTGGGGCGAACAAAAACCCATGCCAAGAATCTGGACGCCCGAAATGGGTACGGAAAGAATGGGTACAATGCCCAACAGCAGTTCCTGTTCATTTTGAACAGGATTCGCTGTCCACGCCGCCGCGGCCTGTGTCCATTCGAGGCAGAAGGCCGCCTGCCCAACAGCGGCCGCTGTTGGTTTGGGACAACATTTGTTGTTGGGCATTGTACCCATTTTTTCCGTACCCATTTCGGGCGTCCAAAAAGAACCACCCCGATAGCCTCCAGGGTGCCCTGGAGTTCTCGGGTACCGTTTCCCTGTTTTCTTGCGGACGGCGTGACGCTGCCGCATATCAAACATCAGTGGACTTCCTGGGTGTCTCAGGGTCGGGTGTCGTGTGGAAGGGTTCTTCTGGTCGAGCTCCTACTGTAGGCCTCCCAGATGGGGTCGGCTCAGACGGGGTCGGAGGATGTGCGCTGCATCACCGATGCATCGCCGACCCAGCTCGATGGTACCCGACCTTCTCCACGCCGACGGCGCCAATGCATTGCCGACGCCGCCGATGCATCGCCGAAGCACTGGCGATTGATCGGCGATGCGGTGCCATGCTCCCGCCCCATCTGCTCGGACCCCTATTTTCAGGAGGGGAAAAATCACACAGACACAATTAATCGTCGATTCCCCGGAAAATATAGGAAAATATGGGAAGTGGGGGGGAAAGACAAGAACCCAGAACATCTGGGAAAATGTGGGGAAGATTGTTATTTGTGTGCATTTATTTGTGTGTCCCAGGGCCCCTTCATATTTGGAGGCCTCTATAAGCAGGGGGACAATCGTCGGTGGAGCGAGGACTTCAGGGAAGTGTGGTCCCAAAGAGGCCCCGAGCCTCCCGAGCGGCCCCCAAAAAGTGCCACCGCGGGCCCGGCTGCTGCACGGAGAGGCGCACGCTCTCCTTCGCCCCTCGCCTACACTTTGGCATCGCCCCGCGTTCGGGCGCGTGCGTCTTTCTCGGCAGGGCCAGCGGCAGGACACCTGCAGGGGGCCACATGCGAACCCTACCCCTACCCCCCACGACTTCTGAGGGGGGGGGGGTAGGGGTAGGGTTCGCATGTGGCCCCCTAATCTGGGCCACCTCGGAGAAAACACTCACGAAGCCACACGACACCAGGCAGTGGCCGCCCCCCGATCGATGGCAGGTTGTCACACAGCCGAACGATCGGGGGGCCGGGCGCGGAGCGGCCCGCCCCGGCTTTGCTTCCTCTGCTACTCTCGGGGGCGGCGCACAGCGGGGGGGGGTGATGACCATGGGGGGGGGATCTCATGGCCGGGGGTGCACGGCCTCTCTGGATGCACGGCTGCGTTATTATTGGGCGCTTGCGTTCGAGCTCGAGGTGGATGCTTTGGTTTCTGAGGTAGCCTGGGCGGCGGCTCGGCCGGCTCACCGCCGCCCGCCGCCGCTGCCGTCGTCGCAAGTATTCGAGCCCGAGTGGTGGTCCGGCCGGCTCGGTGCCGCCCGTCGCCGCCGCCGTCGCCGTTGGTAGCCGAGTCCCGGTGGCGGTCGGGCCGGATCGTCGCCGTCCGCTGCCGCCTTCGCCGCTGAATTGTTTCGAACTGCGATCACCTTCCATTGCTTCGCATTGCTTTGCAACGCGTTGCATGTTGCATTGCCTTGCATTCTGCATTGCTTCGCATTGCGTTGCACTGCGTCGCACTGCGTCGCATTGTGTCGCATCGCATTGCGTTGAGTTGCATTGCGTCGCATTGATTTGCTTTGCTCTGCATGGTTTTGCGTTGATTTGCATTGCGTTGCAGTGCTGCTCAGTGTGTTGCATGTCGCTGCGTTGGTTTGCATTGCTTTGCATTGCTTGGCATTGCGCTGCATTGTGTTGCAGTGCTGTGCGTTGCAGTGCATTCGTTGGTTTGCATCGAGTTGTATTGATGCTGTTGCTGTGCGTTGCTTTGCATCGCAGCGCGTTGCTTTGCATTGCGTTGCAATGTTTTGCATCGAATTGCTTTGCAGTGTTGTCCATTGCTTAGCATAGTGCTGCATTTCGTTACGTTGCTTTGCTTTGCGTTTCGTTGCACCGAACTGCGCTGCTGTGCATGACGTCGCATTTCTTTGCACTGCGTTGTGTTCCATCGAACTTCACCGCGTTGCGTTGGCTTGTGCTGCCTTGCATTGCGCTGCACTGCTGTAATCGTACGCTCGATGCCTTGATGGGAATTGGACCGGCGTCGGCAGGGCGAGCGCGCTGCGATCGATTGAGCCGTCTCCGTGACGCCCGAAATGGGTATGGAAAGAACGGGTACACCTTGGGCGATGCTTAAGAAAACTCAAGTTTTCGGCCAGAGTCTCGATTTTTCTTAACGTTTCAATGTGAATCCTAAGATTTCAATGGAAATGTTGGGTTTGTATCCAAGTTCTGAGACTATGAATTTCTTAACCCATGATTTCTTAAGCATTTCGCAGGGTGTACAATGCCCAACAGCAGTTCCTGTTCATTTTGAACAGGACTCGCTGTCCACGCCGCCGCGGCCTGTGTCCATTCGAGGCAGAAGGCCGCCTGCCCAACAGCGGCCGCTGCTGGTTTGGGACAACATTTGCTGTTGGGCATCGTACCCATTTTTTCCGTACCCATTTCGGGCGCCGCCTCCGCAGGACTCGCGCTTCAGGACAGCACCGGTGCCCCCGACGGCTGCATTGCGGGCGGCCGCGGTCGTCGACCGAGCAGCATTCCCCCTCTCTCCCTCTGCTTTTCTTGCGGGGGCGCAACCGCCGGCCCCGCTCGCGCGGGCAGAGCTCCGGCCTTTTCCTTCCCCTGCATGCTTGCACTCAGGACGGGAAAAAACACGGGCACAATTATTCGTCCACTCCCAGGAAAATATGGGAAAATATGGGAAGTGGGGGGGAAGTCAAAAACCCAGAAAATATGGGAAAATAAGGGGAACCTTGTTATTTGTGTATATTTATTTGTGTGTCCCAGGGCCCCTTTATGCACGTGACCAACGCGATTCGGTGGCCCTTGCCGCCCCTGTGCACAGCCGAGGTCTCCTCTGCGGGGCAGGCGGCGCGCGCTTCCGAAAACCTTTTTTCCGTCACGCGTCACACTTAACCGGCAGTTCTCTCTCGTTTCCCGTCCCCTGTTGCTGCGCGTGGCTCGCCCTGGGCTCCCTCCCTCCTCCACCCTCCCTCCCTCTTGCTCTGCTGCCTCCTCTCCATCTCACTCTCCTGCTCCTCTCCCTGCCGTTCTCTGCCTTGCCTGCGCTGCTGCTGTTTCCCTTCCCGTTTGGCATCCCCGCTCCTCTCTGCTGCCTGCCCTCCTCATGCTCGTGCTGCTGCTGTCCACCGCGTGGCGATGTGCTTCCGTCGCTGCGCCAGAGCCGCCGACGCAGGTAGCGATGCGATCGGCCTTGCGATTGGCTTTCGCTGTGTCGTATGTACACGGTTGGAGGCCGTCGGGGTTGCGCTCGCAATGCGATCGTCCAGTTTTGCTTCAGGCTCCATTGCAGACTTAGCCGTAGCAGTAGATCGGGTGGTGGTTGCGCTGGTCCCGCGGTGCAGATTTAAGTGCTTCGTTTGTCCGGGAGAACAATTGGATCACGCGGGTTGCACCATTTAGGTTGTACCACGTTGTTTGCGCCACCTAGGTTTTGCCGCGCCGTTTCGAGGAAGCCACTTTCTTTGGCCCCGCGTTGGCCAACATACATGCGTACGCACATGTATGGATACAATTATATATGTATATATATATATGTATATATATACATGTGCGCGTTCATTAAAAAATATCGAGGGGTACGACACGTAGAGCACATTGTTTGAACATTGCACACACATTATTACACACATATAGCGAGCGAGTGGAGGAGAGACACAGAGGGAGAGAGAGAGATACTTATATATATGTACATATATATACATATATATATATATATATATATATATATATATTTATATATGTATAACATGTGCACACATGTGGAGACGCTGTATATAGCGAGATTGCATATATAGTATATAGAGATAACAAAAAAGGAGAGCGATATATCAACATACATATATATATATAGACATAACAGTATATACATAACGAAACACACATACACATATAGAGAGGGATATATATATATATGTGTATATATATGTACGAACCGAAAACGAGAGAGGGACGCATAGAGATAATACCAAGAAGACAGGGAGAGAGGGAACAACATAATCGGGGGATGGGTTTCTTGGGGGGGTGTGGGGAAGTCGAGACCTCCCGTCGTCAGGGACGCGCGGCAAGCGGAAGCACGCCACCCCCCCTGCGGCGAGGTACGTTAAGACCGTCGAGAAGCAAAAAGAGAAGCTCGAGGAGGGCCTCCTCCTGTCGAGGGCGAGGAGGGTGGGAGATGAACTGCATGATGGCGAGGGGGCGGAGGATGAGGAGGACGACGACGAAGAGGAACGGCGGACGAGGAGGACGAGGACGAGAACAAGGACGAGGACAAGGAGTAGCGGCAGCAGGAACATGCTGTGACGGGGGGCCCGGCGACACGACGCCGGGAAGGCGGTCCAGACGTGGACCGCGAGCAGCGCCGCCCCTTCGCAGCGGCTGGCCCGCGCCCGCGGCGCGCGCGGCGTCGCCCGGCCAACGGCGCGCCAACAGCGCTCCGTGGTTGGCCAGCAGGCGCGTGCCATCAGGGCGCAGCGGGATCGTTCGAGGCATCCTGGAAGTGGGCGAGGCCAACATTTTGGGCGGGTGGTGCTGGGGGGTGACCTCGGTACGGGGTGAAGAAAAGGGCCCCGAAGGGGCACCTCAGGGCCCTTTTCTGGGTCCCTGCTGGCACGAAAAGGGGCCCGGGTCCTTTCCTCCCCCCCCTATTTAGGTCACCCCACAGCACCGCCCGCCCGAACATTCCTGTCGATGGCGCGCGACCCCGCTCCCGATGGTCGTGGCGGATGGACAGCGTGCGCCGGGCCAAGCAAGACGGAAGCGCAGTCTTCCTGGGGGCGACCTGCGCGCGGCGGAGGCCAGAACGGCGCTGCTGTGCTCTCGAGGGAGCGAGCACATGGACCAATACCCCAGCACGGGATGGGGTCGGACTGGACGGGGTCGAACGATTGAGCCGCCTCGCAAATGCGTGGGCGGCTCCGGTCAATGTGGAGCCCGATCTTCTCCACGCCGGCGTCGCCGAGTCACCTCTTGGCGTCGCCGCCGCATCGCCGACGCATCGGCGATGCATCGGCGATGTGGCGTGATCCTGCGACCCCACCTGCTCGGACCCCATTTGGGAGGCCTCTGGCAGCGGGATCTTGCCGCGGGCTGCTCGCATGCCGCTGGCGCAGGGTCGGGCGGCCGCTGTCGGCTCAGGAGGGGGGAACAAATCACCAACAAGTATGATACGGAGAAAAGCCCCAATCAAATTCTTTTTAAGGTTATAGGGCGATGGGGCTATAAGGCTGTAGGGCGATGGGGCTATGAGACTATAGGGCTATGGAACTATAGGTCTATAGGGCCATAGAGCTATAGGTCTATAGTGCTGTAGGGCTGTTGGATTAAAATGCCATAGGGCTATAGGGCTGCAGGGCTATAGGGCCACGGAGCTATGGGGCTATAGGGCTGTAGGGTCATAGGGCTATGAGTCTATAGGGCTAAAGGGCCATAGGGCTACAGGACCATAGGGCTATAGGGATATAGGGCTATAGGGCGATAGGGCTATAGGACTACAGGCATATATCGAACTATAGGGCTCTGGGGCTATAGGGCTATAGGGCTACAGGGCTACAGGGCTATTGGGCCTTTGGGCTACAAGGCTATAGGGCTATGGGGCTATTGGGCCCCAGGGCTATAGGGCTATTGGGCTGCAGGGCTATACGACGATAGGGCTATAGGTCTATAATGATGTAGGGCTATAGGGCTATAGGCATATAGAACTATAGGGCTCTGGGGCTATAGGGCTACAGGGCTATAGGGCTACAGGGCTATTGGGCTATTGGGCTACAGGGCTATCGGGCTAGTGGGCCCTAGGGCCATAGGGCTATTGGGCTATAGGCATGTAGAGCTATAGGGCTCTTGGGCTATAGGGCTACAGGGCTATAGGGCTACAGGGCTATTGGGCTATTGGGCTACAGGGCTATAGGGCTATCGGGCTATCGGGCTAATGGGCCCTAGGGCCATAGGGCTATTGGGCTATGGGGCTATTGGGCTATAGGGCTATAAGGCTATAGGCATACAGAGCTATGCTTATACAGGGCTATAGGGCTATATGGCTACAGGGTTATTGGGCTGTAGAGCTATAGTGCTCTAGGGCTCTGGGGCTATAGGGCTGTAACGCTGTAGGGCTATTGGGCCTTTGGGCTATAGGGCTATAGGGCTATATGCTATAGGGCTATAGGGCTGTGGAGCTATGTAGCGATAGAGCTATAGGGCTCTAGGGCTATCGGGCTACAAGGCTATCGGGCTATAAGGTTACAGGGCTATAGGGCTATTGGGCTATAGGGCTATAGGGCTATTGGCCCATAGGGCTTTAAGGCTATAGGGCTCCAATGCTATAGGGCTACGGCACCCGGGCACCCGGGCACCTGGACGGGCCGCGGAAATCGTTGACACACCTCACATAACCATATGAATGCGCTAGGACCCCTACAGAGGCAAGCTCGGATTTGGGATTGAACGCGGCTCCTGTAATGAAACTATTGGCAGAGCTTGGATATGGAGAGGAATGGCAAACAATGTAGACATCAAGGTCGGACCAAGGTATAAGATCGAGGTCGGATCGGGGAGGATGCCCTAACGTGCTTCGTGTTCGGTGGATGTTTTGTTCTGCGTCCTGGGGGAGGGTGCCCTCGATGGATCCTCAGTTCGGCCGTCGGAGGCTCTCGTGTTCTTTTTGGATGTGATTCTGTCCTAGGTCCGGGGGTATGTCGAGAACTTCCAGGTCTGTGACGATTTATGTTGTGCCTCCGCTCGCTGCTGCTGACCACCGCTCCTTGCGTTCCGGGTCTCGTGGCCCCGCCGGGATGAACAACAGGTAGGTTGGAGCACGCTCGATGGCCCCCTGTGGTGGGCCTCGCCCCGCTGCCCTCGATACCGCGTCGGTCGCACGCAGGGCACCCGCGCGGCCGCGCCACGGTGCCCTCGCCATCGCTCGGACGTGTGAATGGTTCTTTCGGCGAGGACCATCGAGGAGCATCCTTGATCATTTGGCGAAAAGACCACGCACGAAACCAACAAAAACCACAGGAAATGGACGTCCGAGCGAAGGCCAGTGCCGCGTCCCAGAGATCGCGCCGGAGCAACAGAACCAACAAGAGGGCCGCAGGCGCAGCGGCGGCGGCAGCGGCAGCAGCAGCAGCAGTGGCAGCAGCAGCAGCAGCAGCAGCACGCGCGGCATGCAGCGTGCCCTCCTCGCCCTTCCCCCCCCCCCCGCCTCTCGGGGCCCGCGGCGGCGCGGCGGCGCCCTGCCCCCGCGGAGGCCGAGAACCGGCGCCTCGTGGCCGACAAGTCGAAGAGCAGACCGCCCGGCGGCGGGCTCCGAGAGGGGGGGGGGAGGAGCTCGCGGAGGGGCTCGACGTGTGAGGCCGTTCTTCCATCCAGTGGCGATTCCGGGCGTGGCCTGGGGCTGTGGGGCGCTGGTCACGTTCTGCACGAACGAGATGGGCACGTAACGAATGGGTACAATGCCCAACAGCAGTTCTTGTTCATTTTGAACAGGACTCGCTGTCCACGCCGCCGCGGCCTGTGTCAATTTGAGGCAGAAGGCCGCCTGCCCGACAGCGGCCGCTGTTGGTTTGGGACAACATTTGTTGTTGGGCATTGTACCCATTCTTTCCGTACCCATTTCGGGCGTCCAAACACGTCTCGACTGGACGTAAGAGTGGCCTTTCGCCGGAGTGACCCTTTTTTGGATGCGGGCAAAGGCGGGTCCCCGGAGGGCTGGAAGCGAAGCGGGAGCAGCGGCTTGCGCGCCCAGGTTTGGTCCCCCCGAGAAGCCGCGCACCAAAGATCACTCTTACCCAGGGTCACTCTTGCGTGTAGCCGAACGTCACGCTTCGCGCCGGCGCCGTCTCGGGTGCAGGCAGGGTGCTCATGCTCAGACGGCGGCGGCGTGAAGCGTGACGTGACCAGGGGGGGGGAGAGGAGGGAGCGTGGCTGGTCACGGGCGATATCGCGAATCGTATGTGTAAAGAGATATGTGCTCTATACGTCACGCCGTTTGGCCCGCCAGGGGGCAAAGAAAGTTCGGCGACGGAATTCAGTGTGCAGACGCTCCAGCGTCGTCCCACAGGTTGGGAGCCGTGGCGATGGTACCACCGAGCTTCGCCCCAGCCGACCAAGCAAGCGTAGTGTCATTCGGCCGCCAGCCCGAGGGGGAAGGGAGACGGGGCGGGCCCTCTCAGAAGGCCCGCAGGCCCCCCGGCGTTCCGAGAAGTCTCCTGAGCTCTCCCCGGAGACGCAGCGCATTTCTCCGAAGGCCTCCCCTCCCCTCCCCCCCCTTTCGCTCGCCGCCGAGTAGTTTCAAGCCGAGCCCCTCCCGTGGGGGCAGAGCCGCTGCGCCCGAAGCCACCGAGAGCACCGCCCTTGCCTCGCTTTCTCGCGCGATCTGGGCCTCCCGGCAGGCCCTCGCAGCCTCCCGGCTGCCTTCGCCTCGGCGGCCTGGTCGGAGCGCACCGGGGGAGAGGTCCAGGGAGTATCGGAGATTGATAGGCCTCCTGCCCTGATACACTCGATTAGTGAATTGGCCGTTTTCGGCTCGCGAGAGGGCGTCGCGGCCGTCATTTTTGCGGATCCAGGTCCGTCGGTTTCGGTCCCACGGCCGTCTTCACCAAGGGGAGGTTTACTAGAGGGAGGTTTGTCCACCGCCGAGAGTAGGGGTATCGGCACCTCCTGGCTCCCTTCGGGGACGAAGCATGACATACGCATGGCAATTGGGAGGTCCGCGCAGATTTCCGGGAGCCGCGCTGGGCCCCCCCTGTCTGGCGCGCGAGAGGCGCCGCCAGGGGGCCCGGCGCCGATCCAGGAAAGTTGGGCAGACATCCGAGTTGCTATGTTGATGGCATCGCTGAGTTCTCTACATTCCCCACCCTTCGGTGCTGCTGCTGCTGCTGCTGCTGCGCGTGTTCATCCTTGTCCTGCGTGCCTTCGGCCTGCGCGGAGTGACGAGACCAGGGGCACCCACTCGCGGGCGGGAACACGCGGGTTTAAAAATCCTTGTCCTGCGTGTGCTCCTATTCCTGCCTTTGTCCCTGCGCCCATTCCGACTCCGCCCAGAGTTTCCGAGATCTGCCCCCCACGATGGCCCAGAATTGCCCGACGAGCCGCACACTTCCACCTGGTCCTCTTCGCCCGCCTCGTTCTTTAGCTCTTGTCTTCCTCGTCCTCGTGCTCCTCCTCCTCCTCCTCCTCCTCCTCCTCGCTGTCCTCTTTGTATCCACGCTGTTCCCCTTGCCCTTCTCGTCATCCTGGTCTTCCTCCTTCTTGTGCTCCTAGTGCCTCTTGTCGTCTTCCTCGCACTCCACCACCGTCCGATGTACGCTGTTCTCCTAGTTATGTCCTCCTCCTCTTCCTCCTTGTCCTCCTCGAACTCGTCGTCGTCGTCGTCATCGATGTCGCCGTCGTCCTACTCCTCCTCCTGGCGCTCTCCGTAGTCCCCATCGTAGCCCCCCCGTGGTCCCCCTCGTCCTCCTGTCATCTCGAAGCCCTCTTCCTGCCCAAATTGCCCCGTCAGTTCAACTCGTACCGTACTGGATGCTGGACTATTCACCATCGTTGCCGCAGTATGTGCTCCTGCGTCCTGCGTGGTGCAGCGCTTGGAGAGGCGCGACGGCAGGTTCGGTAGTCACCGCGCCCGACAGCAAGGATGGCAAGATGGAGTCGAGCGGACCAGTGACGAACGAACAACACACACCCATACCCATAGGGAGGTCGTTGGGAGGAGGACTGGCTATGGGTATGGGTGCGGGTTGTCGGACCCTGGGGAACGCTCCCGTTCGAGCGGGGACCCCCATCCGACAACGCGCACCCATAGCCCTCTCCGATCCCCCTATGGGTATGGGTGTGTGTTGTTGGTTCGTCAACCAGGGGGTTTCAAAGTCAAAGGCGACACTCTCATAATGGCGATATGCAAGCTCGTTCTAGCTAACTCTCTTGACGTGGCAGACCTCGGAGCAGCGTGTTGTCTTCGGTATCTGTTGCTCGCTGGCGTGGACACGATCGCAGCCGCTCTCGCGGCAGGACGGACGCAATACGACGTGCAGAGCAAATATATGCTCAAGCGCACCGACGTTGGCGAAGAGGAGTTACACAGAGATCGCGGACCCCCGCACCTGATGATATTCATGGTGGTGTTTGAGTATTGCGCGACCAAGCCAATGGCGGCAGAGACGGACCCAGCGCTGAAAGCCACAGCAGTTTCGAATCGTGGCCGAGGAGGCCGACACTCTAAGGCGGTGGGGCTGGGGGTGAGCTCTGCTGAGTGGGGGACGGGAAGGGATCTTCGCGACTGAGGTACTGGCCCCCTCTGCGAGTTGCGTGCCGATCGGGGTGCCAGTCGGCCAGTGCAGTTAGTGCTGTGAGCTCTTGCAGGGCTTGCAACGTAAGTTGTGTGGTTCAGAAGGAACCCTCTCAGAGTACAATTTCGTTTTTCTCGGTGTCGTTTTGTTTGTGAACTGAGCCCGGACTCCAGGAGGTTTATCTTTGCTCTTGTCCTTGTCCTTCTCCTGCTCCTCCTGCTCTCTCGCTCTCTCTCTCTCTCTCTGTCTTTTCTCCCGCCTTCCTCGTCCCGACTTCCTCCTCTCGCCTCCTTCGCCCCGCCTTCCTCCGCCTCCCTCCCCCCTCATGCCAAGAGGTGCCCGGCCCCGACGGTCCAGCGACTGCGCCGCATGTGACCCCCACTGTGCTTGCGCTCTACGTGCGTGTTTTTCCATATCACACGTAGAGGTAGATGATCAAGCAGCGGCGCGTCCAGGTCCTGCCAGTTCAAGTGCGGCGCTGCACGTTGCGCTCACGTCGAGCTCCTTGGCCCTGTCTCTCCAGCAGCGCGGCCAGGGGGCACCCGCCAAGTTTCACGGAAGCAAGCAGCGCGCGGCGGGCAGTCGTTCCACGCCCCCCGGCGGGCCCCGTCAGCTCGGCCGCCACGAGTGAGACAGCCGTCACCGTCGCGAGGACGACGACGACGACGAGGCAGCGCAACAGCAACCCTCACACGAACGAGCGGCGGGCGTGATGCCCTGGCTCCCGCCGCAGCCGCGCAGCAGCTGCAGCAGGAAGGGGCGTAGTGCACACCCAGACTCCTTCGCGTCGTGGCAAAATCATGTTTTTTTTTCCCCCCTATTTCGGCCTCTGGGGGCCTCGCCAGGCCCTGGGACCGTCGCAAAAACAGCTCGGGACGTAACGCCGATCAGCGGGAAGGGTTTCAGACCTCTGGAGATCCACGTCATGAACAAATCACGACGTCGGGGGTGTGGGTGGCAGGAGCGGGGGGAAGCGGCACACATGGTGCGCGAGAAGCGATGCTTTCTTGTTCGCCCATGCGATTCTCAATGTTTCCTGAAACTTGGCGGAGCGACGCGTTGTCTTGGCCCGTGCGCTGCGCACACCAATTCTTGAACGTTGCGCTCCAGCTCGGGCGCGGCGCGTGCGTGTGCCCCACATCCTAAGAAAGACACACATCTCGGGCGTTGCGCACTTGGGGGGTGATAGATGGAGTGCCGAAAACGGTGAACGTCTTGCGCACCGTAGGGGCTTTCAATGCCCTCCCCCCCTTGGGGCCCGGGGGCACGAACCTTTGCACGTTCCTCTGACCCCCATGCATCGCCCCCCCCCTCCCTCCCCTTGAACAGCGCCCCGCCACCGAGAAAGCAGCGCGGCACAACCCTCGAGCAGGCGGCCGGGGAGCCCCGTGGCGGAGGGGCATGAGAGACGAAGCGACCGCCGTCCCGTCGTCCATCGTCGTCGGCGGCGGCGGCGGCGGCCGCACGGCGCACGGCGGTCGACGAGAGGGCTCGGCCGCCGAGGGGGCCCGCGGGGCGCCCCGCGCGGGCGGCCTCGGCTTCAGTCGGGCGTGCCCCTCTGCAGGAGGGACATCGAGAACAGTCAACAGAGATAGTCTGGGGACGCTCTCCCGTGCTCCTCTGGCTATCCCTTGAACCTCTTCGGACTCTTCGCCCGACCTGCGCCTCGGCCCTGGAGCGGCCTCGGCCGCGCGGTCGCGCCGCCACGCCGGGGCCGCCGCCGGCCGCCCGCGCGGCGCGCGGCGCGGGGCGCCCTGCGCGAGGCGGGGCTCCCCGGGCCCGGGTGTGGCGCGGCCGCGCGCCGCAGCCGCAGCCGCCCCAGGGGCGCCCTGGCGAGCCCCTCGACCACGATCTCGACGACGACGAGGGGCAGCGCCGCCTTGCCCCAGAGCTTTGGCGTCGTGGTCTTTGTTCTGTTGCCGCGCGGGGACCGCAGCGCGGGCCTCCACCGAGAGCAAGACATCTGCACAGCTGCAACACTGGGCTTGACATCGCTCGGGCGTGTGCAGTGCTTTTCGGCGGGGGCCATCGATGAGCATCCTGGATTATCGAGCAAGGAAACACGCGCGCGAAATCGACAAATGCACGGGCAATGGACGTCCGAGCGATGGCGAGGCCCTGGGCAGCGCCGTTTTGCCCCAGAGCTTCGGCGTCGTGATTTGTGAGCCGCAGCGCGGACCCCCGCAGAAGGGGGAGCATCTGCACAGCTGCAACCCTGGGGGTCAGATGTGTCGCAGGGCGCCAGGGAGGCCAGTTCACGCAGCCCGATGGCCCTGAATCGGCCGGCGGGGGATTCCTCCTTCCGCCAACTCTTCTGGCTGGCAAGCGCTCTGCTCATGCTGACCCCCCCGTCTGTCTCCCACCTGCGGGGGTCCTCGTACTTATGGTCATTCCCGTTGTATGCCTGCCAGGGCCCTTCCTTCTCCTCCTCTTCCTCCTCCTCCTCCTTCTCCTCCTCTTCTGCGTCCGCCTGGGCAGCACTGTGCGTTTCTCGGAAGTGCTGCTTCGAGAGGGATTGCGCCGCGCGCAGGGGATGGAGCGTGGAGCAATTGGTCCGTGATGCTCCTCATGTCTGTGGCGAGCCCCGGCCTTGCGGAATGAGTGAGCATTGGAGAAGCAAGAGTGTCAGGGAGCGAGAGAGTTTCAGAGGTGCAACGGCGCATGGGGCACCCAAGGTGATCTGCCGCAGGCTTCCGATGCAGAAGGCGGTGCGCAGCGCACTAGTGTGCATGCACCGCGTGTCCCCACCAGCCAGCTCAGAGATGAGTGCCACAAACATTTTTGGGAGTCCTCTAACGATCTCCCGTGGGTCCCAATGAGGGTCTACTGAAGTCACCCTCGTTTTCCTTCTCCTCTCCCTCCTCCTAGCCTCCTCTGGTCGTGGCGAACGCTGGGAGGCCTTTTTGCCACGAGGAAGCGGAAGAGTATGATGAAGGGTGGTGGAGGACAGCCAGTTTCGTTATTTGATCTCAGATATAGGAATGCATTGGGGCAGGAGGGAGGAAGAATGACGAGGTGGGTGGAGGAGGAGCAGGAGGCGGAAGCGGCTTTAGATGGATGCAGGCGGATGAGGAAGATCTGACGAGTGATTGCCCTCTTTCATATATATATATATATATATGTATAACTTCCGATCGCTGGGCCACATTTCCGTGGCGATGGTGTATTGTTGCACGCATTCGAGTTTCAGATGTCGAGCGCATTTCGCTGACTCTTCTGTGATGCAGGCTGCTTGCTTGGGTGATTCCATGTTGGCCCCGACGGGATCGTGTTGCTTTTAAGTCGGGTGCATCCCTCTTCAGGATGAATCGTGAAAATCTTGGAAAATAGTATTGTGGCGATTTGTCATGCTGTGTCCAAAATACGCTAGCAATAGTCTGGACATAGTTGTTTGGATACTGGCTAGGCGAACGTACGATGCACCTGGTTGGAAAACACGATGCGCCGCGCGGCGCCACCATTAGTTGTTTCGCCGCATTTGGTGGCGGCAGCGCGCGCTATCGCGTTTTAGCCAAGGCGCGCGTGTATGGCCTCGTGGTTTGTGCAACGTGCACAATGAGAGTCGACCGCGCGTTACCAACGTGGACTGGGCAGCGCGTCGCTGCGATTAGATTTGCGTGCGGCGCGAGCAATTCGACGAGTATCATATGGGCAGCCCGCGGTGGCCTTGCTGATTTGGATCCTTGCTTTTTCCAACTTGTTACGCGCGTCCACAACATTCGCCTGATCAGTCTTTGTGGCCGCTGGTATTCAAGTTCTCGCTGCGAAAACCCAGTCCTCACCCCTCTTTACCCCTTCGCTCCTGCGCGCCATCCTTGTTCATCCTCCCCGCCCTACTCCCTTTCAACAAAAGTGGCTCGCATAGACGGGCGCTTCCCACGTTCGAGCACTTGGCTTTTTTTCGGCAATCACGCGGTGTATATTGTGCGAGGGACAATCCTGACCGGAAAAGGAATAACCTCGTTGATGCCATCCTCGGGTATATATGCGTGGAGTAGGAGTTGAGATGGGGTACGGTAGGAATGGAATGGAGGTTGTCCGTGAGTCAGTTTGACTGCAAGTGGGCGCAGGATAAGGTTAGAGCCGTATCCGAGTAGGGCAATGTTGGAGTCGGCGTAAGCATGTCATATTGACAATCGCCAGTTCTTAAGTAGAAGAGAGAAGGAGGCTTGCGTCTGCCGTTGTAATAGGGTGGAGTAGATCAGGGTCCAATTCGGCGTGTGATGGGGCAAAGCGCGATTAGGGCTACATGTGCATTTCCGCGTGTACATTTGCAAGCGCGGCAACATTTATTTTCATCCATTGGGTCGGCAAGGTGGTCGCGCGAATCGCGCGGAGCCGAGTATAGGGCGCATTCGACCAGGGCAGAGCGATATGCCAACTCGCATGCGCGTGCACGACACTTTGCATATGCCCACGAGCGCAGATCGGTGGGCCCAGTGCGTGCGTCGTAAGGCAGTGCGCGGAGCCTGCGGCTCGCCCCACTCGTCGCTGGCGCCGTCGGGTCATCCAGTTGACAGACATGCATAGTCGCCGGCGCAGAAGTAGCGCCTCGGATGCCCGGAGCGAGTGTCCGACGTCCCCCGAGAGTTCACAACATACTCCTGCGCGGGACGTCGCGCGGTCGCCGGCCGCGCAGAAAATTCCACTGGAGGATTTCAAGCGCAACGCGCGCGCAGCGTACTCTAACGTTACACCCCGCTGATTTCATTCACTCACAAAATACCGCTTCCAATCTTTATACATTCAAAAAGTCACCGCGTACTCATTTGCGAAATTTCAGAAGATCCCAAACACGCGGCAGTACCATATGCGAAATGTCAGAATACTCCAAAGACGCCCCAGTGCTATCTGCGACGTTTCAGACTTGTTCCAATGCCGTTTGCGAAGTTCTGAAGTACCTCAAAGACACGCCGGTACAATTCACGAATTTTGAGAATACTCCAGAGACTTCCCCTTGCCATTTGCGAAACCCCAATATTCCATGTCTGTCCCCGCAGCGACCTCTGAGTTTTCACCGCGGGAGACGCTCGCCGACCATTCGCGAGACATCATCACACCCCAGGACGCTGCGCGTCACCATCTTCGACAGACAGTTCCAAGTCTTCCACAATATGCCCCCGCGTGTTATCTGAAAAACTCTACCTTGAGACTGGCCCCGTGGCCTTTAATCGAGGACGCGAAAATCTCGTTGCAATGTCCCCCCCGCCTTCGCCCGAAATCGCGCCGTTGCGCCATAATTATGACGCAGTGGGATCGCTAGTGGTTCAGCTGCCCTGCGTCAGGGTTGCCAAACGCGCGACGCGCATTGCTGATGCGGTGCCATCGTGGCCGGACAGCGTGCCGCTGCGTTGCCGAGAGCGCGTCGCTCTGCGCCACCGAAGCGTCGCGGCCTCATTCTGCGTGCCCGACCCCGTTGGTGGACAGGCTCTCAACGCGCGCGCATCAAACATGTGATGCGTCCTTCGCGGGTTACGCAACTTCCAGACGCAAAAAGGTCTAGTTTTTTTTGCATCATGTATGAATCCAGTTTTCCCGCGCACCCGCCTCCGTTTTTTAATGACCAGCGATCGACCGAGCGATCGATAAACAAAAACGAGTTTGTGGCGTTTCGCCAGCCCTCGCGGGCCTTTTTTTCTATTTTGCGGCGCTTCTCGTTGTTTGCTATTTGCGCTCGTTGCGATCAGCGTTTGCCTTTGGATCGTCTACACGTTTGGATTGGCTGTTTTGCGGTGGCTCCCCTCGCGTGCCCTCAGGGCGCACGCTGCGTCTGTTGCTGGTCCTCGAGGTAAGCCTTGTGGCAACGAGCCGCGCGGAGCTGGCTGAGTGCGCGGCAGCGTCGGTTCGCTCTCGGGCGAGCGCGAAGCCATTGAATGTGCATCGCGCTTCTCTTGTACCGACGTAAATGTGACCATAAGTTACACGGCGTTGGAAAAGGAACTCCCCCTGTCTGGTGCGCAGGGCGCCGTATATGTTCTGCGCGCCGAAACACGCAAGGCGGAAATGGGGATAAGACCAATTCTCCAGCGCGGATCGTGGCTATGCTCCGAATATATTTTATAGTATTCCCTGTTGCAAAAACGTGCTTGTAAAATCAACGAACATATTTTGACAAGTTGCATATATCTTTCAAGCGTCGTCTGTAGAAGGACATGCCCCACGTAATGCTACCTCCTGGCGCGCAGCAGTGGTTTGTGCGGACACCAGAGCTTCACCGACATGTTCGCTAGACGCAGAATAGTCCCTGATCTGATTCGTCAAAGGGTGTCAGTGCGCAACCCGAGCGCTCGTCGGAAACCAGCGTGCTGCGCACAGAGAGTGCTCTAGCTCTGTGAGTGCAAGGGGAGAACCCCTGTTGCAAACAACAGGGGGCGGCGGATGAAGGAAAGAGCGTTCACGCGGCTCCGTCCTTGGTAGGGCGTCGGCCCAAGGGAGGGGGGTCCAGGGGGGGGGGGCGGCCGGTCGAAGAGTCTAATAGCTTCTGCGGGGGGCCTAAACGGTCCCCGATACCCGTAAGACAGCCCAAGAGGGCCCCAAAACGGCCCCGGAGCGGTCCAAGACGGCCTCAGTTCGCTCCACGGCGGTCCAAGAAACCCCCGAGACGCCTTAAGATGGCTCAAAGGCGGTCAAAGAGGCCCCACAGACGTTCCAAATAACCTCAAAGATTTCCCAGAGAGCCCGAGGAAACAACATTATTTTTTTTTGTGTTTTTGTGAGTTTTTGGGGTTTTCGTTTTTTCTAGCCAAGAACGGCCGAAAGCAGCCTCAGAGGCTCCAGAGATCGTCCCAAGACGGCCGAAGAGGTCCCCGGAAGGGTCCGAGGATTGCCAAAGTGGGCCCCAAGACTGGCCGAGAGGGTCCCCAAGCGGTCCGACAGGGTCCACAAACGGCCCCAAGAGAGCCCCAAGAGAGCCCCAGGAGGCTCCCAAGAGGGCTCCAAGAGGCCGCCAAGAGAGCCCCAAGACGGCCACAGGCCTCGAAGAGGCCCC
>CAUYUJ010005435.1:240786-258286 GCA_963575745.1 Prorocentrum cordatum | reverse complement strand
TCGCGGAGACCGAGGAGAAGGCAAGGAAAAGCGAGAAGGTCTATCAAGGGGGTCGGGGGCTTCGGGCAGGGGGGGGCCCAGCCCGAGGTGGCTCGTCAGACGGGCGCGGCGACGTTGTCAGCGACGAGGGCCTCAGGGAGCAGTCCGCCGGCCCGAGCGAGTTCCGAGCCCGTTGGGAAAGCGGCCCCCCTCAACTTCCTCCGAGGAGCGCGCGGGCGAGGGCAGGGGGGGGGGCGCCAGGGGCCGAGAGCGACGCCAAAGTCGAAAGCCACGGCGAAGCCGAAGGCGCAGGAGTCGCACCAGGCAGTCCCGACGGGAAAGGGCGGGTCCAGATCGGCGGCGCCATCTTTTGCGCCGCCCCCGCCGCCTCGGGCCCGGCCCACGATGGCGCTGCTCGCGCCGAGGAGTCGGACTCAGGCCGCAGCAGGCGCGGCGCCAGGCGCCAGATCGGGCACGCCGAGCGCCAATGCGCAGAAGACCTGAGGCAGGCGATGCGCGAAACATCCCTTTTCGTCATGGAGGTTGCATTCGAGGCTGACAAGCGGATGCAGGGCGAGGCCCTGCGCTTCCAGGTGCTGCGGCTGTCGCCGCGCGCGGGCGCGCGGATGGGCGGGCGCGCCGGGCGGGCGCTCGACGCCGCGCGCCACGCGGTCGAGAATGTTTCGGGGGGGCGGGGTGTCGCGCCACTTCCTTTGCCTGGCGCGGGCGAGGACGTCGAAGCCCTGTTCCAGCACCTGAGCGATTCCAGGTGCGCGATATTATTTTGTGGCGAAGATAGACGCGCCTCCCGCTGGAAGGTTGGAATCGGGTCCTGGGCGCGCATGCAAGTGCTGCTCGCGAACTGCCTGCGCGGGGGCTGTGGCTACATCGCCGACAGGCGCCTGTCAGACTCTCCGAGATACTAGGCGGCCCGGCAGGAGGCGGCGCAGCGCGTGGGGGAGGCGGCCGTTGACATTTGTTTTCGCAAGTGGATCGAAGCGGAGATGCAACGCATCCCCTGGAGGGAGTTGGCCAGGCCCCCCGTGTTCGGGCACGGCGATGGAATCGTTGCCAGGCCCGAGAAGTTGACGCGGGTTCAGATCGAACCAGGGCCTCCCCTCGCGGTGCGCCGTGGCATCCTGGAGGCGGTCAATGTCTGCAGTGACGCTGCGTGCCATGCCCTCGAGCACGAGGAGCTGTTCAATTGCCGCTCGATGAGCGCCCAGAGGTGGGGCCTGTCACGGCGTGCTGCGATGACGGCGAGTGGGCTGCATCACTGGGCAGCCGGTGGGCCGCGGGATCCTTGCGGAGGTCGAGAAGACCCGCGTCCTCGTGATTCATGGGAAGCGGTTCGGCAGCGGAGCTCTTGGCGTGGCCAAGAGCGGGGGGGCGCCAGAGGGGCCCCACGATCAGCGGCGTCTGGTCGCTAACCTCATGCCGAAGAATGCGGGGCAGACCCTCGTCGTGGGGGGCACCGACGAGCTTCCGCTGCCAGGTGAGTGCGCTGCCACTCTCGGGGGGTGCCATCTTTGGGTGCTTCCACCCGCGCGTCCTCAGCGGTGGCACTGGTTTGCGTTCTCGGAGCCGCGGCGGAAGTGCACCAGCCCTACGGAGTACGAGGTGATTTACGTCTGCGCGAGGGCCACCCCAACGGGGTGGTTGTCGGCGGTCGGAATGGTGCATCGCGTGCGCGGGCAGATTACCGCGGATGCGCCGCGGGCTAGTGCGAGGCTGGCTGCGAGCCAAGGGCTGCGACGAGACCGGCCATTCCCCGTCCGCGAGGGCCCGGCTCAAAGGTGGCACTAGAGCATGCGCGTTTCTGAGTGTGGGGGGGGGGGGCAGCAGGGGGCGATCTCAGAGCACCAGGCCGCGCTAAGGCGAGCTCTAGAGGCAACGTCAGTGCCTACCTCGATCAAGAAGGGGGTCGCCCGCTCCACACGCGCCCTGCGCACAGGGGGTCGACGTGGATGGTCTCGCCGGGCGTGCCGCGCCGCCCGTCAAGAGGATCCTGGAGCACGGGGCGCCCGCGGCGCGGCTGCTGGATCAGCAGGGCGGCAGCCTCGTCGGGATGCAGGCCTTGTGCGGGCGCTGGGTGTCTAACTTCATGGTGCGGCGCCGAGCGATGTGCTGCCTCGACGAGGCGCGGCGATGGATCGGCAGAATGCATGTTCCCTCATGTCGTGCGGCGCTCGGTGACCGAGTGAGAGATGGGCTAGTCATGTGCATGATGAGCGCCCCGCTGCTGGTCGCTGACACGCGCGACCACTTGACCGCCGCCCGATCGCGACCGACGCCTCGGAGCGAGGCGGCGGTGGAGTCTCGGCGAGGGTCGGCCTCGCCGAGGGCGCGGCGGCGGCGCAGCGGCGCGCATCGGCCGCTGTCGAATTTAATGAACGCGGGACTGCGGTCGTGGAGCTCTGCGGCGGGATCGGGGGCCTCGGGGTGGGCGTGGACCGACTCGGGGCGCGCGTGATCTGCGCTGGCTATGCTGAGACCGACAAGGCTGCCCGCGGCGTCAACCGCATGAACTGGCCTGGCGACGCCGAGTGGTTCGACGCGCGCAACGTGGATCGGCTCGTGCGCGAGGATCTGCGACGGGCCTGCCCCGGCGCCGCGGCCGTCGCGGGAGCGCGCGGCAATCTTTGTCAGGGAGTCAGCGGGTTCAACCCCGAGGGCGCTGGACTCGCCAACCCACGCTTGGCAATTTTTTTTTTTTTTTTTTTTTTGTTTTTGTTTTTTTTTTTTTAAAAAAAAAATGTTTTCAGCCCCCATGCAGGCTGCAGGCAGAGCTGAGGATCGTGTTCCACGGCGTCCCTGTTCTTGACTTCTGCGAGAATGTAGCCTCAATGCAGATCAGTGGCGCTGTTGTGATGTCGGGGGCCATGGCGCGTCGCCCCCTGTGCGTCAACTCTGCGGGCGTGTCGACCGTGGCGAGCCGCGTCTCTACTGGGCGAGCTAATTCTGTCGTCGAGACCCATGGCGTCGCGGTCACCGACGGCGACGTCGATGACCTCGTCGAGCTCGCGCCGGCCCAGGTTGAGCCGCGCGAGTTTTGGCTGGATGGGCCGCGCCTGGGGGGCACCTGGATCAGAGGCTTCCCGCTTTCGCGCGTGCCATCCCATGGAAGGAGCGCGGGGCCGACCCTGGAGGGGCGTAGGGGCGCGACGCGATTGCCTTCGGGCATTGGGGCGAGGACCGCCACGGGTTCGCCCCCTACCAGTGCCGAGAGGACTCGCGGTGCTTCCAGGTGGGGGGCGCGTTCCACGCGGGGGTGACGGCGCGCCCCGCCGGGCAGAGCTTGCGCCGCGCCGAGCTCCCGGGGTCCCGCCGACGCCGTCGGCGACCCAGGCCCCGTTCTGCAAGTATGCGGCGACGCGCAAGGCGCGCGCGCTGGACCGGCGGCGCCTGATTCGGGACTCGCCCGCGATGCAGAGGTTTGCGAAGCCTGGTGCTCGCGCGCTGATCATCGCGGCAGCGATGTGAGGCTGGACATTGGGCTGCCCTATCGCTGCAGCGCCTGGCCGCGCGTGAGTGTCGACCAGCACCGCTGTTGCTGGAAGCGCGCAGTGGCCGCGCGGGTCCATCGCCCGCGCCGCATCATGAGCGGGAGCTGCAGATGATGAGTAATGCGCTGAGGTGGCGGATGCGCCACTTTCGAGCCCTCGGTTCGAGGGCATGCTTGTTCGTGGTTTCGCATGTGACTATGGCGGTCGCTGCGAAGGGCCGCTCGTCGTCTTGCCGCCTGAACGCCGTGCTTTGCCACCGCGAAGCCTTCTGCCTCGCGACCTGTTGCGCCCCCTCCTTCGCCTTGGCGCGCGCTGAGCGACAATGTCCTAAGCAAGCGCGTGTCGACACATTACATTGAATTTGTTGCAGAATTATTCGGCTGGGCGTCTGGCCGAACGTCTCGGCCGAACGTTGCGAAAGTGGATCAGCTGGACCAGCTGCGCGCAGAGTGCACGGAGCACCTCTGGGGGGAAGGGGAGCCGGAGGGCTTGGCGGCCTACGCTCTCGCAGCGGTTCAGAATTTCATAACTGGCACCGCGCATCACCTCCCGTCAGCTTGGCGCCTGACGGCCGCTTGGGACAAGCTGAATTGCCAGGGCGGGCTCCGCCGTTGGCTCAGGCGGGGGCGCTGGCGGTCGCAGGTGCAATGCGCGACGCGGAGCACCCGCGTGCCGCTCTCGCCGTCGCAGTCACGTTTCTGCGGTCGTTGCGCATGGGCGAGGTCTTGGCGATTCGGAAGCGGGACGCTGCGATCGCCAAGACTGGACTGGAATAGTGCTGTCATCAATCTGCGCCTCGCTATGTCAGGTCAAAGGTTAAATCGGCATGAAATGGTGAGAGTCGGTGACGCAACCCTGGCACGGTGGCTCTCCCGAGTCCTCCAGCAGCTCCTGCCAGGGGGCCCTGCGGTTGCCCAAGCGCCCCCCTGCGTTCCGCAAGTTGTCATGTAGCTCTCTTCGGGCACTCGGATCAACGGCGCGCGGGGTCAAGCCGCGCAGCTGGGGGGGAGCTATAGCAACGCATCCCTGTCGCAAAAAGGGGGGCACCAGTGGAACCGCGCTGAGAGGGCACTGGGCTAACATCAAAACAGCCCGAATCTGCGTCATGAAGCCACCGTCGCGTCTAATGAACTGAAGGGGGCCCAGAAATTCAGAAGTGTCGCGGTCAAAGCGACTAGTTAGCCATCTTGGGGATAGGGCGGATGTGTTTTTGGGGTTTCGCTGCCCGTTGGGTAGGTCAAGTTCATGGTGGGCGTTAGGGTTCAGCATGCGCAGGTTCGGGCGCCTCCAGTTCACCGCGCGCGGCGGCTTGTTTGCAAGAAAAATAAGGGAGAGGTGGGGCGCGGAGCGCCTTGGGCGGCGCGGGCGCTGGCGGGGCGGGCGCTGGGGCTGTCGCCGCAGGCGCTGCCGGCTGCTGCGGGCCCTGGGGCGGCCGCCCCTGGACGAGGTGGAGATCCCTCCGCTGCTGCTGGCATTCTTCCGGCGGGAGCGCCGCCTGCTGCCGCGGACAGAGGGCGCGCGCCATCGTTGCCGACTGCACGGGCCGTCGCCAGCTGGACTTCCCCGTCGCCGCGCGGGAGGCCGCCGCCGCGCCGATGGGCGACTGGCCGATCAAGGGCCCCCGCGCCATTCAGTCGCACCTGGGCCACGTGCGCAGGAACGCTGGTGGCCCCCTGGCGTGGCACTCGAAGTGGAAGGTGGAGGCGCGATCTGCCAGCAGCAGGAGATGAATTGCAGGCTGCTCCGGATGGCGAGCTACCGCGACCCAGTCAACGCGTCAGAGATAGCAGCGTTCGAGTTGGTGAGCCGCCAGACCCCGCTTATCGAGGAGAGGCGCCGCGAAGAGTCAGCGGCCGCGCGGGTGGCCGACGAGGAGAATAATGATAATATGAAGGCCGCGGTTGAAAGCGACGCGCAAATGGCAGAGGAGGCCGACCACTACACGGGGGCTTCGTCGAGCAAGAGGAATATGTGCATCTCCGCCGCTCTGGCGGAGTTCATCGCGGAGCAGCTGAAGGCGGAAGTTGCAGTGGCCAAGGAACGGCGCAAAGCCCGCGAGGAGCGGGCGGCGCGCCCTCGGGAGCTTCTCCGAGGCGGGTGCAGGCGCTGCGGTGCCGCCTGGGCGAGTCCCTGAATTTTCGCGGCGGCTTCGGCGTCCGCCGTTTCTTTGACGTTGCGTCTGGAGTTCGTCAGTGCGACATCTTCCCTTTGCTTGTTCTGACGGAGGATGCGCGGGCGGGCGCTTGCCATGGCTGTCGGGGGCGGCGCGGGGGTTTGCGAGGCGCTGCTCGGAGGCGATGGGCTGACGATGGGATCGCTGCCTTGAACCAGCTGAGTGGGGCACGCATCGTCGCCATCGCCCCCGCCGGGTCTGGCGGCGTCCGCGGCGCAGGAGAGCGCGATGGATCGCGCCATCCAGTCTTTCCAGCATTTTTCCTATTCCTCCTGGATATCAAGAGGATCCTCGTTTTGGCGGCGCAGCCTTGGAAGAGCTGCTCGCCTCGGCGCCTGGGTATTCTGCTGCCCCTCAGCGCGTCAGGCCCTGCAGCGAGGACCAAGTGTCCTGGCCTGACATGTCGACGGCCCCCGTGAGCGCCGCGGATCTCGTTGATCGGGCCGACCGCGAATGTTTGTCCGGATGGGGGCGGACCATGCTCAAAGGTGGCATCTGCTTCAGCCCCGAGTGCCGCGGAGGCGCCGCAGCGACGATACGTCGACCCGCTTTTGGCTAACAGCCCCAAGGCATGCGCTGGCTTCGCGGGGAAGTTGCTGCAGGGCGGCATGATCAGCTTCCGCGTTGTGCATGCTGCCGACCAATGCACTTGGGATTTCTTCGTGTGCGCATTCTACCGCGTGCTTGTGCCTCCAGGTATGGAAGCACCTCGCGCGCCCGACAATTTCAAATCGACTGCTGGGAATCAAGCAGGTCGATGGGGAGCCGCTTGCCAGCCTCTGCATCCTGCAGCCGATGGTTCGCGCGCTGCCCATGGTTTGGAGTTGGTCCTTACTCTTCTGCCAAAGCATCCTGCGGAGGGCCCCCGTTCAGAACGGGTTCGGCGACGGCGGCCTGAAAGAGGATGGCCGGCCGAGTCCTGCTCTTCATTCCCAGGGCTGTGTAGCTGCAGCAGGCGACGTCGACAACTTCGCCGTCGCGGGCAGCTACGCGGCCGCCGTCGCCGAGGATAGGGACAATACCACCCGCGCCTTGGAGGACTGGGGCCTGCCCGTGCGCGCTATCGATGAAGCTTCGTCGGCGCCCATCTTCACGGGTCTCGAGATCAACGGTGCAAAGGGCACCGCGAGGGCGAAGCCGACCATCATCCTGCGGCTTCGGCATGCAATCCTGGCGGTGCTGCGGCGAGGGGCTGCGTCGCCTCGCATGCTCGGAGCACTGCTGGGCCACATCGCGTGGGCGACGTTTCGTAAGAGAGAAACTCTTTTTATTTTGTCCTCCGCGTACGCTTTAAGTCTCAGAAAGATCCTGGTGTGCGACCCCGGTGGAGCTCGGTGATGTTCGAGCTTCGGTGCGTCGCTAGTGCGCGGCCTCCCTGGGCCTCGTGCCTGCGCATTCCGTGGCGCGCGGGTCTCGGTCATATGCTTTTCCGATCTGCGTCTTCGCATGCACTCGTCAATTGGTGGGGCCTCGTGTGGCCGATGTTGGAAGACAGACGGAGAGGTGGAGGCATCGGTGTGCGTCAGCGTTTTCAGCGCGGGCTAACGCTCTGGGCCTGGGTGGGCCCGCGACGTCGAGGATGTCTTGGAGGCTGTCGTCAAGGGCGGGGCCGAGGCGCCCACTTAGAGGACAAGGCTTCCACGGGTCTCCCGAGGACATCGCGCGGGCATCGTCGTGGGCCACCGTCATCCCCAGAAGGCGCTAGGACCCCATCAACAATTCTCTAGCACGCGGGGGTGACGCCTTATAGGGTGCTGTTCGGCACGCGGCGCGCAACGCTTTTTCATCATCACCGCCGCCTGTTTCTCGCCGGTAACTTACCGTTGGCTCTGGCGGCGGGGAAGGGCAGAGGGCGGGGGCCCACCCTTCGGGGACGTTTTTGCAGAAGGTGGCTGCTCTTTCACTCGCCATCAACATTCGTTGCTATGTGCGGCGTCTGCCGTCAGAGTTGAACGTGGCCGATTGGCCCTCTCGGCGTGGCTTCTTCCATGGTAAGGACTTCTCGCAGACGCCCGAAGCCTCGGACTTCCGAGGTGTCCTGGAAGCAGCTGGCGATGACAGTCCAGGCTGCGCGAGAACTAGAGCGCCCGCGCCCGCGATTTTTAGCTGGGGGAGCGATCTGCTTCCTGGAGGTGTCGGCGGTCACGGACGCGACGAGGGATCGGCATCGGGGACGCGCTCGGCGCTCCCTGGAGTGGCCCGGTCGGCGCGAGCGCGACTTCAGCACCGCCGGCCAGATGGAGGCGGTGGCGATCAGCTCCTCGACAGACCTGGCGCTGGACGGGTGCGACACGGCGATGGGCAGGGCGATGGCGACGGTGCTCAGGCCTGACCTGCCGCATCTGCTGGGGGGCAAGCGCCCGCTACCTCGAGCCACTCGAGCTCTGGGCGGTTGACGCAGGCTCGTGCCGTCCCAGGTGCGATTGCCACTGCCTGGAGTCACAGACGAGTCGGCGCTGGTCGACGCCCCCGAGCTGTCGCCTGCGCTGCAAGCGCTGACGCTGGGCGCCTCTGCGGTCTCGAGCCCTTGGAACTTCGGGCCTGCGAAGGTGCGCGCCAAGTTCGCGCGCGGGCTGCGGTAGCTCGGGCTGCAGAAGGAGCCCCCGTCCTTGTGCGCCCTCCGCCATGGGGCGGCCTCTCGCGACTTGCTCTCGGGGCCCCGAACCATCGCGGCGGCGGCGAAGGAGAGGGGGCGCTGGATTCCGGATCAGTCGTTGAGGCGGCGCGGCAAGGGTGCGTGGATGCAGCACCGCGTCGCGGATCTGCCGCCAGCCGCGGCGCACTTCGGCGAGCGGGTATGCAGCCGACTGGCAGAGCTCATCGAGGCGAGGCGCGCGACAGGATCGCCCCCGTTGCACACGCCGCTGCGGGCGGTGGCCAGCGCCCCGCGCACCTGGCATGAGGTCAGATTTTCGGCGGGCTCGCGATCGGGCGCCCAGCCGCCGCCGCCGCGTTCTGCCAGTGGGTGGGCCCCGCGGGGGCCTGATTTGCAAGGCGCTCCGCGGTCGCGGTTTGGGGTGTCCTAGGCCAGGGGCAGGTCTGCCTCTGTCTCTCGGGGCGGGTTGTCGTCGATCGTATCCTGGGTTGGGTCCGATCGTCTGCGGTCGGCGTTATGCGGCTGTCTTTGCAGCGTTGATCTTGGGCGTGAACCGCGCGGGAGCGCGCGCCCCTGTTCGGGGCGGCCTCGCTTGCAGATTGACGGCCGCTCGGCGAGAGGCGTAGCGCGCAGGCGCAAATCTGCGCGATTTCCCGTCAGAGCTGCCCGACTTGTCGCGGATGCCATAATCAAGGCAATGGAGGATTTAAATATGTCCAGAGCGTTACGCTGCCACTCTCGGAGCCGAGGCATCGTGCCTGCCGTCGCCACCGTCGGCTTTTTCTGAAAAGAGTGTGATGGCTGCGGCGGCCCCACCTGGCATATCAACAACGTTCGTGTGGAATGTGCTGGGGAAGGGTGATTTTGGCCGCGCGACCGCAACCGTTTGTGCTCTAGCTCTTGGGGTTTAATCGGTTTCACGCGTCTGTGCTGTCTGCGATTGCACGCTGCCGCTCTCGGGGCCGAGGCGTCGCGCCTGCCATCGCCACCGTCAGCTTTTTTATAAATAATGTTATGACCGCGGCGACCCCACCTGGCATCATCATCGTCAACAAAACAAGATCTACGTGCGCCGTTGTCGGTTTCTCCATGGTACCCCATCCGCCCGAACAACCGACTCGCTCTGAAGCGTCCGCGCGCCAGCGCGGCCTGCGAGACGCGCTGGGAAGCCCCAGGTGGTTAGCGCCATCGCGGCCGCGCCAGTCGCGCCAAAGTGGCCGGCCGCACTGCGCGCGCGCTTGCGCGCGCCATTGCGGCCGCAGCGATGCGCCAGCCAGCGCCCAGCAGTCATCGCAATCGCCGTTTGGCTTTTGCAAACGGAGTTGCGGGCGGGTGAGGGGGGGTGAGCGAGAGGTGGAGCTGACAACTGCAAGTTCGGCGGGGTGAATTGCGCCATATAGAATGCACTGCGTTGCATGTTAGAACACTGTTTGGGGTTCGCGATGGCTACTACGTCAAGCTTCAGAATCATGCGTTGTGAAAAAGTATCAGGTCAAACGCCCGGCCCGTCCTGCCGACGCGTCTGGGGGTGGGATTTCATCATATCTGGGCATGGTCTGAGGAATAAGGCTTGTGTGTTGGTTTGGCGGCTAAGTGGCCGCCGTCGCCGCGTCGTCGCCGCCTCGTTGCCGCCCGTCGTTTGGGCCTGTGTGTTGCCCTGGCAGCTATGTGACCGCCGTCGCCGCCGCGTCGCCGCCCGTCGTCTGGGCCCGGGGGCCGATGTCGCGGCGAGGTTGTCGCCGTCGCCGCCTCGTCGCTGCCCGTCGCGGCTTGCGCAACATGCATTTCACCGCGTGTTGCGCCAAATTAATTTCCCCACGTCGATTGCGCAGCCGCATAGCATGCACCACGTTGATTGCGCGTCAATGTTTGCACGTCGTAGGTGGCGCAGACTGCACCGCGTACATTGCGCCGCATATGTTGTTCCACATGGACTGCTCCACACATCTTGCTCCACATTGTTTGCGTCGCATAAATCGCGCCGCATGTAGTGCGCAAGGTAGGTTGCAAAACCTCGATCGCACAACCTTTCCAAACGTGAAATCGGATCGAGCGCCCCACCCCACCGAGGGCGGGGTTCACCGGCCGCCATGTTGCATTGCAATTGAAAAACGATTCTGCGTCATCGTCCAATCTGAAACTGGGTTCGTATCATCCCATCGATGCAGGTATGGGCATCCCCGCCATCTTCTGCCACATACATAATGTTCGCGCGCCCACTTATCTAAACTCTGCAGTTGCGCCGAATCCCTTGCAGCCAATGTGGGCCAGTCCCCACGCGCGCGTCGGCGCGCGCGCATGGCGGAATCATTCAAACTTGTTAGATTACGTAAAACATTCTCCATCGTCTTTACATTTAAAAACAAAGAGCTTCGCAGCAATAATTTTCAATCACGCATGCGATCGCGCCCCTGCGGATTGTGAAAAAACAGTGCTGTTTCTCCCTACATGTTCACCAAATCCTACCAAATGTGCCTTTCGCGCGCGTGTCGAAACATTCGAGCGCCCTTGCGCGCGCGGTGGGGGGGTGGGTGGGTGGCACGATTTGTGTTGAATACTACCATGTGGGTTACTTGCGCGCGTCGGCCGCGCGCGCATGTCGAACTTTGTCCAGAACCTTCATCACCGATGCGAGGACACTGTCATCATCATCATCATCATCGGCGTGACCAGCACCGGCGCTATCATCAGCCCTGCCGTCATCATCGTCACCACCATCGCTACTATCATTATCATCATCATCGCAATCATCATCGTGTCTACCGTTGTCGACGTCGCCATGGTATCGCGCTCGCCCACGTAACCGATTCGCACTGAATTTTTCGCTGGGGAGCGCCCAGAGGTCAGCGCCACCGCGGCCGCGTGGGTCGCGCCAAACTAGTTGGCCGCTGTGCGCAAGAACGTGCGCGGGTTTGCGCAGCCGCGCTGGTGCAGTAATCAGCACCCAAACATCAGTCGCGATCGCCACCGCTTGGCTTTTGCAAGCCCAGTTGCGGGTGTGCAGGTGGGGTGATTGCGCGAACCGCTGAATTAACACATGTTTCCCCAATGTTTTTGCGCAGCGTGCGGTGTTAGAAACACAATGCTGGATGTGCACGCTGGCCAACAATTTTAAAACATGCTGGGGGAGTAGGACGAGGAAGAGGACGAGGATGTGCACGAGGGAGTGTAGGATGAAATGCAGGAGGATGCGTGCATGCAGCGGGATCACGAGACGGAGGCATATGCGGAGAATGCGCAAACAGAGGAGGAGGAGGAGGAGGAGGAGGAGGAGGAGGAGGAGGAGGAGGAGGAGGAAGAGGAAGAGGACGACGCAACAAGTTCGTTCTCCATGTTTGGTCTACTTCAAAAAGGAGGAGGAGGAGGAGGACGAGGAAAAGGAGGAGGAGGAGGACACGCACGAGGAGAACGAGGGGGGGAGAGGGGGGGGGCGAGTGCGACGGAGAGAGGGTTGCATGGGGAAGCTGGTGCCGTGCTGCTGCTCCCCCCCTCCGCCCTGCCCCCCCTCTCCACCTTGCTCCACCGCACCGCCCCGCCTCCCTGTGCCCGCGTCCCGCCGCCCCCCCCCCGCCCCAGGCAGTGACCGCGGGCGCCGAGGCAGCCGCCGCGGCGGCGGCCGCCGATGCGCCCCCTGTGAAGAAGGTGCCCCTCTCCCCCCGGCGGCGAGCGCGGCGAGCAAGACGAGGAGGACGAGGACAAGGACGAGGACGACGACGATGACGACGCTGACGACGCTAGACGACGACGACGCTGACGTCGCTAGACGACGACGATGATGATGACGACGACAGACGACGACGACGACGACGACGACGACGACGACGACGACGACGACGACGACGACGACGACGACGACGACGACGACGACGACGACGACGACGACGACACGACGACGACGACGACGACGACGACGACGACGACGACGACGACGACGACGACGACCATGACGACGACGACGGCAACGGCGACGGCGCCGACGACGCCGACGACGACGATGACCAGCACGACGCGACAACGGCGGCGGCTCGGTGGAAGTAAGAATGTGCGGGCTTTCTAAGAAGGCTCGGCAGGCGTCGGGCCCTCTGAGCAATTATTTGTCTTTGGTTTCCACGGAAACACACACAGCCTCTCAGCAGGCCCCCGCCGCCTTGTGCCAAGCCCCACGGCCCCGCCGCCTTCTGAGAAGCCCCGTCCACCTTCTGAGAAGGTTTGCCAATTCTCGTTTCCCAGGCGGCCGCGCCGCCTCTCTCTCCCCCCCTGCCCTTGTCCAGCAGGGTCTGCGCCCCAGCCGGCGGTCCTCGGCGGCGGCGGCGGCCTGCGACGAAGGCAGGGTGAGGCGTGAGGAGGGCCCCCGCCCTTCCCCCGTTGAGCTGGGGCTTTCCTCGGAGGCTTCCTGGGGGTGGGCCCCCCGCCGGCCTGTGGGTGTCGGGGAGAGCCGAGGGAGCTCCCCCTCCGGCCCCTGCGCGGAGGATTATGTGGTCCCCATCCTACTTAAGGACCGCATCCCAGAACTAGTTTCGAGCACCTGGAAAAGTGTCAAAGGAGTGTCGAAACAGTGTCGGGCGAGCGTCTCCCAAGGCCCGACGCGTGAAAACCCTTGAGTTTCGGTACTTTCGTGGGCGCTCGAAATTCTTTCTGGTGATCGAGGCTATAGTAGGCTGGAGCATCATGAGCGGAGGGCCGAGATGCCCGCACCGGCTCGTGGGTGTCGGGGATTTCCGAGGAAGCTTCGACGAAGGATTGCAAAAAAGGATTGCAAAAAAACCCTTCGTTGAACGAAGGATTGCAACAAAAACCCTTCGTTTTTGCAATCCTTGCCCTGGCGCGAAGGGCCCAAAAAGCCCTTCGGGCCGTGGCACAGAGCATGACGGGAGGCGCTCCCTCAGGCTGTCGGCCTCTGGGGGCCCCTGCGGGGCCCTCGGGGCGGGGCCCTCGGGGCCGGCAGCGAGTTGTGCAGGAGGAGAGGCCTGCCCCAGGGATGCCCCAGGGCTGGCCTGGACACCCAGCTGTCTGGACGCCTTCCCCGGGAGGGCGTCCAGACCACCGGGGGCCCAGGTCAAGGAACGGTCACGGCGCAGGGGATTTCGGGAGGACGGGCCAAGGTCCCCCTCGTTAGAATGCTATTCTTGGGAGGCGGATACGGGGATGCGGATGCGTCGGCAGTGGCGATGGTGTGTCCGTGGTCAAAGCTTGATCTGGCGCAATTCGTCTTCATCCCGCGCAATCCCTCGAAATCTAGCTTTCGAGTTCTTTTTGAATGGGGATTGATAGCCTTGATTCGTTATTGCGAAGACCTTTCAGGCTTCTGTTGCGAAGACCTTCCGGGCTTCAAAACCCTCGCGTCGTGAAAGAACATCAACGCGGAAACTTTGCTGGCACTTTTCGTCTTCGGATGGCCCTGACCGGACCCCGGACCCGTCTAGGCGTTGTCAGGGACGATGAATTGGCCCCATGGGGGCAGTGCTGGGACCTCTGGGGAATCTACGTCGCGAAAAATAGTTACCAACGTAATGAGGGGGGGTCTGGGGAGACGCCAGCGGTTGGGCTTCGATGCATGGAAGACGAGCCCTCCCGAGGCAAGATAGGTGCACGGATGCGCAGGTGGTCCAAGCCGCCCACGTTAGGCCGTAGAAAGTTGGGTCGAGGGATGAGGGCTTTTTTTCAACATCGGCGACGCGACGCGACGCTCCGACCCCATCTGCTCTGACCCGACTGGGCCTTGGGCGCCCCCCGGGGAGGGGAAGAGTGGATGGAGGAGAGCCTGGGGAGAGGGGGGGGGGGGGGGGGCAGACCGAGGAGGCCGTGTGGGGCGGGGGGAGGCCGCAGGGGGGAGGTGGGGAGGCCGGTGGGGGGGGGGGGAAGGAGGCCCACGCGAAGCCTGGGCGGGGCCGGAGGGCGTAGAGACGGGGGAGGTGAGGAGCACGGGCGAGGGAAGGGGCGAGGCAGAGGGCGAGACTCGGGCTGGGAGGCGCGCCTCGCCCCCGCTCGCGCGCGCGGCCCCTCGCCAGGCAGACGGGGCCGCCGCCTGAGAGGGGCGTGGGGCGCTCGCTCGCGTGGCGCTGTGCCGCTCGGCGGCGCCTCGCGGGCACGGTTGCGCCCATCCCCCGGTTCCAGCCGCCATCCGCTCCCCTTTTTGCCTCCACATGGCTTTCGTTCCTCCCCTGGCGATGGCGGGCGTGGCCAGGGTCAGGTCGGGCCTGTCCCCCTACAGGGGAAATTTTCAGACGAAAAGATACAGATGCTCAAACGATGCCCGAAGATATTCAAACAATAGTCCCCAGACTGTTTTTTTTATTTTTATTTTTTTTTCTCTTCTTGAGTATTTCCCCTGTAGAGGGACAGGCCCGACTTGAGGCCAGGGCGTAGGGGAGGGGGCCCGTCACGCCACCAGGCGTCAGGGGAGGGAGGGGGCGGGGCCGGTCACGGGCGTGATCGCGAAGAGTAAACGATGGGCTCCTGCTCCCCCCCGTTGGAGGCTCGTTCTGGGGCCCTTCCTGGAGGCACTCGTTCCGCTCGTGCGCCCATGCTGCGTCGAGCGCCCGTCGACTCGAGCCGAGACTTGACTCGAGGCTGGAATCGGACACACCCGTCAGGTGGGCCACAGTCGATTCCAGCCTCGAGTCGAGTCTCGGCTCGAGTCGACGGGCGCTGGACGCAGCGTGGGCGCACGAGCGGAACGAGTGCCTCCAGGAAGGTCCCCAGAACGAGCATTCGTCCGTCCAGCCAGCCCCCCCCCCCCCCCACGCAGCATCCCCCCCTCTCGCGCGCCCCCTCCCTGGACCGCACCGCCCCTCGCTCGCTCCACCACCCCTCCCGAAGAGCAGCACACAGTGGAAACCCATGCCGAGAAACACCCTGCTTGCCTCCAGGGTGCCTTGGGTTTTGATGGGTTTGCTGTGGAGAGCGCGACGCTCCCACACCAAAAACCGATGGACGACGTCCTGGGGTCTCAGGGTTGTGCTTCTTGTGGAAGGTCTGTTGTGGTCGAGCCCCTACAGTGCCGTTTTGTTATACATTTTCCGCGTGCGGATCATGTATTAACACATGCAGGGATGTGGTATTAAAAACAACGATGAGTTCATGCATACATTCATTCATACATTAATCATGTATGACAAATCACGTGTTTAAAGCCATCCCATGTATCAAAAACTGCCCTGTGCTGTGAAACGGTCTCAGCACAAACTTTCGGAGGTCGGCTCGGATCTCTCGTCGGGTCGGCGCGGGGCCGCCCCGGTGGCGTCTCGGGCGCTAGCACCTCTGGCGAGCTCCCAGCGCGCTGGGGGGGAGGGGTGCCGGGCGCCGTCCCAACAAGTCCTCGCCGACCCCGCAGCCCTGCTTGGCTCGAGCGTGTGCCTGGCGCCTCGAGCTTTTGGATGCGGCTGAGGGGAAGGCCCCTGCGTCCCCTTTTTCGAGAAGAGGCCTCTTGCACACACAGGCGTGCGCTGTAGCACGCTTTTTTTTTCAGGATCCCACTATATCCGAGGTTGATAACGCCTCCTACCCCGACACGTCGATTAGCGACTTGGCCGTGTTCGGTTCGCGAGAGGGCGTCGCGGCCGTCATGTTTGCGGGTCCAGGTCCGTCGGTTTCTGTCCCAGGCCGTTTTCACGAAGGGGAGGTTTTTTGAAAGGGAGGGTTGTCCACCGCCGACTATACGAAGACGCTCGTTCCCAGTTCTGCACCGAGCTGCTGCCGTGCAGCAGCGTGGCAACTCTCCACGCTTTTCTCGGGGGGGGGGCGGGGGCGCACGCCAAGGCGCGTGCGCGCGAGGCCTCTCCCGCCTGGTGCGGTGCGCGAAGCCATGGCCGCGCGGGGCAGGGCCTGCCTCCCCTCTGGACGAGGGCGGCCCTTGGCCTCCTCGTGCCCGTGGGCACCCGCTCCTCGGCCGCCGAGGGCCCTTGGCGGGCGGGGCGCCCGCGTGCACGAGGAGGGCGCCCGCGCGCCTCGCACAGATGAGTGCCCGGACGGGGCGCCCTCGGTCGGCTCTGGCCGGGCGCCGCCGACGGGGGCGGCGCAGGCTCGGGGGGCGTCGCGCTCCCCGAGGGCGGCGCCGAGCCGTCCGGCCCCGCGATGTGCAGCAGCGCGTCCGCGATGGGCGATGGCGTCGGCGGCCGCGCCCAGGTCGTCAAAAGGCCGTGCTTGTGCGGGAGCTGCTCGGCGGGGGATGCGTCCGCCTGTCCAGAGCCTCGGGCTCGGGCTGATGGTCCCACAGCAGGTCGATCATGTCGTCGTGGCCCTGGGGTCCCGACCCCTCGGATCGGCGGCCAGTCCGCGGGTGGCTGCTGCCACGGCTGCGGTGGGTCCCCCCTGGCGTGGCCGCGGCCATCGGCGTCGGTGGGGCTGACGCCCCAGACTGCCCTCGAACTCGCTTGCCACGGCGTCGCCGACCTGCTCCTCGAAGTCGGGGAAGCTCACCAGCCCGTGCTCCAGGCGGCCCAGCCTTTCGTGCATCTGTAAGAGGCCGAGCCCGGCTCGTTCCATGCTGCGGCAGTCGGCGGCCACGATGAGCAGCGGCGCCCCTGCGGCCTGGGCCTCCGCGGCCAGTCGGCAGCTGGTGAGGGGGCTCCCTCGCGCGGCACCTCCACCGTCCAATTGAGGGCGGGCAACCGCCAGCCGTACCACCCGAGCCGCGGACGACGCAGGGAGACCGGCGTGGCCCCGAAGGCGTAGTAGACCTGCTCGTCGTCACGGCTCGCGACCAGCGCGACGCACCCTTCGCCTTGCTCGGCGGCCAGGGGGTGGAGCTCACCCAGCTGGGCCACGGGCGCCTCGGCGCCACGGCGGCTCGGAGTTGGGGGCGCCCCGGCGTCGCTGGCCGCGCGCCGAGCCCCAAGGGGGGGCTCAGGCGGGGGCGGTGGCGGTGGGCTGCGGGCCTGCCCCACGGCGGCGGCGGCGTGGTAGTAGTAGTAGTAGTAGTAGTAGTAGTAGTAGTCGTCGTCGTCGTCGTCGTCGTCGTCGTCGTCGTCGTCGTCGTCGTCGTCGTCGTCGTCGTCGTCGTCGTCGTCGTCGTCGTCGTCGTCGTCGTCGTCGTCGTCGTCGTCGTCGTCGTCGTCGTCGTCGTCGTCGTCGTATCGTCGTCGTCGTCGTCGTCGTCGTCGTCGTCGTCGTCGTCGTCGTCGTCGTCGTCGTCGTATCGTCGTCGTCGTCGTCGTCGTCGCCGTCGTCGTCGTCGTCGTCGTATCGTCGTCGCCGTCGTCGTCGTATCGTCGTATCGTCGTATCGTCGTCGTCGTCGTCGTCGTCG
>CAUYUJ010005435.1:181204-240686 GCA_963575745.1 Prorocentrum cordatum | reverse complement strand
GTAGTAGTAGTAAGTAGTCGTAGTAAGTAGTAGTCGAGTCGTAGTAGTAGTAGTCGTAGTAGTAGTAGTAGGCGACGTTATCTGAGGAAGCCGCTGGCGCTCCTAGCGCCTCGAGTGGCGGGGCAACGGCCATAGGCCTGGGCTCCGTGCTCTCGCCAGCGTCCGTGCTCTCGCCAGCGTCCGAGCGAGTTCGGCTGCGGACCCGCTCGCGAGGCCGCCTGGCGTCGCGACGAGCGCCACGACATCGTCGGGGCGCGGTCGGCCTCCCCATGAGGCCCAAGAAGCCCGCGGGCCCACAAGGTGGTCGTAGGTGGGGCAGGCGGCCACACGGTGGTTGTAGGTGGGGCAGGCGGCGGGCCGCGGGCCCAACAAGCCCGCGGCCACAAGGCCCGCGGCCCAAGAAGCCCGCGGCCCCATGAGGCAAGGCCCGCGGCCCAAGAAGCCCGAGGCCCATGAGGTTGTCGTAGGTGCATCACCGCTCACCAAACCACCCCCGCCCCAACCCGAAGGCCCCGCTTTGCCCTCCATTTCTAGTGGTGGGGGGGGGGTCGGGGAACACTGAACAAAAACACACGGACCCCGTGCCCCCCAGGACCCGGAATTCGGGTCAGATTCGGGTCTTCGGGTTGGGTTGGGGTGGTCTGGTAGGTAGTCAGTGTAGTCTCGCACTTCGTCAGGCGAGACGGTGTCCGCGGCCAGCGCAGCGGGGGCTGCGCGCGCCGCGGGGGGGTGCGGGCCGGCGGCGGCGGCAGCGCCTGCGCCCCAGCGCAAGGCAGCCGCGAGCGCCGGGGCCGCGAGCCAGGCAGCGGCCGCCATGGCAGTGCCCCCCCCCCCCGCAGGGGGGGGGCTTCCTCCCTTCGCTGAGAGAGGGGCTCGCTCGCTGCGAGCCAAAAAGGCTTGAGGGTGCCCCTCCCTCTTTCTCTGACCCTCTTTCTTTTGTACTGCGCCTTTGAAGCCTGGCAGTGCTCATGACGCGCAGCCAGGCCTGGGATTCGGGCCGTCGGGTTTCACCAGGCTCGTTCGACCGTGTTTCCTCTTCGGTACAAGCAGTCTCGGTACGCGTCCTGAAATTCGAATTTCCTTCGGCCGATTTGGAGTTGCTGGCCTGGCCTCACCTTTTTTGCTCGAGGCTGAATTGCTCGTGCCATGGCACGACCGCCTTCCATGGATCCTCTGTGTACCCTCGAGTTGCCTAAGCATCTATCTGTGGTGAAACAAGAAGTCCGCGCCGACTTTCAGTATGTCGATGCCGTTTTCTCGTTTTCTAGCTTTGCCCTTCCCCTCCCGCCCCTCCGCGCGCCCGTCTCTCCTCGCCCATCTCCTCCGCCGCCCACCGCCTGCCCCATGCCGCCCCGTCCGCTCTTTTTCCCTCCGCTCCCCCTCCCCTTCATCCCTGCATCCTTCCCCTCCTTGGCTCATTTTTCTTTCCCATCCCCCGTCCTACTCCATCCACCCTCTACCTCTTCCCATCCCTCCCCCGCGTACTGGATTCTGCAAGCAGTTTGATACGATAGCGGTTGCATGACAAGTGCGCTTGGGATTACTGACGATCAAGTCGGTAGCTTCGCGAGTTTGGTCTAGGTTTGCGGTTCTCGCTTTAATGCATCTACGGGACATTTGTGGAATTCCGGAACCACCCGCAGGGGTAATTACTGCGAGCGCCATGCGAAGCCACCAGCGGTGCCTAAAACAGTTGGCAGAACCATTCCCATACGTTGCATCGGCGTCCGTGTTTCTTCAGGCTATTCCTCGCCGCTCACCGCTGCGTCCGCTCCAAGTCTGCCCCCCCTCTCTCCTTCTCACCTGCGGTAGAGATATAATATGTCCACTGCGTCTCGGATTGTCGGGCTACCTTCCCCAGAAACCGGAGGCGCAATAGATATGGTAACAATCTGACCTCAGGAGAGGCCAGATGATGATCCATATCCACCGCGTCTCGTGTTTGTAACATCCCTGCCCCACCAGTCCGAGACACCGTGGATATGATGCAAATCTTGCCCGCGTCACATCCTCCTTAGTATTATCGTCATCATAGTTGATCTCGCGCCTGTCGTCTTCCGCAAGCTCCTCCGCCGTCCGCTCCGCCTTCCTCCCTTCTTCTCTTCTCTTGCTCCTGCTCCTCCCCCCTGCTCCTCCCTTTCCTCGTCGGCATTCGCATGGCCCTGCGCTGCATTGTCTTACCTCCCCCCCTCCCCACGTCCTGCATCGAATTCGGCTTCTCGTCGTCCCCCCCCCATCGCCGCCCTGTGCTCATTCTCTACCCCCCTCATCCTTGTCTTGATCCTGATCTTTCTGCTTGTTCGTGTCATGCCCCCCCTCTGATCTCCTTCGTCCCGCTCCAATCCCCTGTGGCGGGACGGTAGTGTGGATCTCTGTTGTTGTCCGTTCGCGAAAGTCTTGATAGTTCGCGTCGCACATCCCTAACAAGTCAACCCAGAAGCGACTCCTAGGCGAATTTCTGCGAGTAGGGAACTGATGGAGAACTTGCGAAACAAAGGGAGGGGGCATTACTGTAGCCAAATGCGGGACAGGCCCAAGCAGGCTCTTGACATGATGCACACAGGGAGCCTCTTCGAGGCCCATTGGGGCAGTATCTTGCGTATTGTTGATGCAAGCGCAGGAGCACCGTTCGCAGGAGCGCAGATCACACGACTTCCTCATGGGTCTCTGAGTTGGCATGCCAGAATATGGTGTTTTGAGTTGCCATACGACATCGCGTACCGTATTTCAGCAGGAGTGTTGATCGATTGCCTTGCTGTGCCATGTCTGTAGAGCAGCATAAGCACGAGCGAGTTGTGAATGGTCGTGCGTCCCTATGTGCTTAGATGTTCACACTGTTCTGGCGTGTCGTCGTCATTGCGGTGGCGGTCATGTTTCGGGGGAAGGAAGGGGGTGACTGGTGGCAGGAGCGGGGAATGGAGCAGGCCGGACATGACCCGCTCAGGAGCAGGTACAGAGAGGGCAGTTGGTTGGGAGGAGGAGTCTGTGCTGTCTGTCTTACCCATGCGAGCTCCACATGTCTGAACTACACTCTGCATGCTCTGGGCCACGGCTCTTGTCGCCAGATCTCTCTCATTCGGGGTGCCCACGTTCCCGAGAACAACCCATACAAAGTTACGCGGCCGCCTCGTCGGGGCGCGCGCTGCCCGTCCGCCTCGGAGAGGGCCCCACGCCCCTCGCGGGCGCGCGCGCCGCGGCGCCGCGCCGCCTGCTTCCGGCGCCCCCCGCCCGCGTCCGGAGGGCCTCCTCGCTCCTCGCGTCGGTTCGGCGTCGGCCGGCCTCGACGCGCAACAGCCAGCAAGATTGTGTGGGAGGCTCCCACGAGTGGAAGGAAAATCCTACTCGCTCCTCGCCCCATCGATTGCACAGCATCGGCCGCACCACACAGATGGCGCTTCGCCGGTTGCACCACATGTGCTGCGCACCGCACAGACCATGGATTGCACTACGTAGAGTCTCCCTTCTCAAGGAGTATCAGGATATACCTCCCAGGGTTAATGGTACACCTGTTCGTCTTGCAATTTACATATGAATTTGCCCCATCCGTACATCTTAAGCATGAGTTCGTACCATCCCAGCCAGGCCAGAGTTCGACCCCCCTTTTTCATCTTTTTACAACAAGTCTTATGCTGGCGCACTCGTTTATCAAAAACCAGCATTCTCGAATAATCCCTTGCAGAAGACGAGGCGAAGCGCACACGCGCGCGTCGTCGCGCGCATGCAGGAATAGTCTGAAAACGTAAGGTGTTCGTAATGAATTCAAAATCGAGTGTCCCGAAACACACACACACACAATAAACACATGGTTTCGCAACACGGGTTTTCAACACAAGCATGCGCCCGCGCTCTTACGAATTCTTCAGAAAACCATCGTTGTTTCAACATTTTCAGAAAGTGCCACCAAACGGGCCTCTATCGCGCGCGTGTCGAAATCGTTCGAACGCATTTGCGCGCGTGCTGTCGCAATAATCCATTGCAAACAACGGGACGAAGTGCACGGGCGCGTGTCGTTGCGTCCGCATGCCGAAATCCTTCAAAAACTCCAGCAGGCATCGCACGGATTTCAAAAGCGAATGCCCCGAACACATATCGGACACTCCTGGTTTTGCACATTCGCTCGCGGCCTTGCGGATCCTCATGAAAATCTTTCTTAACATGTTCATCCAATTCTGCCAAGCGGGTCTCTCGCGCCGCATATCAATCTCATTCGAACGCCCTTGCGCGCGTGCTGGGGGGGAGGGCACGATCTGTGTCAAATAACACCACCCGGGCCACTTGCGCGCGTCGGCCGCGCGCGCATGTCGAATTTCCTCAAAAACCTTTATCGCCGACGAGAGGAAATCGTCATTGTTAATGGCGGGCGTTATCAACATCGGCGCCGTCATTGGCCTTGCCGTCGTCACCGCCACCATCGCCACCATCGCCACCAGCATCGCTACTCTCATAATCGTGTCTAGCGTCGTCGGTGTCGCCATGATACCGCGCCCGCCCAAATCACCGACTCGCACTGAAGTGCCCGCTGGGATGCCCAGCAGGCAGCGCCACCGCGGCCGCGTCGGCAGCGCCAAACCAGCTGGCCACTGCGCGCGGGCTAGCGCGGCAGCAGTGATGCACCGGCCAACGCCAAGCACTCATCGCAATCGCCGCCGCATGGGTTTTGCAAACCAAGTTGCGGGTGGGTGGGTGGGTTGGATGTTTGCAAGGGCGTGAAGTTTGCCAATTCATGTGCCACACAGAATTGCACCACGTAGGTTGAGCAACGTTGATTGCACCACAACGGTTGCGCACCACATAGATGGCACCGCATAGATTGCGCACCACATAGATTGCACCACATACATTGCACGACAGAAGTGGCACCATATATAAAGTCAGAAACAGAAGTGTTGGGACCCACGCTGGTTAACACATCTTACCACCACCCACTTTGGGAGCATCCGCCGTTTCCAGAGTCCAGGTCCGCATCTATTCCCCCCTCCCGATGGAATTGCAACCATGCCGAAGTCAGCCTTGAACGAGAACTTGCAAATCGCCTCAGCCACTGCCGCATCATACTGTGCAGGTTCCTCTGTTTGTTCGCCGATCTATACTGGGATCTCGCATTACACAACCACCAGATCCCATTCCCACCTGCAAGATGGTGTTCGTGCTCTTGGTTTGAGCGTTGTTATCCGTGTCCCTCCCTCCCTCTGCTCACTCTGCGTCTGCTACGTAGGCCCTCCAGCCCATGCTACTACTGCTGTTCTTCCCTTCCTTGTTTACTCCATCATGAAGAGGGATACTGAGGACGGAGGGTGATGGATAAGATGCTGACGATGGTGGCGATTCTAGTGATCGTCACGGCGGTGCTGATTATGTTGGTTGTGGTGATGTTGTTGATGCTAGCGATCGTGTTGGTGATACTGATGGTGATAATGATGATGATTGTGAGGATGGTGGTAATGTTCATTCAACGATGATGATGTTGATGGTGATTTTGTTGATGATGATGATTATGATCGTGATCATGATTGTGATGGTCAGGACGAAGAATACTGGTATGATGATGGCGATGGTTATCATGCTAATGATGATGAGCATGATGACGACACTGGCGATAATGCTGTTCATGATGATACTGATGATGGCGATACTGATGATGATGCTGATGATGATGGTGATGCTGATAATGATGATGATCATGATGTTGGTGGTGGTGGTAGTGGTGGAGATGATATCGATGATGATGTTGGTGATGATGATGATGCTGATGATGATGAGGATGAGGATGCTGATGATGATACTGATGATGATGCTGATGCTGATGGTACTGATGATGACGCTGCTGATGATGATGATGATGATGCTGATAGTGTTGGCGATGATGCTGTTGATGACGGCCACGAGCATGACGAACACGTCGAATGTGGTGGTGGTGCCGACGACGGATATGGCGGATGGTGGTTGGGAGACGATGGTAATGGTGTCGGTTATGTGTTTGATGGCGATGGTGATCATGATATTAGTTGCGGTGGTTGCGATCAGGCTGAGTATATGGAGAAGGAGGAACCTATGTATTATGACGGTGAGGAAGAGCTGGAGGCGTGAGAGGAGGGGGAGGAGGAGCAGCAGGACAGGATGAGGAGGCGGAGATGGAGAGGGATAAGAGGCCCACCTCCCCGTCCCCCTCCTGAGCCTATTTTTCCTGTATCGCTTCTCGTCGTTTGGCGGCCGCAGTGAGAGCCAGCACCAGAGCGACTGCCGCAGTGACCGACGGGACGAGCAGCTCGCGTTGGCGCTTGGCGACCGCACGGCGACCTGCAGGGTGTTCCCTCGCAGATGGGCAAGGGCAGGGGACGCTTCTGAGAGTCGAAGGGGTCCACTCGATCTGCGACTGGTCCGGTTGCGTGGCGTGTGGCCAAATGGGGTTGCCTGAGGCATCCGCCGCAAAAATGGATACACATACACCCTCCAATGAATTGTTCCTGGGCCTCAGGGGAGGGTAGCGGTGTATAAATCACCACTGAGAGCCAGCGATTTTATACACCGCCGCCCTACGAAGTTCCTCGGAGGGTGCCTGTGTATATATATATATATATGTATATATACATATATATATATATATATATATATTGGTGGCGTAAGGCAGCGACGGAGAGCGTGAACCGTGTGCCTGCACCGGGCCTTGCCAGGCCAAGCCTGGTCCCAGCACCGGTGCATGTGCCTTGCTCGCCGAGACAGCAGGGTGTGTGTGTGCCGATCTTGGGCTCAGGACTGGCCTGGCCAGAATCGGTGCAGGTGTGTACGTGGTGAGGCGTCCTCCCACAGCCCGGTGCTGCCGGAGGTGGCCCTGACCGAATGTAGGATGACGAATGATACATGGCCGCGGGCTGGGACACTATTTTTTCCCTTTCCCCCCTGCCGTCCTCGGGCGCGCGCCCGAGGACGTAGATTGTGTAGTTGAGGTAACATTTGAATCCGACGTCAAATGAGCATGAGACATACAGTCTGAAGCCGACGTGGAACGAGTATTAGACAAAAGTTTGACGCCGACGTAGAATTGGTATTTGACGTAAACTTTGAAATCGACGTCGAATGATTATACGACTAAAATTTGACGACGTGAAATGAGTATTCGACGCAATATTCGAAGCCGACGTGAAATAGACATACTTTTTCCTCGTCCTCCTCTTGTTGAACATCTCAAAGAAACCAAAGAACCGATGTTTCAATCGTTTCCTTTATTTGTCATCCATCGCCATCCCGCATTAAGGTGGCCAAATCTCCTCGATGGCTGACCCGTGTGGCCTGGCTCGTCGGGTGGCCCTCACGAGGGCCCCTTGACTTCGACGTTGCCGCAACATGCTGGGGACACCTTGGCCGCGAGGTCCGCCAGGGCTTCCTGTCTGTCTCGCGCCTCCCTCTCCAGGCGCTCCGCGGCCTCGTGGCGCCAGCGCGTCCGTCCCTCCTCCTCCTCCTCCTCCTGCTCCTCCTCCTGCTCCTCTTCCTCGTCCACTTCCTCGTCCTCCTCCTCGTCCTCCTCCTCCTCCTCCTCCTCGTCCTCCTCGTCCTCCATGCTGGGATCGTCCCCTAATCCCTCACTTCTCCTCCTCTCTCCTCCTCCGCTCGCTCCTCCTTCCCTCTCTGCCCCTCCGAGGCCCCGCCGCGCCGCCCTGTTCAGGACCCCATCCCCGGATCCGATGGCAGCTCTCTCTCTCTCTCTCTCCTCCTCCTCTCTCCTCCTCCTCCTCCTCTCTCCTCCTCCTCCTCCTCCTCCTCCTCCTCCTCCTCCTCCTCCTCCTCCTCCTCCTCCTCCTCCTCCTCCTCCTCCTCCTCCTCCTCCTCCTCCTCCTCCTCCTCCTCCTCCTCCTCCTCCTCCTCCTCCTCCTCCTCCTCCTCCTCCTCCTCCTCCTCCTCCTCCTCCTTATTCCTTCTTCTCGGGCCACCTCTGCTAGCACCTTGGTGCAGCGCAGCGCAGCGCGCGCGCGTCCGCGCACCCGGCGAAGGCGCGGCCGGATGGCCCCCCCATAGTGCCCGTCGTCGCAGGGCGGCCCGGGCAGGCTCCGCGGGAGCGCGGGGAGGGGGAGGGAGCCTCGAGGGAATTGGGGGGCATGAGGAGGAGGAGGAGGAGGAGGAGGAGAAGGAGAAGGAGGAGGTGGAGGAGGAGGAGTAGGGGGAGGAGGGGAATTCTGTATATCAGAGAGTGTGCGTTCTGTGGGCGCTTGGAGGGGGGGGGTTTGGAACCGGATCCCCCCCCTGGATCCTCCCCCCCTTTTCTCTCCCTTGACGGAGGGGGGGGTTTCAACCCCCCCCCCTCCCTTCTCTCCTCCCCTCTTTTTCCTCTCTCCCTTTCCTCGGACTGGCGCCGGCGTCGGCGGCGGCTGGCGGCGGCGGCGGGGAGCGTCGATGAAGACGATGATTTCTTTTTTGGGCCGGCGCCGGCGCCTGCGGCGGCTGGCGGCGACGGCGGGGAGCGTCGACCAGGACGGCGACGACGATGACGACGACAACGACGACGACGCTCCGCCACCGTGCCTTGGTTTTTGGGTCAGAGTCATTATGGATGCCTCTTGGGGTCTCGTCGGAGGCCTCTCGGGGGCCTCTGAAGTGCATTTGTGAAGCCTCCAGGGCGCCTCTTGGGCGTCTCTTGGGGCCTCTCTGAGGTGGTGGTGGTGGGCTGTGGTGGTGGCGGTGGTGGTTGGTGGTGGTGGTGGTGGTTGGTGGTGGTGGTGGTGATGGTGGTTGTTGTGGTGGCGATTGTGGTTGCAGGTTGTCGGTTGTGGTGGTGATGGTGGTGGCGGTGGTGCGGTGGTTTCTGGTGGTGGTGGTGGTAGTTGTGGTGGTTGTCGGTTGTGGTGGTGATGGTGGTGGCGGTGGTGGTGTGGTGGTTTGTCGTTGTGGTTGTGGTGGTGGGAGTGTTTGATGGTGGTGGTGGGTTGTGGTGGTGGTGGCGGTGTGGTGGTTATGGTGGTGGTGTGGTGGGTTTTTGTGGAGGTGGATGGTGCTGGTGGTGGTGTGGTGGTTTGTTTTGGTGGTGGTGGTGGGTAGTGGTGGTTGTGCTGGTGGTGGCGGTGGTGGTGGGCTGTGGTGTGGTGTTTTTTGCTGCTGGTGGTGGTTGCGGTGGTGGTGGTGGTGGGTTGGAGGTGGTGCTGGTGGTGGTGGTGGTGGCGGTGGTGGTGGTGGTGGTGGTGGTGTGGTGGTTTGTGGTGGTGGTGGTGGTGGTCGGTTGTTCTGGTGGTGAGATGGTTGTTGTGGTCGTGGTGGTGGTGGTGGCGCTGGTGTTGTGGTTTATAGTCGCGGTGGTGGTGGTGCTGGTTGTGTGGTGGTGGTGGTGGTCGTGGTGTGGTTGTTTTTGTGTGGGGTTGTGGTTGTGGGTTGTGCTGTTGGTACACTGATATCTTCTGTTAAGAAACTCTCTCCCGCCAAGCTGGGTCTAATTTTTCTCATGTCGGTAGCGAATTCCCAGCCCAGTTTCTTAACGCTGGCATCCTTTTCCTGATCTTACTCCGTATCTGCTGGATCTTCGTGCAGATCTTCCTCGAGACCTTCCTCTTGATCTCCCCCGAGATCCCCCCCGATCTTCCTCCAGATCTTCCCCAGATCTTCCTAGATATTCCCCGGATCTTCCTCCAGATCATCCTCCAGATGTTCCCCAACTCTTCCTCCAGATCTTCCCCAGATCTTCCGAGGTCTTCCCCATATCCTCCTCTAGATCTTCTCCCAGACCTTCCCCAGATCTTCCTAGATCTTTCCCAGATCATCCTCCATATCTTCCTCTAGACCTTCCTAGTTCATCTGCCTAGATCTGCCCCAGGTCTTCTCTCAGATCTTCCTCCAGATCTACGCTCAGATCTTCCACCAGATCTCCCCCACAGATCTTCCCGCGGATCATCTCCCTCCTCCTCCTGGCTCTTTTCCTATTCCTCCTCATCCTCCTTTTCCTCCTCTCCTGTTCCTCCCTTCTCTTGCCTGCGGGCGACACGCGATATCGTTCCCAGGTATCCTGCCGACATCCTTCCCAGATAGGTTTCCAGATCCCTTCCCGTTTGTTTTCCCACCATCTATTGTTACAGATCCTTTTCAACAGATTGTCCTTCAAATCTTCCCCCAGATCTTCCTCCGAATCTTCTTATGTATTTCTCCAGATCCTTCGCCAGGTTTTCCGCCGGATCTTTTGTGTTTTCCCGCCAGGGTTTCCGTTTGATATTTGCCCGGTTGTCTCCCCAGATCTTCACCCAGATTTCCATTCAGATTGTTCCAATTGTTTGCAATGTCTTCCTCGAGATCGTCCCCGATACGTTGTCTTAGATTTCTTCCCGGACTTTCCTCCAGATCTTTCCCGAGGTCTTCCTCTAGATCTTCCCCCAGATGTTCCGTCATTTGTTCCTCCTGAGTTTCCTTAGGGATGTCTTCCACTTCTTCCTCATTTCGCCCCCCAGATCTCCCGTTGGGTTTCCAGATCTTCTTCCATATTATCCTCCACATCTCTCCCCAGAGCTGCCTCCAGATGTTCCGCATAATCCTGCTCCAGATACTCCCTCAAGATATGTTCCGATATCTTCCTCCAGGTTTCCCACGGTTCTTCTTTCATATATTATTTTAGATCTTACCCCAGATCTTCACTCAGATCTTCACCCAGATCTTCACGGAGATCTCTCCTCCAGATCTTCCCCCATATCTTCCTGCAGATTTTCTTCCAGATCTTGCCCCAGATCTTCTCCAGATCCTCCCCCAGATTTTCACCCAGAGTTTCCCCGAGATCTCTCCTCCCGATGTTCCTACGAGATCTCTCTTCCAGATCTCCAGATCTGCCCCCAGATAATCGTCCAGATCTCCCCCTAGATCTTCACCCAGATCTTTGCCCAGATCTTTCCCAAGATCTCTCCCCCAGATTCTCCACAAGATGTTTCTCCAGATCTTCCCCAGATTTTCCCCAATTTTTTATTCAGATCCTCCTCCAGATCTTCAACCAGATCTTCACTCCGATCTTCCTCGAGATCTCTCCTCCAGATTTGTCTCCAGATCTTCCTCCAGATCGTCCTCCTGATCTTTCCCAGATATTCCCCCAGATCTTCACCCAGATCTTCCCGAGATCTCTCCTCCAGATCTTCCCTCAGATTTGTTTCTCCAAATCTTCCGCCAGAATTCTTCCAGCTCTTTCTTCCCCGAGTTTTCCAAACAATAGATCTTCCTCCAGATCTCTCTCCAGATCTTCCTCCAGATATTACCCCAGATCTTCACCCAGATCTTCCCCTAGATCTTCACCCAGATCTTCACCCAGATCTTCACCCGAGTCTTCCTCGAGATCTCTCCTCTAGATATCCCCCAGATCTTCCACCAGATGTTTCTCCAGATCTTCCTCCAGATCTTCCCCCAGTTCTTCTCCACATCTTCGTCCAGATCTTCTCCCAGATCTTCACCGGGGTTTTCTTCGAGATCTCTCCTGTCCTGTAGATATTCCCCAGATCTTTCTCCAGATCTTTCCTTCAGATTTCCCGCCGGTCTTTGTCCAGATCCCCCGCCACATCTTTGTCCACATGTTCCTGCATGTTGTGTTTCGTACAAGCATCATCACTGGCGCAATCTTTATCAACACCACCAACACTGGCGCCGCGCTGCGCCCCAGAATTGTACGCTTCAAAGCTGATTCTGCAACAGGGCTGAGAAATTCAGCGAAGCTGGATCTAAATTTCTGACTGGCAGACTCAGCATAAGTTTGAGTGTAGTGGTGGTGGTGCTTGTTGCGGTGGTGGTGGTGGTGTGGCAGATTGTGGTGCTGGTGGTGGTAGTGGTGGTGGGTTGTTGTGGTGGTGCTCGTGGTGGGTTGTTGTTGTCTTGCTGGTGGTGGTGGTGGCTGAAGGGGTGGTGGTTGTGTGGTGGCCTGTTGTTTTTTTGTGGTGGTGGGTTGTGGTGGTGGTGGTGGTAGTGGTGGTGGCGGCGGAGGTGGCGGTGGCGTGGTGGTTTGTGGTGGTGGTGATGGGCTGTGGTGTTGTTGTTGGTGGTGGTGGTGCTGTTGCTGGTGTTGGTGCTGGTGCTGGTGGTGGGTGGTGGGTGGTGGGTGGTGGGTGGTGGTTGTGGTGGTGGTGGTGGTGTTGCGGTTTGTTGTGGTGGCTGTGGTGGTGGTGGGTTGTGGTGGTGGTGGTGGTTGTGGCGGTGGTGGTGGTGATGGTGGTGGTGGTGGTTTGTGGTGGTGGTGGTGCTTGTGGTGGTGGTGGCGGCTTTTTGTTGGCTGTGGTGGTGTAGTGGTTTGTGGTGATGGTGGTGGTTGTGGTGGTGGTGGGTTGTGGTGGTTGTGGTGGTGGTGGTGCTCGTGGCGTTGGTGGTGGTGGTGGTGGTGGTGTGGTGGTTCGTGGTAGTGGTGATGGTGTGGCCTGCGGGTCTTCGCGCCAGGGGGCGGGGGAACTCTCCCCCCCTGGGCCCTCTCCGGTCATCGTCGCTGCGTCCCCGCCGTCGGCGTTGCTGGCTGCCGCCAGCGCCGCCGCGCCGGCGCCGGCGCCAATGGGGGGGGGGGTTGGACCACCCCCCCTGGAAGGGAGGAGGGGGCTTTGGAGAGAGGGGGGTTTAGGGGGGAGGGGAATGCCCTTGCTTCTGATCGACGGCGCCGAATGTAGGGGGGGGCCTCCCCGGTTCGAAACAGGCCGCCGAATGTTCCCAAGGCAAGCGCCCGTGAAACGCGCTCTCGCTTATATCAACATACGGTGGCATGCACACGAACTTTCGAAGGTCCGCGCCGATCTCTCGGATCGGCGCTGGACACTCCCTCCGCAGCGTGTGGAGCGCGGCAGGGGTGCTCCAAGGCGCCGCCAGGGGGATCCAGCACAGATCCAAGAGACCCGAGCGGACCGTCAAAAGTATCTGCTCGTGCCGCAGGTGGAGGGAGTGGTGGCGATGGTTATTATGCTGCTTATGACGCGTACCAGGTATGCGTCGTGATGTTTTTTTCGAGTGGTATGATGGTGCTGTTGATGGTGTTGCTGATGATGATGATGTTGCCCGCACCCTTGTGGCGATGACGATTACACGTATGCTGATCGGGGTGGTGATGGCGACGATGACGACGCTAACGTTGCTGGTAATGAGATTGGTGGTGGTGATGACCATGAAGATGACGGTGGTGGCGGTGATGGTGACGGTGATAAAGATGATGGACGGCGACGAATATGACGATAATGACGATGATCGCCTGCAGGAAATCCCTCCCTTTCTCTTCCCCTCCCTCCCTCCTTCCTCCTCGTTCCCCGCATCCACCTGGCACTGTCGGCGACAGATGGCGGAGTACAACAAATCTCTCCCCCATGATCTCTCCTCCCTCATCTTCATTCTTCCCTCTCCCCCGCTTGGTTTCTCGCTTGTTCGTTACACTGCGATCTGGTTCGCAGTGTCTGCTGGTGCGTGCGAGGTGGTTTTGGGGGTCTGCATTCCGACCTGCCCCCCACACTCACAGATACGACGCACTCACATGTTCTCACACCCGCTAACTCACACGCAGCACATCACACGCGGACACTCACAGGCACACGCAGGCACACACAGCCGCATGCACACACTGCTTGGGGTCGCGGCCACGCGCGCAGCGGCGCGGCGTGGGCAGTCGACACACACATAAACACACCCGAACGCACGTACCTACACACACACATACGCACATTCACACACACACACAGACACACACACACACACACACGCACGCACTCCGTTCGGCGCCGCGGCCACGCGCGCAGCGGCGCGGCGTAGGCAGTCGAGAGAGACACGCACGCACACACAATCACATACATACACGCACACGCACAAACTCTCTCACACACACACACACACACGCACGCACGCACGCACTCAGACATACACACGCACATACACACTCACACACGCACATACGCACTCACACACATACTCACCCTCACGAACTAACGCATGCAGAACACACACACACACACACACGCGCACTTTTTCACACACGCTCTCTCTCCCATCCCATGTTCTCTCCAGCTTTTCGAATTGCATCGTTCTTGGCAATCTCGGCATCATATTTGCGCAATGTGCAGATTGTATGGTATGCTCGATGCTCGAGCAGTGGCCAACCACTGCGGGTGTTGGGCCCGATGCGGCTGCCCGCGGGGCAGACCTGCCACTGCCTGCCGCGAGGGCCCCTGGGGGTTCGGGCAGCACGGGCCCCATTGGGCCCCTGCTCACACAGGATGTCTGCGGCTGGTGCTTCGGGGAGGCTCTCCTGGCGTCTCTGCGCATGCCCGGGGCCCGTCGTCGCGGCTGCACCACGGTGAACTCAGGCCGCCCTTTCGGCGCACACCGATTTCGCTGGTGTTTGTCCCTCTGCTGCTCGTCGTCGTCGTCCTCCTTCGTCCGTGTCCTCCTCGTCCTGCTCTCGCTCGTCCTCCCCTGTCACTTCTCCTTCTGATCGTCCTCGTCGTCGTCGTCTCGCATCCTGCTCCTGTCTTTGTCCTGCTCCTCTCCTCTTCCTCGGCTTCCAGCGGGCTGGCCAGGAGAGGGCCGGGCAGGCCGCAGGCGATGGCGGAGCTGCGGACCACCCTCGCCCTCGAAGAGGAAGAGGAGGCTCCAGCCCCCAGGGGGAAGAGCTGGGATCACGAGGAGGAGGAAGATGAGGAGGAGGAGGACCAGGATGATGAAGACCACCTTCGCCCTCAAAGGGGGGGAGAGTAGGGAGACGGCCGGGAGGGAGGCTGGCCACCCTCGGTCTCTTGGAAAAGGGGCATGCAGGATGTCTTCCCCCCCACCATCGAGAGCCCCTTCTATGAGCAGGAGGAGGGGGAGGATGCTCCGTCGACTGTCGTTATGCCGTTGGGTCGATATCTGATGCGATCACAGGCGGGTGGGGGCCGAGAATTGGGGGTGGGTAGGAGGATGGTGCCCGTGCATCCCCTCGTGGATCCGCATCGCGCCGCAGCATGCACTGTTCTTGTTTGGATCAAGGTGGTCTTGTATGTTGCGACACGCCGTTCTAGGCTGCTCTCGGGCCTAAGGTCTTACAGCTGGGGAGCACGCGTGCATGGATGCTTCACTCACCGTGCACTTGCTGTCTATGATGCCTGCCACCTGCCTGCTCTTCAGCACCTTGGCGCGCCACCCAGGGGCGTGACAATGCTAGGATACTGCACGAGGGGGAAGGCGCAGCCAGGTCAACGAACTCGGAAGCGTGTTGGAACCTCTCCCCGGAGTCTGCTACGGGCACTGCAAGCTTCGGCTCGGTTCACTGCCTTCGCTGGGTCAGGTCTGCTGGGCCGCCGACTGCACGGGCGACTCCTTCGCTTGTCTTTGCCGCACGTGCGAGTGTTGGACGTCTGGCCAGCGAACGGCCAGCTTGGTCACAGCCTGCAAGGGCACGCCGCTCACCCTCGATGGCCAGCCCCGGACAGCCGATTCGTGGCTCGGGACGTGCAGGAGCCTCCACCCGAAGGGGCCTCGGGCCACGCTGCCCGTGAGCTCGATGGTCTCCCTCGGTGGCCTTCCGCTTGGAGCGCTGGCCGAGGGTGCCCCCGTCCCTGCCACCCGGGCTCGCGCTCGAGCTGCGCCGCCCTCTCTCCCTGCCTCCGCCTCTGCGGCTCGCCTTCGCTGGGGCAGAGGGGCACAGCTCAGCGCCCGCAGCCTCCCCTGCACGCTCTTGGCACGGGGCACCCTGCCCTGCGACGGCCCGCGTCAGAGCGTCCCGCGTCCATCCCCTTTTCCTTATGGGCAACTCCTGCTTGTCGCGTTTCCAGGCGTGTCGGCAGGGCACATCCCCGCTATGCCTGACCTTTATGTTTGACAAGTGCAAGAGATTTGAGGATGTAGGGCGGGCCGTTTTAAGTGTGCCTCTCGCCTTAGCGCCGCGGGCATCCGTCTCGAAGCTAACAACGGTTTCAAGAATGGAGGGCGGTTGGACAGTCAGGGTCGTTTTCAAGCAGTGGCTTTCGCCACAGCGTCCCGCACGTTGCAACGCTTGCACCAGCTTCAAGGATGACGGGCGGTTCCGTTTCACCCTTGCGCCCTCGCCTTAGCGCCGCGCGTATTCGTTTTACCTGTGCACACGAGTTCCAAGGAATGCACGATGTACGTTTATCAGCGGTGTGGACGTCCCAGCAGGAATTATGTTCCGATGTTGCTTCTGATTGCCGGGACGCAACATCCATGCTGATTTGGAGCGTTGGAGATTCCTGAACTATGTTTTGAAGGGTCCGCGTAATGAGGTTATGTTCTGTAGGGGCTTATGAAGAGGGAATTCGGGGAGAGGAGGGGGAGGGAGGGGTTCCCCCTCACTCCCTCCTCTTCCTCCCTCCTGGAGTCCACACATCGGGCACTCCTCCCAGACCCGCCCTGGGCCGAGGATGAGCCGGAGTACGTTCAGTTCAAGGCGTGCCGCGCCTTTGCTGGCCGCATTCGTCCTGTCGCCGCCCTCGTTCTGTCGCCTGTTTTCTGCCAGCGCGCCTGACTCAGGAGGGGAAAGGGACAGAAGCAATACACGTCGGTCGTTGCAAGGTGTTTTTTAGAGTTCCAGGTCCCAATCGACTTCAGTTGCCTTCTTACTTCACGAGTCGAGCGGTTTTTCTTCTTCCTTCGTCCTCAGGGGGCGGGCAGAAGCCCAATCCGCTTCAACTCCTTCCTACTTAATTTGTCTACTCACTTCTTCCGATCGGCGGACAATCGTCGATCCCATGATATTTGAAAAACGCAGGCAGTTGAGGGGACGGCGAACCTTCGCATGATATGGAAGACTATGGATGGTGGATCCTGGGATGCGTGCTCATTTCTATGCCTGTCTCTGGGGCTCTTCCCTGATGTATCCTTGAGGCTCAGCATGAAGTCGGGCCTGTCCCTCTACAGGGGGAATACTAAAAAATTGTCAAAAATAGTCTGGGGACTATTTTTGGAGTATGTTATGATAATGTTGGAGTGTTTTTTGAGTATTTTTCATTTTTCGCCGAAAATCCCCCTGTATGGGGACACGCCCGATTTAAGCTTGGCGTGGACAGAGGGTCCTGTGCCCCCGGTGCCCTCTGCCAGAAGCTGGGCGTTTTCGCGGGGCCACGCGCGGCCCGCGGGTAGTTTGAGGGAGCTCGGAGCCCCGGGGCCCGTGCAAGCGGGGGTCGGCCGGAGCGCCAGAGTTGTTCAAGCGGTGGCGAAGCGTCCTGGCTCGCCTAGAGCCCTACAGTCAAACACCCCAATAAGGACGCGCGACTTTGCTCAGGGTACCCTGGCGTCCTTGCTCTTCCTTGCTCTTGCGTCCTTGGGGTTTTCGTCGTCCGCCGCCCCAAAAATCCCAACTTCGGCTTCCAAGGGTCTCGCGTCCTTACCGCGCGTCCTTATTAGGGTGTTTGACTGTACCAAACAGTGTTCTAAGAACCTTGTGTGGCTTCCACGAGCTGTTCTCAGAGCACTTCCGGCGGAGGCCGTCTTGTTTTAGCACATCGCGTTTATGTTCTAAGAACATGATTTTCGTTCTGAGAACACGTTTGGGTTCCAGGAACATTTCATGATAGGACTACAGGAATGCTGGGACGGTCGGTCCTTGCTCAAGCCAGAGCGTCAGATTTTTGCATGGTTTTGTAAAGCCAGGGTTGCATACACCCACGTTGGCGCGCAGGGTCCTGCAGGATCCTGCAGGGTTTGCAGGATTCTGCGCAGCCTGACTGACCTAGGCTTGCATGGACCCCAGTTTGTAGAAGCCCTAGGATTCGGGGGTGGTGTCGTGTTGTGCATTTCAGGGCGGCACCAGTTTGATGCGGCGTGCGTCAGTACTGTTCGTGTCTGGTGGTGGGTTGTGCCCTGGCGCTCGACAGCCTGGGATTGCCTCGGATATGATCGGATGTACTTGGGTGGTCTTGGACAGTTTCGGGTAGCCCTTAATTTGTCGCGCAGACAATGCCGCACATATCCCCGACGCAGCAATGGTATGTGCGAGAGCTTCCCGAGCCCGTTGTTTTTCACGCTTGCGTATCCCGACTCAGCTTACCCAGACCCCATATGCAGGCGATTATCTGTGAGTCCCTCTCGGGTCCCATTCAGGGTGCCTTGTGGTTCTTGGGGACCTTCGGAGCTCACCTGGGGCTCTTCTGGGCCTCTCTTTTAGGCCCTCTGGGGCCATCTCGGGGATCATGCTGAGGCCTCAGAAGCCCATTCGAAACGAAACACGATAAAAGACATACTCGCACATAACAACCCCTTAGGTTATGATGCTCTGGGCTTCTCGGGGCTTCCTTGTGAGGCTCAGTGGTCGCCTCGGGCTATCTTATGCCCATCGCTGGGCCTGTTGGAAGCATGCTGGAGGGTAGCCCGGTCCAACCTGGGCGTCTGCCTGCTGCCATCCTGGAGGCCACCATGAGCGCTCTGCCCGCTCGCGGGGTGGCGGCGTCCAGGCCCCCGGGGAGGCCTCCCCCCAGCACCACCGACCCGCACATCCAGCCGACACCGTCCACGGCACCGCCGTGGGGCGCGCCCCGCCTTGCCTCGGCAGGCCTCCCAAACCGTCCAAGATGGCCTTCATGGGGCGGGGTCAGGATGAGGGTGAATCCGTTCCAGAGCGTTCCGGAACGCTCTCAGAGCGTTCCGGAACGCTCTGAGAAGGCCGCGGCGCCCGACACATTCTCCAGAGCCGCCGGATCTCAGAGATTCTCGGTCTATCCTTTCCCGAATTTGTTCTTGTCCCCTGGCTCCGTCTTGCTCCAATACGTCCGTGCTGGGACCAGATGGCACTTGGTATTCTAGACGGCTCAGGTGGCCTACAAGATTCCAGGCCGCCCAAGTTGGGTCGAAGTAGTTAGATGGGGTCGGTGGGTCGCCCCGTATCGCCGATGCATCGACGGTGCGGCTCGATGTGGAGCCCTAGTTTCTTCACGCCGACTTCGCCGCATCGTCGACGTTGCCGACGCGTCGGCGCGATCCACCGACTCCGTGTACTTTGACCCCATTGTGGCGGCCTCCAAAAACGGACACGATGGGCACAGATAGCCTGCAAGCCAGCGCACCATAGCGCCCATACAGCCCAAGATCGCCCCAAGAGGTCCGGCATACTTTACAGTCATTAGAACTTCTATGCTTCACGTATGTTCACATACTCGCCTTGTTGGGCTTCAGGACGCCCAAGGCGGCCCAAGTCACGAGACCCCAAGATCGCCCCAAGAGTGCACAAAAGAGCGCCACGACAGCGCGAAGACCACCCAAGAGAGCACCACAATGGCCCCAGACCGCCCCAAGATGCCCCCAAAGCCCATCCATCTCGTGACTCCATCGCTGTAGGGAACTGTAGTTGGCGGCAAGGTGGCCCGACAAGCCCAAAGGGTCAATCCGTTGTCATCTTGGAAGCGCATGCAGGTGGTAAATACCAAGCCGACGCCTGCTGCACGTTGCATGTCTGACAGGCATTTAGGTTATGTGTACTTTTGTTGCTTTATCCGAGCCGTGTGGTTTTTGTTTGCGCTTTTGCTTTTTTTTTGCTTGGTGGGCATTCAGCTTGTTGTGCTGGAGTTGTCGTTGTATGGCGCCACTTTGTTCTCGCGAAGTCCTTTGGGTGCACTTTTGGAGCCCATGCACGCCTCCGCGCGCGACACATCGGTTGCATCTCCTGCCGCTCAGCGCGGTTACGGCATGATCGTCGTCGTTGTTTTTTGTTGGTGTCGTTGTTGTTGTTATGAATGTTGTGGTTGTGGTTGTTGTTGTTGTTGTTGTGGTTGATGTTGTTGTGGTTGTTGTGGTTGTGGTTGTGGTTGTTGCTGTTGTTGTGCTTGTTGTTGTTATTAGTATTGTTGTTGTTGTTATTGTTGTTATTGTCGTTGTTGTTGCTGCTGCTGCTGTTGTTGTTGTTGTTGCTGCTGCTGCTGCTGTTGTTGTTGTTGTTGTTGTTGGTGTTGTTGTTGTTGCTGTTGCTGTTGTTGCTGTTGTTGTTGTTGTTGTTGAACATTATTTATTCTAAAGAATAATTATTGTTGGGCCCCCTGGTGCGCGCCCCCCCTGCGCCGCCTAGGCCGCAGCTACATTTTCATCATTTTCGTGAGGAAGCCTCAGAAAAGAGGGTGTGTACAGGATCCGGTTGTTTTGTTGTAATCCGCTTTCCCTTGCAAAAAACAATAGAAAATGACATTTCTTGTTCTAATATAATCAAATTTCAAGAATCCCTTGCAAAAAATAAGGTAAAGTGGACATTCGCGCGCGCAAGACGAAATCCTTCCAAAACCTTAGTGTTCGCAGCGATTTTAACATAAAAACATCAAAAAACCAATGGTTTTTCAACAAAAAATGTCAAAATCTCATCCCGCGCGCTCTTGCGGATTCGTAGGAAACCCAACACTTTTTAAACATTTCTGTCAAACGGGCTTTTGCGAGCAACTTTTTCGAACTTCTGCGACAACGGTTGCGCACCTGCCAGGGCCATCATCCCTGTCAAATAATACCATGCGGGACACATTCGTTTTTTCTTCGCGCGCGCACGCCGTCGTCGTCGGCCGCGGGGCCCTGAATAGTAGCCACGGTCGTCCGCATGCCACGAAGTGAAGTGTCCGAACGTCATAGGGCGGGAAGCTGGGTGTGGGTGGTGGCGAAGAGTCGTTTGGAAATTTGGTAGAGCTTGAACCGGCCCCCCCACAAAGTGGGGGTATTGCCCGCCTCCTATGAAAACCCTGGCACTGGTGAGAACGGAGTGTCCCCAGTCTTAAATGATTGTTGTTGTTGTTGTTGTTGTTGTTGCTGTTGCTGTTGCTGTTGCTGTTGCTGTTGCTGTTGCTGTTGTTGCTATTGTTTCTTTCCGTCGTTGGTTGCGCTCGCCTCCTTGGCCCTGGGTCGGGGCTTTCCGCGCGCCCCGGGGCGCCGTCCGAGAGGGCGTCCGGCAGTCAGGGCCATCCGCGCAATCTTGCATCGCGAGCACGCGGGGGGGGCCCCGCCCGACGGCCTCGAGCGCCGCGCTCGGGCCGCCCGCTCTCGCTCCTCTGCCCTCTCTCTTCCCCCCTGCTCATTCTCCTCCTCCTCCTCCTCCACCTCCTCCTCCTCCTCCTCCTCCCTGTCTGCACGCCCGATTGTCGCCCCTGGCAGGCTGTCGCTCGGCTGGCCGGCGCAGTGGATTCTCAGGAGGAAGAGAACACACAGACACAAGTAATCGTGGACTCCCCAGGAAAATATGGGAAAGTATGGGAAGTGGGGGGGAAGACAAAAACCCAGAATATATGGAAAACATAGGGTCTCCTGTTATTTGTGTGCTTTGATTTGTGTGTCCCAGGGCCCCTTCAGATTCGGCGCCAGCCTTCAGCGGCGCGGTGCGCCGTGCGGTGACGCTCGAGGCACTTGTTTTTGTTGCGGATTGCTGGCGATGCACGCCCCGCCGCTGATAGCTGCCCGCTCTGGCCGGTGGTGTTAGCCACGAGGCTCCCATCTCGCTCCAAGAGGAGGACGCGGTGCGCCGCCGATGTCAGAGTGTGAGTCAAGGCGCTTTCATCGTCCTCGTGTTCCTCCTCCCCCCTCCTCGCCCCCATCTGCGTCGTTTGGAGGGCGTTTGTAGTGTGTTACTTTGCCGTTCCAACTCTGAGCGGGTTGCCGGAACGATACCCGATCGTAGTCGGTGGCAGGAGACTCCGCTGTCACAATAAGAGGCGATCTGAGAATGCTCCGCGGGCCAGTCCGTGGCCCACCATGTCTTGTCGGCGGTCTTGAGCCGTAGTTTTAGACTGCCAGCAGTTTTCCACCTTGAATAGTCCCGCGCTCTTGCAGCTCTGACCTCTGTCAGCCAGTGACGGCCAGTTCTTTGTTGGCACTGAGGCCTGACGGATTGTTACGTTTGCAGTGCATTTCTCCAGTGATCAGTTCTGGGCCATCTACCCCAAGTGCGATTTCTGGACATGCAAACGCACTTAGTGTTCTGTTCCTCTCCTTCCGTCTTGATTTCGTCTTTCGCTATCTTTTCCCTCCCCCCCATGTCTTGTGCATCGCATGGAAGAGTTCCCTGTCCCGCAATGAGAAGCTGGCAATTTTCGCCATCACTGCATTGGTTCGTGATCTGAAAGGCTTTTTGAGTCAGTCCACCTTGACCACGCGGGGTCTTTTTGAGTACAGTTGCGTCATTGAGGGGTTCTCCATGTGCCGTTTCATTCAGGTGGAATGTGTAGGGACTTGTTTTCTTGTCTGCGAGGGATACCCCGACGATCGGGAACACGCATTAGCAACAACGCACTTTCCACTCCTGGTTTGGTTTCCTTGGTCTTTACAGGTTGTTTGCTCTATCCCGCGCTCGATTTCTGCCTTGATGGCAACGCACTAGGTTCGGTGATTGGTGATGCGCGGTGGTTTGCGATGGTTTTGAGGGCCATCTAAATTGCCGCGTCGGAAGTGCAGGAGGTATTTCCCGCTGGGCTGGTACGCGTGATACGCAGTGGGCGTGCACTGTGGTGCGCCTGCTATTCTTTGCAGGCCGCGCTGTATTGGGTGAAAAAGCGGCCAAATCCCACGAGTGGAGTCAATGTTGTTGTCTGGTGTCTCATTTCGACGGGCGGGTTCGAGGGCCTCGAGGTTTCCGTGTGAGTTGGGCACGCACCTCTGCCCCCTCCGATTCGTGCTCCGTCACTGGACCCTCCTTCACCCGCCCGTCGAGCCAGGAGGAAGCGAGGAGGAGGGGGATGGGGGGGGGGAGGGGGGAGACAGCAGGGAGGAGGTCCCCGTTCTGCTCCTCCCGATGCTGCCGCTCGTCCTCCTCTCCCTCCCTCCTCGCTCTCGCCGCCCTGCACGCTCTCAGTGCCGGCCTTCGAGGCGCGGGCACCCGCGCGGCCTGCGCGGCCCAAAACGGCCGGGCCCGCGAGGCCAGGCAGCCAGCCGCACCGGTTTGGCCTCCTGCGAAGGCCTTGCGGCCAGCGCCGCCGATCCTGAAGGGGGACGACGACGACGACGACGACGACGACGACGACGACGACGACGACGACGACGACGACGACGGGCCTGTTTTCGATTGCCGCGTGGACGACGCCCCGGTGTCGAGTGCAGCACTGTCTCGGCAGGGACACCAGCGGGGCCCCAACCGAACCGACGCCTTCGCTGGTGCCTCCGGCCAGGTCATCTTGCTCGGCGACGGGGCCGTCGGGAAGACCTCTCTTGCGATGAGATTCTGCCAGGAGCCCTGCTCACCAACACTGGGGAAGGCTCAGTGATTCTTGGAAACGGCAGAGCCGTTTCCCCACTGTTTCCAGACATCTTGATCTTGAGAACTTAAGGGGTGGACATTTTTTCTGAAATAGAACTAAAGGTTCTGGGATTGGGCTCGGAGCGTGAACCGGAAAAAAAAGGCGACGGAACCAGACAATATTATTTGCGCCAAAACCGGGAATAGAGAAGTCAAAACGATTACGGTGGAACGATGCATTGTCGTTTCCAACGAACACGAGGGGGGAGGGGGAGGAGGGAAGAGGAGGAGGAGGACCAGCGAAGAGGAAGGATGAGAAGGAGGAGGATGACGAGGAGGAGGGCTCGTTCAAACCAAGGATGCCCCAATGATACTACTTCAGTGCGCTCCCGCACAGTGGTCCAACAAGAGCTGCGTGGCACGACATTCAAGAGTGTGGTGGTCCCAAGCTGCAGTCTCTCCGAGTTCTCTCCCTCGCTACCCAGGCTCCTGCTGCCACCACCACTTTTGAGCCCTGGAGGGCGTCGCTCGTGGCTCTGAACGGAGCTGCCCTCGACAGCCTCGACCTGGCCGCCCTCGGCAAGGGGAAAGATCGCCGGATTGGTGGCAGTCCAGGGCCCTGTGCGAGCACATGTCCGAGGCGTTCTCGGGTTTCCCCAGCCGCCCGAAGTCCAAGAGGATTAAGGGGAAGCCATAGATATTTCGTCAAGTGAGTATGCTAAAGCCCTGAGCCACCCGAGGCCTCAAAAGTTCAATCTCCAGAGGTCCATTTCACTCCACCTCACCTCCTCCCTCTTCCCTGATGACTGGATAATCGTTCTCACTCGTAGGCTCCTGGATTTGTTTTCTCTGAAGGCCCTTGAAATCAGTGCTCTCGACTGGGTCCTAGTGCAAGCCGCGCTTAGAAGCATGAAGCCATGCCGCCATGCCATGTCTGTGCTGTCATCCGTACTTGGTCTAACATGCCATGTCTGGCGCACACAACACCGTTTCCAGCAAGTTACGGATGCGAATTGCATGCTCGGGTGTCAGGCTTAATTGTCCTTTTCTCTAATCTGCTCTCCTCGTTCCTTTTTTTCGACCCTCCGTCTGACCCTCGCGTTCCTCGCCCTTGCCTTCCCATCCATTCCGGCTTTCGAATGTGCTGTCGCGGCCTACCTGTTGCACATGGAAGCCCAGGCCGCCGTCGGGCGGCAGTCAGGCCAGCGCCGTCCGAGGTGGAAGCTGGAGCGCTCTTGCCAGCGGTTCTCTTTGCTCTCAGGAGGTAGGCGAGGACTCAGGACACCCTGGAGTGCGCTCGAGGTGGAGGAGGAGAAGGAGGAGGAGGAGGAGGAGGAGGAGGAGGAGGAGGAGGAGGAGGAGGAGGAGCAGGACGAGGAGGAAAAATGCGAGGAGGAGGATGAGGAAGAGGAGGAGGAGGAGGAGGAGGAGGAGGAGGAGGAGGAGGAGGAGGAAACGGAAACGGAAGAGCAGGATGAGCAGGAGGAGGAGGAGGAGAGGAGGAGGAGGAGGAGGAGGAGAAGCAGGAGGCGGAGGAGCAGCGAGGAGGAGCAGGAGGACTAGGGGAGGGAGGAGGAGGAGGAGGAGGAGGAGGAGGAGGAGGACGAGCAGGAGGATGCGTCGAATTCAGCTTTGCCTCCCGGGTGCGTAGGACCCCGGAAGGGTAGCCCAGGCCCCAAGCTGCCGCCAGTCGTCTTGGGTTCGGCATCCGTTGTCGTTCCGGTCGCCCCTCCCCCTGGGGGGTGTTGTTCCCAGGTTCGCAGCGGCGCGCCCCCTCGTTTTGGCCCTCTTGGACCATCTCGCACGTGGTGCCTCCTGCCATCCCCCCCTCCCCGCAACGCATCGTTCCCCCCCTCTGTGCGTCCCGGGCACTGCTACAGTGCGTCCAGGGCCACAGTCTGGGGGGTGGCGGTTATGTTAGGCCCCCCCCCCGCCCCCTCTCGCCCACTCCACAACTCCCGTCACGGCCGCGAATGAAGAATGCGCCCTTCCCCCCAAAGAAGGGGCGCTCGCCAATTAGCAATTGACTGCGGGGGGCTCCTGTCCCATCCTCGTCGGAGGAGCCGCCTCCGTCCCCGCCCGCGCGGGACTCTCGTGCTAAGCGGGAGGGTGGCGCCGTGTGGGAGCGGGGGAAGGGGCGCGCGGCGGTCTGCCCGCACCCGCTAGGGCTTGCTCGCCACGTCGTATTTACCTAACAGCTTTTGCTGATAGGTTTCTGGTGGTCTCAAAAGAGAGCAGCAGATGACTCCACAGGGGGGTCGGGGCGGGACCCGGGGCGGCTGCCGCCGAAGCCCAAATCGCCTGGGACATCCTCGCAAAATCGCTCTTGGCGATCCCAGAACTCCATTCCCGGCGTACATTTTGGATGCCTGGAGCCAACTGTAGGCCACTTCGTGCTCTTCGACTTCCCAGATCTCCATTCCCGGGCCACATTTTGGATGCCCGGAGCCACCTGTAGGCCACTTCGTGGTCTTCGAGTTCCCAGAACTCCATTCCCGGGCCACATCCTGGATGCCCGGAGCCAACTGTAGGCCACTTCGTGTTCTTCGTGTTCCCAGATCACCATTTCCCGGGCCACATTTTGAATGCCCGGAGCCAACTGTAGGCCACTTCGTGTTCTTCGCGTTCCCAGAACATCATTCCCAGGCTACATTTTGATTGCCCTGAGCCAACTGTGAGGCTGAGGCTGAGGCAGGCTGAGGCTGAGGCAGGCTGAGGCTGAGGCCGAGGCAGGCTGAGGCCGAGGCTGAGGCTGATGCAGGCTGAGGCTGAGAGGCTGACGCTGAGGCCGAAGCAGGCTGAGGCTGAGGCTGAGGCTGAGGCCGGGGTAAGCTGAGGCTGAGGCTGAGGCAAGCCGAGGCAGGCTGAGGCTGAGGCTGAAGCTGAGGCTGAGGAGGCTGAGGCTGAGGCAAGCTGCGGCTGAGGCAGGCTGAGGCTGAGGCTGATGCAGGCTGAGGCTGAGGCTGAGGCTGAGGCGAGGGCTGAGGCTGAGGCCGAGGCAAAGGCTGAGGCTGAGGCTGGCTGAGGCAGGCTGAGGCTGAGGCTGAGGCTGAGGCTGAGGCTGAGGCCTGAGGCTGAGGCTGAGGCTGAGGCTGAGGCAGGCTGGCTGAGGCTGAGGCCGAGGCAGCTGAGGCTGAGGCCGAGGCAAGCCGAGGCAGGCTGAGGCTGAGGCTGAAGCTGAGGCAGGCTGAGGCTGAGGCTGTGGCTGAGGCTGAGGCAAGCTGCGGCTGAGGCAGGCTGAGGCTGAGGCTGATGCAGGCTGAGGCTGAGGCAGGCTGAGGCTGAGGCTGAGGCAGGCTGAGGCTGAGGCCGAGGCAGGCTGAGGCTGAGGCGAGGCAAGCCGAGGCAGGCTGAGGCTGAGGCTGAAGCTGAGGCAGGCTGAGGCTGAGGCTGAGGCTGTGGCTGAGACAAGCTGCGGCTGAGGCAGGCTGAGGCTGAGGCTGATGCAGGCTGAGGCTGAGGAGGCTGAGGCTGAGGCTGAGGCAGGCTGAGGCTGAGGCTGAGGCCGAGGCAGGCTGAGGCTGAGGCCGAGGCAAGCCGAGGCAGGCTGAGGCTGCGACTGCGAGAACAGCAGAATTCTACCTGGATTCTCACCTAAATCTTAAGGGGAATGCTTCCAGATATGCTTCTACACATCGCTGTTAGGTTGCTTTGCTGGGATATTTTTTTGCAAGCGGGAAGGCAGCCTTGTGGCGCGGAGGGGGGGCAGGAGGGAGGAGAGTGAGGAGAGAGGAGGGAGGAGGGAGGCGGAGGAGGAGGGAGGAGGGAGGAGGGAGGAGATGGCCAGGGGGGGGGGCGGCACGCGTGCGAGCGCGACGCCGCGAGCTCACTGAGTGGATGCCGACGTCGCCACGACGACGCCGATGTCCGCCGCGTCGCACAGCTAAGGGCCACGGCAGGGCCAGAGCGAGCCGCGGTTGGGGCCGTCGGGGGTTTTGAGGAACCCAGCAGTAGTTCCTCCCCCTCCTCCTCCTTCTCCTCCTCCTCCTCCTCCTTCTCCCTCCTCCTCCTCCTCCTCCTCTCCTCCTCCTCCTCCTCCTCCTCCTCCTCCTCCTCCCTCCCCCTCCTCCTCCCTCCTCCTCCTCCCTCCTCCTCCTCCCCCTCCTCCTCCTCCTCCTCATCTTCCTCCTCCTCCTCCTCCTCCTTGAACCCAGCAGTAGTTCCGGCCAGCAGGAAGGGCAGGCAGGCTCGAGGTTTAGAGTTCTGGAAGGCTTCTCCCCGCTTTCGGCCTCGGGCGGGGGCCGTTTTCGGGCCCCGGGGCCGTGGAAGACGGACGTTGGGCGCCAAGCTGCACCAGATGGACCCTGGGCGGGGTTTGGGACGGATTTGGAATGGGTTGGGCTCCGCCCGTCTTTTCCTGACCGACTCCCCCGGGTCCCAGCCAGCTCAGACCCCCCAGGCCGCTTCCAGAGCTGCGGCAGCGTGGTCGGGCAAACTGGCCCCGCCCCGCCCCCCTCGAGGAGTCCTGGCCTCCTCCTCTTCCGTGCGGTGCGGCCAGCGGCAGGGACTGGAGGGCGGCGCTTTCGAGCGGGGGGGCTCACCTCACGCGGTGGGCTGTGGAAGGCCGCGCCCCCCCGCCCCCTCTTTGTCCCCCTCGGGCGCGAACCCATCGCGCGCGCCCGTCCACGTCCGCATTGGCCGCGCCCCATCAGGACCACTTCGCCAAGCAATACAAGCAGACCATCGGGGTGGACTTTTTCGTCAAGCGCGTCACCCTGCGGCAGGAGACGGGGGACGTCAACGTGCCATCCTCAGTTCGGTGTGCGGCGCGGCGTCGGTGAGGGGCCCCCTCCGACCCCTCGCCTCGTGTCCCCCCCTCATTTGCCTCCCCCGACGCCCTCCCCTTTCTCCCTCTCCCACTTTGCTTCGCACGTGTGGGTCTGGCCCAGGATTAGAATGTGCCGACCTACTTTAGCCTTGATCGCCAGAAAGGGGTTGCGAACACCAAAAACGTATCGAGACAACACGTGTTTCACGTATCCGGTCCTGGGAGGCGTTGCTCGTTCGGCATTTCGTTGGCGTGTTGGGCCGACACTGCTACGATACTTTTCAGGGTGCTCGAAACATGTATTCTCGGATGTGGTCCGGAAGTCCGATGGGAACAACAGAAGCCCAGGAGGTTGCCAGCCGGGGTGCCAGGGATGCCAGGGAGGCCTGCGTATGCCGGGTGCCCCCAGTGATGCCAGGGAGGCTTCCGCATGGCATAAGGCGACGCCCCCTGTCCAGGCCAGGGGCACCTTCCGCCAAGGACGTCGTTATCGATACCCTGCGGGAGACAATTTGCTGGTCTCGGCTCGGGTGGCGGCGCCGTGCGGCTTGACTTCCTGCGAGTGGCATGGCATGCGAGTTCCTGCTTGACTTCCTGCGCGGCTTGAGTTCCTGCGAGTGGCGTGGCGTCACTTCCAGCAGTGGATGTGCCAGGTGTTTTTGATTTCGTGTCGTTCACGAAGAGTTTGCCATCGGAGCCAGGAGCAACTCATTATTCGCTGATCTAGTATTCGAAGTAATCACCGCAGGGTATTCTGGCGGCGCGGCAGTTGGCCAAAAGTTTTGGCACAGACGCCCTGCTTGCAGACGCAGCATCGTAGTCGTCGTCATCCGTGTGTGCGGGCCTGGCTTCGGGGATAGAGATGATCATCACGCTCTTGGACGGCTGGGCAGCGACGTTTCAGCCTGTTGGAGGATACTCGGCACTACTATCGTTACCATTTTGCCGTCTTGTCCCGAATGCCACCTCACGTGCCCGACCCTCCACGCCGCGGCTTGCCAGGTTTGCATGCAGATCTGGGACATCGGAGGCGAGCGTGCCAAACGAGCGGGCAAGCACGACGAGTACAGTCGGGACTGATAATACGGATGTGCAGTAAGGATGCCCTTGGACACCCGTGTTGAAGTTTCTTCGAGTGGGAGTTGCCAGCGACAGGGGTTAAGAATGGAGCGAGGAGGCAAGGATGCAAGAGTACCTTTCGGAAGGTTACCCATCATTACTATCGATTTCGACTGTAGGACGAGGGCGGACGAAGGTGATCAGGAGGAAGAGGAGGAAGCGGGCAGGGGAAGGATCTTCCACGCGGCTCACTCCCTCTCTCTCCCGTCTGCTTGGATGCTCGGTCTGCCTCCTCCTCGCGAATCTGCCGCAGGCCAGTCCATCGGCGGCAAGATGGTGACCAGCTACATATTTGGCTCTCACGCGGTCGGAGTATCTTCTGCCGATTAGCGTTGCTGGAGGGGCATACTTAGTGTGTTTTGTAGCTGCCCCAACGGCAAAATTACAGACTACGCCGATAAGTACGACTCCGCCCTTCATCGATTGTGTGTTCAGTGCTTCGTCAGCATCTCCAGGAATCTGTCACAGTTTCGACACCTCGAGCAAACAAAAGTGGCCGCACATGCAGGACGCGTAGGCCCAGCATTTCCAACGACCTGACACAAGGATGGTATTCCAAATCTTTAGGTTTGTCGCTCTGTCAACGGCGTTATTCCTGCTTGATCTTCCTCGTCAGAAAGTTCATCACACCTGCAGCTGGTATCAACGCGTGCTGAGCGCTAGGCAGAACGCCCTCCTCGCTCGCCCGATCGTGGTTTGACTCTGTCTCCTCTCGGCGGCTCGCCCAGGAGGGGGGAAGGGCAGAGGGGGCGGGCGGGCCTTCCAGAAGGCTCAGAAGGCCTCTCGGCTTTCCGAGAAGCTTTCTGAGCCTCCTCCGAAGCCGCAGAGGGTTCCTCAGAGTGCCAGAGGGCTTTCGAGACGCCCCGCCGCCTTCTGAGAGGGCCTGCCCCCTCTCACCTCCCCCCCTGGCATGGTGCAGCTCGTGTGCTGGAGCAGTACCCAACGACTGTGACGCTGGGGGGGAACAGATAAGGAGGAGCCCCCACAGCAGAAAAAAACGAAGGGGGGGGGGCGGGAGAAGGTGCGCCGCCCCTCCCCCACTCCTCCTCCTTTGGGGGGGGGGGCGGGAGAAGGTGCGCCGCCCCCCCCCCCTCCTCCTCCTCGCCCGTGCCGGGGCGAGACTACAAGGGGGGGAGGGACATCCCCGGGCAGGGGAGGTGCTCCCCCCCCACCCTTGCCCCCTCTCTCTCTCTCTCTCTTCTCCCGTGCCGGGGTGAGAGTCGAGAGAGGGGGGGTGGGGGCGCGCTCCCTGGCAGCGGGGGTGGTCTCCTCCCCTCCGCGCGCGGGAGGGAGAGCGAGAGAGTCAGGAGTGCTGGGGGGGGGAGGAGGGGGGCTCTTCCTCGCTCCGGGCGGGAAGGGACCAGGACAGCATCCACATCCGCCGAGTCCTGAGGACGGGGGGGGTGTGCCCCGGAGCGCGAGAGGCGAAGCGAGAGAGACTGGAGTGCCGGGGGTGGTGCTCTCCCTCTCCCCGCGCGGGTGGGAAAGAGGAAAGCCGAGTCTTGGGGGGGGGGGTGCTCTTCTTCTGGCCGGCGCGCGAGAGGGGAAAGGAGAGAGAGACACTGGAGCACTGGAGCGCCAGGGGGGGGGGGGAGGGGGCTCTCCCGTGTGCGGGGGGGTGCTCCTCCTTGTCTCCCCCCCCGCGGTGGCCGAGTGGTTTGTCCTGGGGTATCGCTCCCTCAATTCTTGGGAGGTTGGAGTTCGGCATCGGCTCTGATAGATCCGTGGTCGCCATGAGGCCGAATCCAGCATGATCCCGTGTAATCCGTCAGAATCGTGTATTCCGCTTGATCCAGCTTGATCCCGCGTAATCCGGTTGTGTCCTCGGCTTGTTTTGGCTCAGTCGTTTTGAATCGCGCTCGCTAGCTTAGTTGCCTCCTCAATTTCATTTGGTTGCAACTCATGGGGGTCTTGCGTGCCCTTCGAGTGCATTTGCGTGCGCGAGCGCCCGGTGATCGATGAGAAAGCGCCGATTTGGCGTCGATTGAGTGTCGATTAGCGTCGGTTAGCGTCGATTAGCGTCGGCCAGCGTCGGTTCGCAATAGCCAGCACGACGACGCGGGTGGCGCCCAGGAGTTAGCTTCAGAGCTTTCACGCCACACGCAGCTTCCGCCCGGCCTCCGCGCCTCGGCTCCGCTAGGCGCGGCAGCCGCCGGCCCTCTTCGGCTCGGTCCTCGTCCTCGTCCTCCTCCTTCTCCTCCTGGCTCAAGTCGGAGCTTCCCTCCCGTCCCGACTACACGGTCGGGGCCGAGGTGGAAGGGCAGCCCTCCCACCAGATTTGGCTGCCTCGGCCAGGGTAGAGTACAGTACCACTGCACTGTACATCGTTTTTTTTGTCTGGCCGCCGCGGCGCACGACCAGGCAGTCTCCCCGTCGCGATGGGAGGCAAGCAGTGGAAGAAAACACTACTGCTAGACCCTGGGTTGCTAGGGATGAACCTGGTCTGGCTCTGGTGGACTCGCAATTCACGAATCATAACGCTGCATGCGGAGAGAAGCTCGGACATGGCGCCGCCCAGCAGCAAACCGGGGCTGATCATGGTGTTCATTATGGAAGTGGTGCCCAGCAGCGGGGTGACAAACCCAACCGCTGGTCACGCAGCCGCGACAGAGGCAACGACGCCCCGCCGACGGATGGTCACTTCACGCCCCTCGCCTAGGAGTGCCCCGACTCCGCCAAGGACGAAGTGGCCATATGCACCCTGGCGGTCACCTGATGGAAGAAGACTGTGGGACTGGAGGGCAAGCAGTACAGCAAGGCCCTCGAAAACACCCGCCTCGCAATGACCAATGTGCTCGAAGGAAACTCTCGTGACGCCAATATCTCGTCCCAGGCAGATCAGCTACGACGTCAGCGATGACTGCTGGAAGCCAAACGGGCGACCTGCAGAATAACTTCGTCAACCTGGACAGGGCAGCCCAGCTGCACGACAAGTCCGTGGAGTCGTACGTGGAATTGCAGTCAGAGGTGCAGGAGCTGGAGGCCCAGCACACAGCATCAACCAAGGCGGCCGCCATCGAGGCCGCAGCCCGTTTCAGTCAATCAGAGCAGCCCGCCACGCGTACGCCTTCGTGGGCCCGCGTTTCCTGCAGGGCCTGCCGCCCAGCATAGAGGAGGATCTTCAGGCAGTCGCACTGAAACTCGGGGATGAGTGGCAGCAACTTCAAGAAAATGCATCAAGACAGCATGGCAAAGCCCCAGACCAAACCCGTCCACCAGCAGTACCTGAGAAGGTGCCAGTACCTCGCGATCGGTTTGGAGATAGCTTGGAAGCAGACGCGGCCGTCGCTCGCATTCTCAACCAACTTCGGCATCGAGTGGCCCAGCGACGACGCCAACCTTGCGCAGAGGAGGCTTGCCATGCGCCAGATCTTTACGGGTGGCTCGTCCTCTGCAACAGGCGTTGCAGCAGGAGCTGGGGCAAGGATGCCGCGAGGGTAACGCCAGTGCGATCTTGTAATGGACTCCGGCCAGTGCCGCCGATCCGGGGGGCTCCAGATTCGGTGATCTTGGAGTCGTCGGGGGCGCTGTCTGGGAGGGAGGGCGCTCTTGGAGTCGTCGGGGGCGCTTTTCGGAGCTGACGCGCCTTCTCGGGGGGTGCCTGGAGCGGTCCCGGGGGCGGTCCGGGGAGGGTTCCGAGGGGAGTGTCCTGGGGGCGGTAGCGGCTAGATCTGATGGGGGTCCCTGGGACCCCCCGAACATATTGGGGATGCGCAAATCATGCAGATAATGCCAGATGGGGGACCCCCCCCCCTTCCCTGGGGGGGTCCAGGGAGGGTCCCGAGGGGGGCGTCCTGGGGGCCGTCCCTGGTGACACCCGAAACTTCTTGGGGATGCGCAAATCATTAAGAACACGCCAGATGGAGGACCGCCCCCCCCCTCCCCCCTTCCCCGGCAGAGCTGCCCTGGCGACCCCCCCCCAAGCAGAGGTGAAGCTCTTGCTTAGGCTCAGAGCTGGAGCTCTTGCTGAGGCCCGGTGTAGTTCACGCGCCGGATTGGCGGCCCAGCGACGACGCCAACCTTGCGTAGAAGAGGCTTGCCATGTGCCAGATCTCTACGGGTGGCTCGTCCTCTGCAGCAGGCGTTGCAGCAGGAGCTCGGGCGAGGATGCCGCGAGGGTAGCGCCAGTGCGATTTCTGAGCTTAGCTGCAGCAGCTGGCCCACCATCTTCAAGTTCCAGGGGAGCTAGATTGCAAAATCATGGCTCGGCCAGAGTAACGGATGGCTTGCTAGCAGGGGGTGTCTCGCATTTTGGCCACCAGCCGTTCTGGGCGCCTAGGGTTTCCCGTGCCAGGGCGCTGGCATGCCAGTGCGCAGCGGCTTCGATTTGGGTTTCACCAAGCTACCAGGCCCAGAAGTGCTTCCAGAGTCTAGGGTGATGGCCATCAACTTTGAGGCCCCAGGATATCACCACCGGCGCGTAGTTTTTTTTTGGTTTTTGGCGGGCACCGCCGGCTTGAATCATGAGGCGCCCACTGCTCTCGCTATCCTTGTTCAGGTAGCCTCCGCGATCGCCCTGCCCTTAATCGCGGCGGGGTTTTCCAATGCGCGCCCGAATGGAGCGATAGAAACCAAGTTCCCGACCGCGGCTTGGGCCCATGCCGCCTCTCCCAAGGCTCGCGCGCTCAGTGCGAAGAGGGGCGAGTCAGCGATCGATTTTTTCTTTGAATCTGTTTCGCGCACTTGAAGCAGCCTCGAGATGTTGTAGACTACCCCGGAAGCCCGCGTCGCCCAGCGGCAGCGTATGTGGTGGCTGGGGCCCCGCATCTGATGCCTATTCTGGTGCGCAACCGTAGTGCGCGCGTGCAGCGGGCCCAGTGGGCCCCAGAAACACGCGCCCGTGGCTTCCTGGAGGTGGCGGGGGCCTTCTTGGAAGATCTGGGGCGCTTCGTCGCTCAGGTCAATTCAGCCTGTCCCTCGAGGTGCGCCCGTGGCCGTGGCGAGCACCACTCACGGCCGCCTCGTGGACGGCCTGCCCACCAGTTTCAGCGCCACCATTGGGGCGCCATTGAGAAGTGCCAGGCGCCGCGCCCAGGCGCCAACCATCGCGCGGGGCCCCGCCGAGGCTGTCGAGGCCAAGGACAGGCGGAATTGCATGGACGTAGCAGCAGCATTCAGGTGGCCACGGAACAGGGCCATCAATGTTCGGAAGGGGGGCGGGGCAGAAAGATCTGGAGCAGCCGCGACAGGCCCATTTCCATATCGCCGCGCCGCCCAGCGATTTAGCAGTTGCAGCAGAGTGCCAAGCTCCATTTGCGAGCGTGCGCGCGTGTGTCCAGGCCGCGCTCATGAGTGCTATCAACTGTTGGCCAGGTTTTGATTGGCCAAGTTCCCGGCGACCTGGATTCGAAGATCGCGGGGGCCCTCCGCCGCGAGATCTCGACAGTTCGCCCCGATGCAGGCAGCCCGAGGATTTTCTGGCCAGATGGGCCATAGGCAAGTGGTTTGAGAGGCCACGGGGCAGTCGCCGCGCGTCGCGGCATGCTTCCAGGGCTTGGGGCCCATATGAAGACATTTGGTCAGGTCGCCCGGCAGACGTGCCCGAGGCTCATCAGCAGCGTTCAAGCATGCGCTGGCAGGCCGCACCTGCCGAGCCAGATATTTCGGAGGCCGATTGGCGAGGTGGGGACCTTGCTTGCATTTTGCCCAATCTTCCTCGCAGCCAGTCGCAGTTTCAGTTGCGCTTCGGCCAGGGCCTGGGACGAGGCCGCCCAGGACGTTTCGGCGCCCTGAGGGGCGTCCAGCTTGATGTCGTGCGCGGGCGCCGAAGAGCCTTGGAACGCGCGGAAGCTTTACCCTCCCTTAGTAGAGCCATCGCCTTGGCGTTTATCGGAAATCGCATGCCAGGCCCAGGCCCAGGCCCAGGTTGTAGCTAGCAGCGAATGGGCGCGATGCCGGGGGGCTTGGATCTGGGGCAAGCGTCGCCAACTTGAGTTTCGAACTTGGGAGCGAGCTCGCCGCCGGAGACATCGAGACCATCTGGCCGGCGAAGGATGTTTTGAACGCAGTCAGCTCTGTAGAGGCAGAGCCCAGAACTTCGATTCTCGGACTCGCTCGTTGTCGTCGCGAGCAGTCAGTGTCAGGCGCCCCGCGCCGCGGCAATTCGTTCATCTGCCTTGCCAGCGGGGCGCCTGGAGGGAGGCATTGCAGCCAGTTGTTGGGCCGTCGCCGCTGTCGCGCAGCAGAACTGCCCGCCGCCGCGGGCGCCTGGTCGGCCCGGGATCCCGGGGCCCAGCCGACCATTCCAAACGGTTTTTCTGTAGCTCACCGCGACAGTAAGACGCGTGATTTTGTGGCAGATCTAGCCGCGGCCTCACCTAGCATGCATCAGTCGATCGTCGTCGATCTCGTTGCGACATAGTAAAGCAAAAGCTGCTGCTGCGCCGCGCGCGCCTGCGATCCTGGCCGTTTGAGTGGCCCAGCGTGGCGCGGGCGGGCCCTTGCCGGCCGCGCCGAGCCTGCCGCCGCAACACCGAGAACGCGCGGAATACAGGCCCCCGGCAGGCGGGACATTTTGGAATTGAGACCCATGGATTTACCTATGAAAAGTCTTTGGAAGCAAGGTGCCCTCCTGGAAAGTTGCCCGTTCGAAGTGCGCCGCGCTGTCTCGAGCCCTTTTCCTTGCTGCCCTCCAGGGCCCCGCTTGAAGATCAGCCCCGGGGCCGCGCCCCCTACTTGGACGTGATCGTTTTCAGAGCGTGCAGAGACCCTTCCAAGTCTGAGTTTTGCCTTCCGGAGCTTCGACTCGCCGCTGTTATTTTGGTGGCCTTCGTGGATGGGGCCGCATGCGAGGCCCTCGCAGGGGCGCTTCCGTCGGCCTCGTCAGAGTCGGGCGGGCGCGGCAAGCCCCCATCTTTTTCGCGAGCAGGGGTAGATTGGACAACTGGCGCACATTCGCCTCGCCAGCTGTGCTTCGCAGCAGGCAGGAGCAGCTGGCCGACGAGGCCGCAGTCGAGATCGGATCTGATGCCGTCGGCCTGCCCCATGCGAACGCGCGTTGGCAGACAAGAGGCCACCCGCGCAAGGTGGGGGTGTTTGAGAAGCATTTCTGACGCAGCCTAGTTGGGCCCGTTGTGCAGAAACATATGCGACGTGCGCGCGCGGGTCCTCCGTCGACGACTTCGCCCACTGAGCTGCCTCCTGCGCGCGTAATCTGGGAGACGAACATCTTCGGGGAGGAGATGTCGGGAACCTGAATGAACCCCGCGTTTCCTCAGTGTGCGCAGGATTTCTGGAGCCCCCGACTTCGAGAACCCTGGGGTCCAAAGGTCTTGAGTCATCTAAGCGGAGTTTGGGTCCCGCGAGGAGCTTTCGCCCCGAGAAGCTTTCGCCGGCGAGGTTTGCGCCGACGGCGGCGTGGCCCGATTTCGCCGCGCTTGCTTTCGCGCTCCAGATAGTTCGACTTGTGCGCGCCTCTGGCGTCCCGTAGCCAGCGCCGCCCAGCCTGCCTCCCCATCGGCATAGTTCGCGGCCCACGTCGCCGTCATTAAACTTAAAGAGATTGCCCCTATCCATTCGGACTTCGAGGGAATTGTTGTCACGCGCCCCAGCAGCCAGCTAGTCGGAAAAACGTGATTGGCGATCTTCGGCCCTTGGCTAGTCGAAAGGATCCAGGTGCCATGGATTTGTTTCGGTTGCCAGGGTCAAGTTTCGCCTGGCTTTGAGTGTTCGAGATAGGTCCTCTGACCAGTGGGCCGTTGCTGCGCGAACGGAGGAAGCTGGCCGCGTCGCCAAGTTTGTCGCCGCGCAGCTCGCCCAGCCCTCGCAAGCAGAGCGGGGGGCTGAGCAGCATCCAGATCAGATGACGAAGCGTTTCCTGAATTACATGCCCAATGCTCTTTATTGCGGCCTGCGATCGCCCCCAAATTTGGGGGCAAGGTCCTAGAGGACCCAAACAAAACAACCAACCCTGCAGCAGGAGTATGTTCGATCGCGGAAGTGTGGCAAGGCTGAGCTGATTCGGGGGTGGCGCTTTCGGGCCCTCGTTCGGGCGCCCCCCCCCGCCGCCCCGCCCGCCTCCATCAGTGTTGCCCAGAAGGTATGTGTCCACGTTTTCGGGAGGTGCCCATGAGCGCCTCTAGGAAGGAAGGCGCCCCAAGGCTGGAAAGCGCAGCCTGGTGGTTCCCAACCCCCTGGTCCCAATTGATAGGTCTTCCTCCCCTTTCCCCCCCTCCTCCTCACTTGTTCTCCTCCCCCTCACCCTCCGCCTCCTCCTCCTCCTCCTCTTCCTCCTCCTTCTCCCTGTGTTCTTCCCCTTCCCCTCCCTCCTTCCCCGAAGGCTGGGAGGAGGGACGGCCGAGTGAGGCGCTGGGCGCTTCACGGAGCGGAGGGGGGTGTCGAGCGGCGGGAGGGATGGGGCGGGCCATCGGGGAGCGACCGGCGAGGCGAGGCGCGAGGGGAGGAACCTGGGAACCAGGAGCGAGGAGAGCACGAGCCGTCGGCGGAGCGGGAGGAATTGCGGCCGTCGAGGCCGCGGATGCCGTTGTGGCTGGAGGGTGCTCCTTCGCGGCTGTGGCCGCACCTGACAGCCCCTCCTCCTCGTCGTCCTCCTCCTCTTCCTCCTCCTTGTCCTCCTTCCTCTTCTCTCCTCCCTCCTCCCTCCTCCCTCCTCCCTCCTCCCTCCTCCGTCCTTCCTCCTCCCTCATCCCCCCTTCCTCCGTCCTCCCTCCTCCTCCTCCTCCTCCTTCTCCTCCTCCTCCTCCTCCTCGTCCCCCTCCTCCTCCTCCTCCTTTTCCTTTTCCTCGTCCTCCTCCTCCTCCATCCTCCTTTTCCTCCTCCTCCTTCTCCTCGTCCCTTCTCCTCCTCCACCGCCTCCTCCTCCTCCTCGCAGGGGCGATGGGCGGCGATGAGGGGGTTGGCGGGGTGCTCGTGGGAGTTGGCAGCGGGCGAGGGGCGACTGGGCGAGGGAGTGGGTCGCGGACTGCATGGGATGGAAGGCGGCGCGGGACCGGAAGAGGGGCGCGGGGACGGCACTGTGGAGGGACAAGAGTGGGGGAGGGAGAGCGGAGTGGAGGATGGAGGAGAGGGAGAGAGGGAGAGATGTTTGGAAGAAGGAGGGAGATACATGTAGAGCACGGGGCGATGTTTCTTGCACCCTTGGAGAGCAGCGTCGGCGCCAGACGGCGTCGGGAGCAGCTTGGCGCGGGCGGGATGGTCAGTCGAGCACGGGTGGCCTCGGCTGTTCGGCCCGCTGAGTGTCCCGCTGGATGTTTCCTTGGCTGCGGTCCGTTGGCCGCCTCACCACTCCCGCATGTTGCCCGTTGAAGCCTATCCTTCGGCACGCAATCGCAATAATTTCACGGTCTGCTCTCCTCCGCGCCTCCCTTGTGTGCCTGTTGTGTTAATGTTGGTTCCGAAGCGTCTCTCGGTTGCCCCGACCGCGGCTTGGGCCAAAGTCGCCGCGACAAAAGGGTGTGTCATTGGCTGCCCACCGTTCGAGCAGGTCGTCCTTTGCTACGACATCACCAACTACCAGAGCTTCCAGCACTTAGAGGCTGTGGCCCGGGCGGGGGAGAAGAGAGGGACGACAATAGGCGGACGTTGGGGCGTCGATAGTGGCTTCAGTTGCAGGAGATGGTGGTGTGGGTTGTATGGGGGTGGGGGGAAGGAGGTCGTAGGAGGAGAAGCAGGAACAGGAAGAGGTGGATGGCTGATCGTGAGTAATTCCATTGTCGGATGAAGGTGATTTGGGGGACGCTCGTTTCCCCTGTACCAATCCTCCCCAGGAGGCTGGGTGGAGAGGCCGGAGGGAGCGGAATTTTGAACAGGAGTGAGGAAGGAGGATGGAGGGAGGAGGAAGCAGCGCGGACGGATGTGACGAGAGGGGAGGGTAGAGAGAGGAGTGCGGATGGAGGAGGGGTTGGCAGGGAGATGGCGGGGGTTCGAGGGGGGGAGGACGGCGAAAGAGGGAGGGGGGGGGGAATACAAGGTGGAGGGGAGGAATGGGAGGCTGAATTGGTCGGGGCGGCGTGTGGACGCTGCCTTGGACTTCGGTGTCAGCAAGCAGGCGCTAGGTAGCCACGGTGAGGCCATGGGTCTTGCAGATGCTGTAGTTTCGCGTAGCCAGAGGCGGAGACATCGATGGAACGGAACCTGGGAGGATGGGGATGAGGAGGGGCATCGAGATGGAGGCCGACCAGGGCGTAACAGTTTGACTTTGGCCTCCTGGAGGGCCCTCTTGGAGCCCCCCTGGGGCGTCTTGGGAGCCTCTTGGGCCGCATGGAGGGCATCTTTGGCTGTCTTGGAATCATGAAGAACCGTCTTGGTGGCACCTTAGCCCCTCTTGCGACCGTCTCGGCCATCTGGGAGTCATCTTGGGACCTTCTTGGAGGCCATCTTTTGACCATATTGGGCGCGAAAGCTGGTGGAATGCGCCTTTTTGCTGTCTTCTCCCGCTTCGCCGGCCGGATCGGCCGATACCGTTAATCGGGAGTACGTTGCATTTGCCAAAACAGTGAGTGGATTCGGCACGCTAACAACCTTCCTTGTAAGCAACATGGGCAGCTGATCGAGTGGCCTTCGGCCCATCAGAGACTTCTTGGAGGCCTCTCGGAGTCTTTCCGTATGCCTCTCGGGAGACTTCTGGAAGCTTGTTGGGGGCCTGGCCTCTCGGGGGCCTCTTGGTGCCTCTTGGGTACCACTGTTGGCCTCTTGGGGGCCTCTTCGCGATGTCGGGCCTGATGTTTGCAACATATGGCTCCTGCGGCCAGTTCGAGATTTCCCCCTCGGGGCGACCGCATTCAAGACGTTATAGCTTGTCCAACGGTTTCTCGCCCGGGGAAATTGATACACGAAGCGCCCTGGGATGTGGCCCCCCATGCGTAAACAGCAAAGGAAACCCCCATTCGTATCCGCAGCTGCGGATGATACTGAGGAGGGCGCACTTAGCAGTTTGAAACATTACCCTCTCCCTATGTGTGGCATCTAGCCTTACCTCGATGCAAATCTTAAGGATGCCCTCCGTTTCTGCGAGCACATCCCTCTCTGATTGTCAGCTCGTTGGGCTCGCCCATCCCAGGCACGGGGACAACGTTTGTCTCTGGTTCGCCAGGCACGCGCCGGGGTACGGAAGCATCCTGTCGGATCCCGGGCACCCGTCCGAGAGCAGAGCGTGCAGTTGGCCCACCGCAGGTGCCAATTTGATGGAGGCAGTGTCGCGCGTGGGTCGCGGGTGGGTCGCGTGGGTCGCGAGTGGGTCGCGTCCCTGGTGAGCTGCAACGCGGGTGTGTCGCGGGGGTTTGCAGAGGGGGGTGGACTGCGACGACGGCAGTATTTTCAATGGATCTTCGATCGCAGCCCCTTTTGGGGGTGTATCTTCGTTACCTGCCACGCGTAGTTGGCGCAACCCCTAAAACAGTAAGAGGCGAGGAGGAAAGGAGTGCGGGAAGAGATGGATGAGGGAAGGGGCAAGGGGATGGATAATGGATAGAGCACGAGAGATATTTGCAGGAGGGGGGGTGGAAGCAGGAGACTCAGCGGCAGAGCCAGACGGGCGGGCCAGGTGGGATCACAGTAAGACCGTGGGGATTTCATCTGCTCGCGTGTCATTCAACATGTCTCCCAAGCCCTCGATAGCCACCCTCTTCGTCTTCGATCGTGCCCCCCGTGGGGGTATATTTCCCTTACCTGCCACGTGTAGTCAGCGCAGCTCCTAAAACAGGGGAGGGGCTGCTTCTGCTGCGAACGGTACATGACGATGAACGTGTTTACAGCTATGAAGTCACCACAAACCAACTAAGAAAGAAAGACAGCTGGAGTGATGACAGCAAGGAAACGGCCTAGGGGGAGAACAATGAAGCAAGTCAGCCCCGTCAAGCCTGCCCCTCCGTGCCGAACAGAGCGAGGGGAGGGAGGAGGGAAGGGACAACGGGGGAGGGAGAAGGATGGAGCACAAGAGAGATATTAGCAGGATGGGGGGTTAGCAGCAAGGAAGCAAGCGGCGAACTCAGACGGGCGGGTTGAGCGGGTGGACCCGAAAAAGCGTGTCGGCCTGGCCCGGAAGCCGTCTCGAGAGGGCGGTCGTTGAAGCGTCAGTCCTGTATAAATCGCGAGGGATTCTTACCCGATAGCGCGATCCCTGGATACACTGTGAAGAATTCCCATGCGAGAGCTAGATTTTGAAGAAATCGTGAGGAAGTATCCAGCGAGGGCGTGAGCCGTTGTTGAATACTCATGTCTCGAGAACTATTCTGTTAGATATCCGGACGCGGTTCCGCGCGCTCTCGCCTCGACGCCGGCTACATACTCTCTGAAAACGAAGCTCCCGCGCGAGCGTTGGCTTGAAGGGCCCGTGGAGGCCCGGCTACGACGACAACGGCTCCCGCTCGATGCTTCCTCACAATTTACCCCGAGACACCCTGGCCAGAGAGGCCCCCAAACTCAGGAACGGCGCTCTCGCTCGAGATGTCCTCGCAGTTCAGTCAAGTTCGCGGAGGCCCAGCCGCGACGACGAGGGCTCCTGCTCGATGCTTCCTCACGATTTATTCCGAGAGCGCCTGGCCAGGAAGGCCCCCGAGCTTGGGAACGGCGCTCTCGCACGAGACTTTCTCGTGATTCAGTCGAATGGGTGGAGGCCCAAGTACGACGACAAGGGCGCTCGTTCGATACTTCCTCGAGATGTATTCGCAAAGGCCCTTGCCAGAGAGACCCCCGAACTCAGAGTGGCGCTCTCGCTCGAGACCTTCTCGTCATTCAGGCAAGTTGGTGGAGGCCCAGACACGGCGACAAGGGTTCCCGTTCGATATTTTTCTATATGTATTCCGAGAGCCCCTGTCCAGAAAGGCCCCGGAACTCAGGAACGGCGCTCTCGCTTGAGAGTTCCTCGCGCTTCAGCCAGTGGCCGACAAGGAAGGTATTTCCCCCCAAGGGGGTGCAAACGAAGACGAAGTGGGCGGGTATCGAGGCGCCAGTGAGAGCGGACAGTCTTACACCGATTGTTGTTGTTGTTGTTGTTGTTGTAGTGCGGGGGCCAGGGGCCCGATCTGAGGCGCAGGAATTACCCCTTGTAAAAGATAAGGCAAGGTGCGACCCCCGGGAGGGGGGATCGACCATAGTTGGTTGTTCTCGGTCAGTGAGAGTTCACTTCGCCCCGCGGAGCCCCCCGCTCTGGCCACACCCTCGCCGTACCGATATCGCTACCCCCCCCGCCCGCCCCACGTGCTGCGTTCTTACCAGGATTTCCGGCCGAATCCAACCACGGCGACCAGGGGCGCGTAATGGCATCGGTATCTTTTCAGGCGACCGCAAACATGGATCCATGGGGGCGTGGATTAGCGACGGTTCCCGTTTCCATGGGGAATCGCGGCTTTCCGCCGCCGAATGAGGCGGCCCCGGCCGCATTTTGGGGAGGGCACCTCCCCCGATTTGGCGACCGCGCGCCAAATCCATGGATCGCTGATCCATGCGTGCGCGCCCCCGACAGTTGTCTACCCGCATCGCTTCTCTCGCAGCCGCCTCTGCCCCTGGCGCTGGCCCTCAGGACTGGTACTCTCTCGTCAGGCGGACCTTCGCGGGGGCGCAGATGCCGTGCCCGCCCCCCCCCCCCTCCCCCTTCCTTTGGCGATCAGGCAGGCCGCTCTCGAAGAGTCGGTACGATCCAAAGGGGTGCAGAGTTGGGTACGAAGGCCGATAGCAGCTCTTGCCCGTTTTGATCAGGACTCGCTGTCGGTGTCGCCTCGGACGGTGTCCATTTGAGGCAGCACATCCACCTGTCCAACAGCGGGCGCTGTCGGTTTTGGACCGCACGTCCTGTTGGGCATCGTAATTACCCACTGTTTCCATACCCATTCCAGGCGTGCCAAAACAAGCCCCCCAAAGATCGGGCCAGACGAAAGGGGGGGATTGGGAAAGGGGGGGTACGAACTTTGCTGCATGCAGCTGGTTTCGGCCTCACCGAGGGGCCCATTCCTCGGTACATAGCGCCCTCCCGCGCCGGGAGGCGCCGGGAACATCGGCTACGTGAGCTGAGTCTCAAACTCCCCCCTTTGCTATCCCTCCCTTTCGCCCGACCCGAAAAGAGGAGGAGCTAGTCGCCAGGAAGCAAGCGAATCCTGCAGGGCAACGCGCCCCGAGGTGTTTCTCCAAGGCCTCAGGCTCCCAGGGCCCTCCACGGGCCCCGGGGGCCGTCAACAACAGCAACCCTGAGGATGCAGAGCTCGTCCCTGGTGGGAGGTCCTGGGAAGCACGCCCCGCTTCCCCTCGGGGCACGCTTGCTGCATGCCGATGGTGCCACCAGGAGCGATTTGTGGTTTTCCTCCCCTCCTCCCCCCCTCCCTCCCTCCCTCTCCCTCTCCCCTTCCTCCTCTCGAGGTTGCCTGCATGTCGATGCAAGGCCTCCCACGGGTCAAAACGTCTCTTCGTTGTGTACAGTCGAGCCTCTTGCAGTGCAATCGATGCTGTGGTGGATGTTTTGCAATGGACACGCCGTCACCTGTCGCAGGTTCCTTTCCTTTGCCAAGGAGCAGCTTCTACCAGGCCTCAAAAAAGGACACACTGAGGGCTCGGCATCAAGACCTTTCTGAAGGTTCTCTCAGTGCGTGAGGATCAGGTCCGCAGATCGCAGTCGCTCGCGAAAGAGGAACACGTTGCAGAACCATTACTGACCAAGAGAATCTTATGCCCTACGATAGTGTGCAGACCCTTCCAGCTTCGGCCAGGAGGGCGTAGCCAGGGCCCAGGATGGCCCTGGCCAGCCATGATGGTGTATATCACCACCCACCAAACCACCCCAACCCAACCCGAACGCCTCAATTTGCCCTCCATTTCCAGTGGGGGGGGGTCGGGGAAAACTGAAAAAACACATGGAACCCGTACCCCCCCCCAACCCGAAATTGGGGTCTTCGGGTTGGGTTGGGGTGGTCTGGTAGGTAGTCAGTATACAGGTGCCTTCGTGGTAGAATGACCCAGGCCTTGAGCGTCTTGAGTAACTACTTTGACGGCTGGCTCTTTACGCTTCTGGCCTCCAGGAGCAGGTTTGTGCCCCGAGACTCTCAGAATAGAATGCCGTCCCTAGGGGAGGTGTCGAGAGTTGGTGAGGAAGCCTGCGACTCGAAAGCATCGAGACGTCGGAGGTATGGGAATCAGGCCTGTTTCTTCACTGCAGTCCTCGCCTGGATTGTGTGGAAGTGCACTAGGTGCCCGAGCGACAAACTAGACAAGCGAGAGTCACAACATGCGTTTGCATTCGGTGTCGAACTCGTTTTGCCGATCGTGCAGCTCTCGCAGCGCAGTCGTGAGCCATTTTTGCCTCAGCGTCTTCAGGCAATTGCCAGATGGGAAATTGCGTTAGCTGATGGAAGTTGTTGCTCTAGTCGTCGTCGCCCGCCGCCTCGTGGGAGAGAATGAAGAGAGCCAGAGTACACCCAGTGCACGCACCACTCATGCTACAGTCCACCCTCCTGTTCCAAGTCCTCTCATCATTCGCCAGCACCAGTGATGTACATGGGAGCTGGATCAGATACACATGACGCGGCAAGCCCGGCCGAGGTCTGCATGCATGCGGCCGGGCATCTTTCAGGCGATCGACACTGCTCTGGTCGGGCTCGCCAGCTTTTCCGCACGTGCATCCAGCGAGTGTCCCCGGGATGGCCCACGCGGGGAGCTATACACGCATGGTCTCTCCCCTCCTCCGCGGCCCGTTCCTCTTCTGTGGAGATGCGCCTAGCAGTAGCGCCCGCGTAGATGGCCACGGCCGCGGTGCGCGCTCGCCACCGATGCGACCAAGGAGAGAATTCCAGCCTTCTGGCCTCCCTGGGACACAGAAATCGGCAGGGCTTTTCTACGGTGTTCAAAGAGTGCATTTGGAACATCCAAACGGGGCAACAACACCGCTCGTGGAAACGGACGAGAGTTCTTGGATTGGACCCAGCCTAGAACCGGGAACAACAACGGCGACGGAAGTTGGGCGGCATCGAAAACGCTGGCAAGCGTTTTGGATGCCGCTCCAGCTGGCACCAAAGCTGGCGAAGCGGAGCCGGTGCAGGAAGACCTTGTCGCTTCCAGGGCCATCTAAAAGTTCTTGGCATCGTTGTGCCTCGCTGCGGCTGAGATCGGGCGGGGCTTGGACGAAGATACACGCGTTCCAGAGCGTTCCGGAACGCTCCCACGTCCTGGAGTTCTCTGAGAAAGCCGCGGCGGCCGAGGCAACCGCCAGAGCCGCCGGATCTCAAAGATTGCCGATCCATCCTCGCCCGCATTTGTCCGCATCCTGGGTTCGTCTCAGCAGAGGGCCCCGCGGCCCTGCGCGGCGAGAGCCTCGCGGTGTGCTCTTTGGCGCCAAGGCGCTGCCGCCCAGCGGTCTCTCCGCAGGAGCGGGTGGGCGCGCGGAGGAGGGGCCGCCTTTGGCACACCAGGGGTGGCAAACACAACGCGCACGTGTACGTGAATTGTCGTGAAGGTCGAACCCAGACTCGAGCGACGTTCGCTGTTTGACAGAAGTTCTTGCTGTCGGTCTCACAGTTGGGACGACATCTGCCGTTGGCCATCGTTGATGGGCTTGTTTTCCACCACCACCACCATAATTTGAAGGGGGAGGAGGAGGAGGAGGAGGAGGAGGAGGAGGAGGAGGAGGAGGAGGACCCCCTCCCCCTCCAACTTATGGTGGTGGTGGTGGAAAACAGGCCCATCAATCGTGCCCATTTTTTCCATATCGCGAGGGCTCCTGGGGCGCGTCCCCAGGCGGGGTTTTCGGTACCCTGTGGAGCTGCCACCGCGGGCCCCAAAAGGTGCTGCTCGACGTGTCCGCGCTGCCAGGCCTCGAGCGCGAGCCCGATCGCCGGGGGCCTTGCGAGCGCCTGGCCGCCACTGTTCACATCAGGAGGGGAAGAAACACACAGACACAATTAATCCTCGATTCCCCAGAAAATATGGGAAAATATGGGCAGTGGGGGGGAAGACAAAAACCCAGAAAATATTGGAAAATATGGGACTATTTATATTTGTGTGTATTTATTTGTGTGTCCTAATTTCCCTTTATCACAGGCCTCCCAGCGGCCTCCCAGCGGATCACGATCCGCTAACAACTCTGGAGGCGAGAGATGAGACAGATGTTTTGCCCCGGAGTCTGAGCGATCCGATGGTTTCGGGCCGCAGCCCTGAGCGCTGAGCCTAGACTCGAGCGGGTGCGGTCCCGACCCCCCCGTTCATGAACATCCCGCGAGCCTCGCGCTGCACCAGATGGACCCCTGGAGGGGTCCGAGGACCGATGTTGAGCGGATTTGACCTTATCCCCCCTCCCCCCGGCCGATGTCTTCGGGGCCCGTGCAGCTCAGACCCCTTGGCCGCCTCCAGGCTGCGCGAACGTTCGTCGCATAGGGCTGGCCTCGAGGACTGGGGGGTCGTGCTCCTTCACGTGGCTGGGCGCTTGCATTCCACCCGCAGCGTAGGGAGGAGCGACTCTCCAAGGGTTAACCTTTGCATCCTTCCCCGTCGGCCCATCCTCGCTCTGATGATTCTACGTCCATGCGCTTTTCGTCAAGGGAGGGAAAACCACCCGGACCCGACAAATTACGTTTACTAAACGGCCCTGGGCGTTTACTAAGCAGTACTGCCTTGTGCGATTCCTTCTTTGGGTGGGTTTATTAAATGGCTTCGCTTGTCGGGGTGATTATTCTGGGGGTGATTCTGTGCTCTCTATTCCACATCTACAGTCAACTTCCAAGGAGGATGCGCAAATTTCCAAGGTTACCCTTGCATCGTTCCCCTTCGGCACATCCTTGGCCGCTTCCGCTGGCCGCGCCCCGCTCGCAGAGTTTCGGCATGGCCTTTCATGCCCTTGCATCCTTCTGGTCAGGAGTGACAGAACGACGTACACGTAGTTACATGAATCCACGCTGTCTTCGAGAGCACGCATTGCGCGGACGTTCGTGACACGCCGCGGGTCTCGTGGATGGCGGGACCGCGTTCACTTGGCGGCTGGCAGAGGGGGGCAGGGGGAGGGGGTGAGGCTTCTCAGAAGCACCCTTGCTTCTTGGAAGGCGCGGGCCTTCTCTGCAGATGTAGGGCTGGCGTCCTTCTGAGAAGCAGCGCCCTTCTCAGAAGCCTTCCCCCTCCCCCTACTCCCTTGTGCACGCCGCCGGCTCATGTATGTGTCGCCGAGCGCGTTCCACTTCTCGCAAAGTGCCTGCTCATGTCAGAACATCACGTGTCGAATCTGCTGCAATTCATCGCAGATCCCCCGCGGGGCGTCCGGGCCATTTGCGAGCAGTCACTCTTCGAGCAGTGGGACGCGCTCGTCTACTGTGGGTGGGCGCGCTCGTCCCTCGTGGGCTCCCTGCGTGGTGCGCCCCTGCCGTGCAGGCGAGAGGGAGGAAGAGGAGGAGGAGGAGGAGGAGGAGGAGGAGGAGGAGGAGGAGGAGGAGGAGGAGGAGGAGGAGGAGGAGGGAGGAGGAGGGGAGGAGGAGGAGGAGGAGGAGGAGGGAGGAGGAGAGAGGAGGGAGGAGGGAGGAGGGGGGAGGAGGGGAGGAGGAGGGAGGAGGGAGGAGGGGAGGAGGAGGAGGAGGAGGAGGAGGAGGAGGAGGAGGGGAGAGGAGGAGGAGGAGGAGGAGGAGAGGAGGAGGAGGAGGAGGAGAGAGGAGGAGGAGGAGGAGGAGGAGAGGAGGAGGAGGAGGAGGAGGAGGAGAGGAGGGAGGAGGAGGGAGGAGGAGGAGGAGGAGGAGGAGGAGGAGGAAGAGAGGGGAGGAGGAGGAGGAGGAGGAGGAGGAGGAGGAGGACCATACCACATATTGCTCGTGATATTCCGCCGTGATGGAGCTACCTCGAGGCAGCTATGCTGGGCGCACACTGATTGGGTGGCCAATACGTGGTGCGTATCTCCAGGACACGTATGTCACAAGGTCTTGGGCAGAGAACCAGAAGCTTGAGGGCATTACTCGGCAACGCAAGTGCATCCGGGGTCCTGCCATGTGTCGAACTGGGTGCGTTGCGGCTGTCAGTGGTTCCTGGACGTACGGTCAGGGGCCTCCAGTATTTCAATCCAGTATTTCAATCCGGACTACAGCAATGGTGGTCGGTGCGAGGTGGTGGGTATCTGCCCTCTCAGGTGGTCGGTCAGCTAGGGGCCCATTGGCCCTAGTAGCATACCACCTGAGGCTAGAGGCTTATTCATACGATTGGAGTGGTGGGTATCTGCCCTCTCAGGCGTCGGTCAGCTAGGGGCCCATTGGCCCTAGTAATATTCCGCCTGAGGCTAGAGGCTTCATTCAATAATGTGGGTTGTATTTCAATGGCTTGGGCTGTGTCAGTTGTGTGGCTGCGGGTCTTCAATAGCTTGGGCCGTGCGGTTGTGTGGCTACGGGTCGGCAGTCCGCGGATTCATGGTTCACGGAGTGGGAGTGACGGTTTCAGTTGCGTTGTATGGGATGCGCTTGGCCTTGCGGAAGGGAGGTTGCATCAAGGACCTGGCACGTACGAGCTGATGCTGGTGGCTATTCCGTGATCTCGTTCGGTCCGCGGTACGGCCGTCGTGCGTTTCGTCGAGGGCGTCAGGGAGGTCCTCGTCTGAGCGCGTGTCGCTAGGGCTATCTTTCCTTCCGAGGGATAGACGCTTCTGAGGCCCCAGAGGAGGAGGAGGAGGAGGAGGAGGAGGAGGAGGAGGAGGAGGAGGGATGGGGATGGAGGGATGGAGGGGGAGGAGGGAGGAGGAGGAGGAGGAGGAGGAGGAGGAGGAGGGAGGAGGAGGAGGAGGAGAGGAGGGAGGAGGGAGGAGGAGGGAGGAGGGAGGAGGAGGAGGAAGGAGGAGGAGGAGGAGGAGGAGGAGGAGGAGGAGGAGGAGGGAGGAGGACCGCGCGTCTCTCTCCCCGCTGCGCGGCCCGCGGAGGCCGCGGGCCGACGGGCGTGTGCGCGGGCGCCGCTGCGCGGGCGGGCCCTTGCTCCGAGCGGGGGCCGCCCCCCGGCCTCGCGGGGCCTCTCGAAGCCCCTGCGGGCCCCATCGGCGCCGGGGGCGTCTGACGCCTCCCGATGGCCAGCTGCGGCAGAACACGCGCAGACTGTTGAAAAAAACACGCGGGCGCACTGTCTGATTCTTTTTGCCCGCAAACATTTTTTCCACGGTGCGCTGTTTTTGTTTCCACTGTGTGTGCGTGTGGGTGTGGGTGTTTTGTTTTATGTGTGTTTATGCGTGTTTGTTCCACCGCGTGTTTTTTTCCGCGACCCTAGATCGACTCCAGTTCGACCCAGGTTCGGCCCAGGTTCGACTGGGGTTCAACTCGAGTCGGCCGACGTTTGACGCAGCAGGAAGGTCCCCAGAATTTGCGTCCAACGAGAGCGTCTTCCTGGCTGCAGACATCGCCGGAATTCTCTAGGTCCCCCCAAGTCGAGCGGAGGAGATCGCGTTTCGCGCGTCGCGGCTTTGGTTGGAAAGGCGCCCTCCTGCAAGGCGGCGGGGCCAGGGCGCGAAGTTACCGCGCATCGCTGGGCGCGATGCGCGAAGGTAAACTTCCGTAGATTCTGAGCAGGGGTTGTCCTCCATCCGTGCAGCTGCTGGAGATCTCATCCATGGACGACCTGCAGCGCGTGTGACCGCGCACGAATCCACCGCAACCGGAAGTTTTGGACGTCATTTAAATTATGTTTTTTGTCGGTCGTTTCTGCGTTGCGGCTGTCGTTGACGAGTGTTGCGGGTTTGACGCAACGCTGTCTCGAAAGGTTGCCGCCTGGCCACTTGCGGCGGTTTTCCCGTGGAGATTCCTTTCAATGTGCTTTCGCGAGGTTGAGTGCGGATCGCGCGCGGCGGGGCCCGTTTGCCACAATCCATGCGCGCGCTGATCAGGGGAGGTCGTGGTAGTAAAAATGTGGTTGCTGCGGCATTGTAGCAGTATGGTTAAGGCGGCGCGTAACGCCGGTTTCGCTTGTTAGCTGCGCGTGTCTTGCAAGGACGGATTGCCCCCGCGCGGCGATGCTTCGCGCGGCGTGATTGCGCCGATTTTGGGCGACGATGCGCTCGTGCATGCGGGCAGAGCGCCTCCACGTGGCGAGGCCTCGTGTAGCGTCAAGCATGCCGCTAAGTTTGTTCCTGCTGGGCTATCGCCCCCCCGCCTTCCTTCCCTTCTAGGCGGCGCGCCAAAACATAGGAACGTCGTTCTTTCTGTTTTGTTCAGCGCTTGCGCTTGCCACGTTCGTTTGGGCGGTGATCTTGTGTGGTTCGCCTCTCGCCTGGCCTCTTCCCTTTGCCTTACCCTTCCCTCTCATCGCACTGTTTGTTTTGAGTTTTCTCCTTGCGCGCATCTCAAAATGGAGAGCCCAATCGTCTCGTGGAGAGCGCGACTTCGTTGACAAGTCATACGCACTGCGGTTGCGCGTGAAGAACCAGGCGCTCGTGTTATGCCGATTTGTTCGCAGCACGTCCCGCATTTCGCGATTGTGCATGTTTCGGCGCGGTGAGTTCTAGAGTACCGCCGAGAAAACCGTACTACGCGACAGATCGTCGCCCATGCCCGTGCAATGGCCGCAACATGTGACACGCTGATCCACGTCGTTTCCGGACGCACTCCTTCGTTTTCGTTGTCGTCCCCCCACTCTTCCGCCCCCCCCTTCGTGAGTCCCCTTATGTTTCTGCCTCATTCTGCGTCCGTTGTTCTTGCCTCTCTTGGGTCTCTCATGGGTTACTCTCAGGCCGCATTGGGCTTGTCACGGGGTCCTGTTGGGTTGTTTTGGGGGCCTTTGGGGGCACTCTTGGGCCGTTCTTTGGCTCAGTGGAACATTTCGGGGCCATCGTAGGCCGTCGTGGGCCCCCCTGGGTGTCAGCTGGTGCCGTCTGGGGTTCTGCCCGCCTCCATGGCGGTTTCTTGGGCTTGCTTGCGAATTAGCGGATGCAGTGCAGGTACGGCGGTGACGGCATCAGAGTCGCGTTCAGGTCTCGGCTGAACAGCTGCGTCGCGTTTCCAAGTGGGGTGGCTAGTTGATGGCCTCCGACGGCCACTCTGGGGAGTTTGAATTTTGGGTCCCCCCGCTCCAAGAAAACATGGTGGACGTAAAGAACCTTCGGGTTCCTTAATAAATCCCCGTTCTGGGGGCCCCGGTGGTCCCAAACCACGAGACATCTGTCGATCCACGGAATTGAATAAGGAGCTCCCCTGGTACCAAACAAGGTCCTTATTTGGGTGCCCGGCGGTCCCACAATTCAGGGCCTTAGTTTGGTTCTCGGCGGTCGCAGGTCCCACAGGATTCGAAGATCTGTCAGGTCCCACGGGTCCCACAGTTCCCACATGGCCCACAGGTTTCGCAGATCTCGCAGGTCGCGCAGTTCTTGCACTCCCCGCAGGTCCCACATGTCCCACAGGTCTCGCACGTCTGTCATGCCTTGCAGGTCCCACTGGTCCCACAATTCCGATAAGTCCCACGGGTCCCACAACTCCCCCAAGGCCCACAGTTGTCGCAAGTCTCACAAGTCCCGCATGTCCCGCGTCTCCCACATATCCCACAGGTCCCGCAGGTCCAACAAATCTTGCAGGCGCCGCAGGCCTCGCAAGTCTGGGAAGGTCTCGCAGGCCCCACACGTCGCATTGGTCCAACAAATCCCATCGTTCTCACATGTCCCATGAATCCTAGAGGTCCCACAGGTTCCACATGTCCCACCGCTCCCACAACGCCCACAGGTCCCACAGGCCCCGCAGGTCACGCAGGTCTCGTTGATCCTGCAGGCCCGTCAGGTCTCACAGGACCCACATGCCCGACAGGTCCCACCGTTCCAAAAAGTCTCGCAGGCCGCGCAAGTCCCACAGGCCCCACTGATCCCTCAGAACACACATGTCCCACACGCCCCCAAGGTCTTACATTTCCCACAGGCACAGCGGGTCCCACAGGTCCCCCTGGACCCACAGGTCCCCCTGGACCCATAGGTCCAGCAGGTCTCACAGGTCCCACAGGTTCTCACGGGCCACAGGTTCTCACGGGCCACACAGGTCCCACGGGTCCCACAGGTCCGACGGGTCCCACCAGTCCCACAAGTCCCACGGGTCTCGCAAGTCTTACAGGCCGCACAGGTCCCACAGGTCCCACAGGCCCCACAGGCCCCACAGGCCCCACAGGTCTAACAGGTTTCTCATGTCCCACAGGCCCCACAGGTTCCGCATTTCCCACTGACCCCACAAATCCCTCCCGCAGGTCCCACAAGTCGAGGTCTCACAGGTCCCACAGCTCCAGGAGGGCTCGTTTGTCCCGGAGGTCCGACAAGTCCCAGAGGTCCTACAGGCCCCGGAGGGTTCGCGGGTCTCGTAAGTTCCGCAAGTCCCGCAGGTCCCACAGGTCCCGCATGTCCCGCATGTCCCGCAAGTCCCACAGGCTTCACAGCTCCATCTGGTCTTGCAGGCCTCGATCGTCCCACATGTCCTGCAGGTTCCACAGGTCTCTCTTGACACCTTTTGCTGCTTTCAGGGTGCACTGCCAGGGTACGTTTTGAAGTACTGGCGCACGTAATTGCTTGAGCTGCGCGCAGTGCCGAAAGGGCCATGAGCGCAAGTGGGAAACGCTGCCCCACAAATGCGGAATCTCTGCCCGTCCTGGATGTGTTATGCGAACTTGCGGAGGCGGTGATTTCCATCGTGGTCAACGTGGGCAAGTCTCACGCGAGGGCCCGAGACGCGACGACAGTCGCTGCCCTGCGTGGCCAGGGAGTCGGAGGCAGTCCTGCGGCGAGGGCCGACCTCCGAAGCAGCACCGCCCTCCGGCCGCGCCGCTGCCTGCAGAGCTGCCGGGTGAGTGGGCGCGGCGCTACGGCGAGAGCCCCCATGCTGAGACGAGCCGCCCTCGGCCCGTGCAATCGTCGGAAGCTTTGGCACGCGAATGGGCGAGGCGCGGAGGCGGCAGCGGCAGTACGCGAGCCGCGCGGTCTCGATCCGTGCGATGGTCGGCACTTGCCCTCTGAAGGCGAGCGTGCGCGCTGCCATCGGGCGATGCCCAGCCCCCCGGCCGTGCAGCTGTGTTGGAGGTGCGAGCCTTGGGATCGTGCGTGGTGATGAAGGCCTCACGCGAAAAGTGCCCGGGCTGCCCTTCCGATGTGCTCGCAAGTGCGAGGAGGAGGATGACGAGACATGCACGAGGAGCACGGACTGAGGAGCCACAGGAGGAGGAGGCACAGAAGGAGGAGGAGGACGACGACGACGAGGGAAAAGTTCCTCGCAGGCCCTCGCCCGTCTCGAGGCACGGTGCTACGGGGGGCGACGTCCGCCGAGGGCCCCCTCGGCGCGCCTGACCTCCTGCCGGTGCCTCTCTCACTCCTCGGTCGGCTCCCTCCTCCCCTCAGAGGTCGGGCGCTGTGGTTTTGGCTGGCGTGCCGCTCCGCCGGCTCTGGCCCGCCGCGCGCCGACGCGAGACGCTGCCCTCTTCCGGCCCCCCGCGCGTCAGCGTCACACGACCCTTCCCCGGCATCCCGCCCCGCGGAGTGGGGCGACACGGTCTCCCGCTCGCAGTGCATCGCGTGTCGCCGGGTCCGCCGCGGCGACGGGTTGCGCAAGAGCTTCCGCGCCGCGGCACACCCGCGCGGCGTGCAGCCGCTGGCCCGGGCGCGCCGCGCCCGAGTTTGTCGCCCGTGCGGGGGCGGCGCCGGCCTCCGTGGCGCACCTGCCGCTGCCGAGGTACGTCGCGCTGATGGCCAACAAGCAGGACCTGTCGCACATCCGCGCCGTGAAGCCGGAGAAGCACAGCCAGGCCCCGGTTTGGGGCTCGAGAGACGCGAAGGAAAGCCACCGCGACAGGCATAAACTTTTGGGCGCTCCGCGCGGATTTCTTGGCCCCACGCTGGGCCCCGCCGGCGGCGGCGGCGCCGCCGCCCCTGGCGCGCTCTGCGCGCCAGGGAAGGGAGTTCAGCGCAGATCCAAGAAATCCGCGCGGAGCGCCGAAAGCTGATGTCTATGATTTGTTTTTTCCTCTATCAATGCAAATGGGGGTCAGTCAGAGCGTCGGATCTTGCAGGATGCTGCAGCGCCACGGGCGCACTGACCCGGGCTCGGGTGCAGGACCCTATCGGATCCTGCAGGATCTTGCAAGGTCGATCGCTTCCCCGTCCGCCCGCCCGCGCAGTTTGCTGACGAGAACGATCTCTACAGCTACCTTGTCTCTGCGAGGACTCGGTGAGAAGGAGGAGGAGGAGGAGGGCAGGGTGTGAGGAGGAAGAGGAGGAGAAGGAGGATGGGAGGGCGGAGGATGAGGAGGGATGAGGAGGGAGGGGAGGGGAGGGAGGGAGGAGAGACTCAGCGACGAGGGGGAGGAGGAGGAGGAGGAGGAGGAGGAGGAGGAGGAGGAGGAGGAGGAGGAGGAGGAGGAGGGATGGAGGGATGGAGGGGGAGGAGGATGAGGAGGAGGAGGAGGAGGAGGAGGAGGAGGAGGAGGAAGGGAGTGAGGGAACGGGGCGAAAGGGCAAGCTGTGCTACCTGGCACACATCAGTGACGCCTCAATGATTACAACCTCCTGCGCAGGTCCGCCGCCCAAAGGGCGTTTGTTAATCCGATCGATCCGATTTGATATCGATCCAAATTGATCCCGCTATTCCGACGAGTTGGTGCGGCCCGATGCTCGCTGTGCACCCAGGCGCAGCCGGTCCGATTCTTCTTTGGTCCCGCGCCGATGCAGTCCGACCCGACGCACCCTCCGAGTCGGTACGATCTCACGACTAGGTACGTACAGTGCCGTTTTTAATACATGCTCCGCGTGCGGCTCGTGTATGACACATGCAGGGATTTAACATTAAAAACAATGATGAGTTCATGCATACATTTCTTCCTGAATTAATCATGTATTAAACATCCGAAATGTTTAAACATCCTATGTATGAAAAACTGCCTTGTGCCAGCTAGCTGACCTCGCTCTCGGAGCGTGTCGCTCTCGGCCCTCGGCGGGCGGCCAGCGGAAGGCGGCGGAGTATGCCAGCGGAAGGCGCTCTGAGCTGGCGGCCAGGTAGGGGTGCAGCAATCAGGAGGGGGAAAACACACACAGACACATTGAATCGTCGATTCCAGGAAAATATGGGAAACTGTGGGAAGTGGGGGGGGGGGGAGACAGAAACCCAGAAAATATATGAAAATATGGGGAATCTTGTTACTTGTGTGTATTTGTTTGTGTGTCCCAGGGCCCCTTCAAGCAAGGCTCTCCAGGGGGGACGTTGCTGCGTGGTAGTGCCCGTGGAGTCGCCGCCTCCGCCGTGGTTTCTTCCCCTGTCGTCGCGGGAGGCGGCGGAAGCAAAACGGCGGCGGGTCCGCTGGCGAAAGGCGGCGGAAGTAGTAGTCCAAAGCCACATTGTTCAGGATGTCATCAAATTCCCAATTCCGATTGCGTAGCGTTTCACCACGCACAGTGAGTTTAATAGGGCATCGCCGGCCATCCATGCGGGCGATCGAGGTTTTGAGCAAAACAACGTGTGTACACCCGACTCGATGGCCGCGGTTTTCAACAGGACTCAGCCTCTATCCGTGAGGTGCTTGATTTTCGTTAGTGTGTATCGTGGAGATGACGTGTAATGATGTCTCAGGTTGGGATTGTCTTTTGTAAAGGGAGTCCCCGTTCTATCCGCGTAGGCCGTGGTCGTCTCATCTTCGTTAGAATTGCACCATTTGAATATGTCTTCAACGAGAGGCTGAAGGTCAAGCAATCTGCCCTTCATCCGTGTGCACATCGGATGGTTGAGAAGTTTTGTTCGCAAAGTGTATTGACATTCCAGGCGATACCAGTATGTGGAGCCCACCTTTCCTATATCCTTTCAGCTCGTATAGCTAACGTGGTTACGTGAGTCTTTGATGACAGCCTGATTTTGAAAACGGTCTCCCCTCCATCCATGCAGCTGTTGGAAGCTTATCAGGAGGGGGAAAACACACACAGACACAATTACTCGCCGACTCCCAGGAAAATATGCGAAAATATGCGAAGTGGGGGGGGGGAAGACAAAAGCTTAGAATAGATTGGAAAATATGTGGTATCCTTTTATTTGTGTGTATTTGTTTGTGTGTCCCAGGGCCCCTTCAGCTTAGTGCCACGAAGCCTCCATGCGGGGATTTCGCAGGCGCGGATCCCCGGACCGCCCTGGCGGTGCGACGATGAAGAGTTGAAGGAAGAGGGATGGGGTAGGCGTCGAAAGGTTTTGGATGGTTTCCAAGTCTTCCTCTATGCCCAGAAGTCCCCAGAGGGGAGGTCATAAGTAGAGTGTCGGGAATACGTTCTCACTATGTATATATAGAGAGAGAGAGAGAGAGAGAGAGAGAGAGAAAAGGAGAGAGAACAAACAAAAGGAGAGAACACGGAACAACAACAAAGACGTAGGAGGAGGGCGGAGTGCGAGGGAGGACCCATCCAGCTGCATTGTTGCTGCTTCGGCCCACTTGTGAGTTGTGAGGGTTCTCGTGGAGCCAGACGCACCTCTTGCGCCAGCCCGAGCGGGCTGACCCGAGCGGAGGAGGGCCAGCTGCGGTCAAGACTTTACAGTGCCGTTTTTAACACATGCTCCGCGTGCGGATCATGTATTAAACATGCAGGGATTTAGTTTTAAAAGCAACGATGAGTTCATGCATTAATTTATTCACAAATTAGCAGAATGAGCTACAACGAAGCTTTTTGCATTCGTTGTAGGGTGGGGGGTAGTCCTTGGGATGTGGGGGGGTGGGAAGCCGCCACGAGAGGAATCTCTTTTGTATTCCTTAACAAAAAGAAATTCCGTGGCATTTCTCCACAACATGTGTATGCCACAACAAAAGGAAATCCTTTTGCATTTTGCTACAAAAGGAATTCTTTCATATTCCGACCATACAGGGAAATCTTTTTGTATCCTTCCACAAAGGACATCTTTTTGTATTTTGCTACAACAAGAACTCTCATGTACTCCGCCATAAAGGAAATCCTTGTTGCATTCTGCTTTAAAAGGAATTCCTTCGTATTCCGCCACAAAGGGAATGTTTTTGTATTCTGCTAGAAAAAGAATTCTTTTGTATTCCGCCAGAAAGGAAATCCTTTTGCATTCTGCTACAAAAGGAATTATTTTGTATTCCGCCATAAAAGGAATTCTTTTGTACTCCGCCACAAAAGGAAATCCCTTTGTATTCCGCCACAAAAGGAATCTTAGTGTAATTCATATGGGTGCTGGAAGCATTGTGTTTTCACAGAGATCCAGATAATGTCAACTAAAACAATGAAGCACAATTGGTTTCATCTGTGTTTTCACACAGAATCAGAGATTCTTAATTCAAATCTTTGGTTTTTGTTCATCGCCAGGCTCAGAGATCTCAGAGAGTTTCATAGTTTTCCGACTATGGATATATATATATATATATATATATATAACGCTGTGAAAACACATGATTTCCTTGTTTTTCATTAGCAAATCCTTGATAGCCTTGTGTTTCCACAGAGGTTGGCACATTTCCTCATAAAGTTATGAAATCTCTGTGAAAACACATGGTTTTCAATGGTTTTCTAATATAAAACAAAGGACGCCATATGGTTTTCACCGTGTTTTCATAAACACCAATACCCATAGTAGGAAACCCATTAAAATCTCCGAGATCTCTGAGCCTGGCAATGAAAGAACCAATAGTTTTATTACAAATCTCTGAATCTCCTGGTGAAAACACAGATGAAACTAATTGTGTTGCATGGTTTTAGTTGAAATTCTCTGAATCTCTGTGAAAACACTATGTTTCCAGTATCCATGTGAATTGCATTCGGGTTCCCTTTTGTGAAGGAATTTAAATGGATCCCCTTTGTGGTGGAATACAAATGGATTCCCTTTGTGGCAGAGTACGAAGGAATTCTTTTTGCAGCGGAATACAAAGGATTCCCTTTTGTGGTGGAATACAGTAGGATTTCTTTTGTGGCGGAATTAGAAGGATTTTCTTTGTGCAGAATACAAAGGGATTCCTTTTGTAGCGGTATACAGAGGATTCCCTTTAGTGGCGGATTACAGAAGGATGTCTTCTATGGTGGAATACAAAAGGATCCCCTTTGTGGCGGAATATGAAAGAATTTCATGTGTGACAGAATGCGAAAAGATTTTTTATGTGGCGGGATACAGAGGGATTTCCTTTGCCTCCCGCCGCTTTTCTCTGTTTTCTCTCTCTTTCTCTCTTCTCTCTCTCTCTCTCTCAATCGCTCTCGTTCTCTCTCTGTCTACCTCTCCTGTTTTTCTCTCTTATTTCTCTTACTATTACTACTACTACTACTACTACTACCACTACTACTACTACTACTACTACTACTACTACTACTACTACTGCTCCTTTTACTACTACTACTACTACTACTACTACTACTACTACTGCTACTACTAAGAGCACCACATATCCTATGAGCACCACGGAGACGGCGGAATGGAGCGCGAAGCGCAGGTGTGTATTTTTCCTCGCGCTGCCTCTCTGCAGGAAATCCAAGCGCGCGGTAGCTAGCAGCTACCTTGGGCGTAGCTAGCAGCTACATTGGGACTGCTAGCGAGCAGCTAGCTTAGGGCGAGAACGAGAGAAGGTGATAGCAACACTTCAATATCTAACAAACGCTTCTGCCAGAAAATCATAGCGGCTCACCATGCGGAGTTAATAAAATTACAAGGTTTAACGGTGTTCATCTCTACTCCGCTCGGTGCTATATATGCGAATGTTCGATCCGTTTGAAATACCCATATGATCTGAGATGCCCTGCTGGCCTTTTGTAGAGCTGCTAGCGGCAGCGCCGGTATTGGCTGAGTTTGTCAAACTCTGCCTCCTTCATTGCCAAGTACATTTCGTATGACAGCGAAAATGCTTGCCCGCCCAGCTCGATAGCGCACTCGTGCATGTCCAGCATGTGCATTGCATTCAGCAGTGTACGCCCCGCGTCGAGCTTGTGCCCCATGGAACGCCAACGCCCTCTGAAATCTCACCGGCGCAGGGCATGCAACCATTGCGTCATCTGGGCCAGACAACTCTTGGAATTTGGTTCCGCTAGCAAGAGGGCGATATTCCCTGAAGTGCGCTGGCAGGCAAATCAGCATCCTGGGGTCCCTCGTGTCTGGCCTTTCCTTAGGATCCGGATAGCATGGGTTCCAAAATTCGATCAAGTAGAACTTTGGGAAGGTGAGCATGGTGAGCGCGCTTCCTGATTGCCAACTCATTGATTCGAATGTATTCGTCTTGAAAACGGAGCTCGATTTGAACGTTGCCGCAGTCCCCCAGTGCGGGGATCCCCGGAATACTACGCCAGACTTCTCGTTGTCTCGTAGCAAAGAAAGGTACTGCTTGAACTCAGGATTTGACATGCCAGTGACTTCAAACATTTGCCCTTTCGCACCCATGTCGGTCAGCCTATCAACATGTTTCTTCGTTTTCGCGTAGAGCTGGTGCCCCCCCACCGTGGCGTCATCTCCTGGCAGCGGTTGCGCCTCCAGATCTGTGAGAAGCATATTTTTTGAACGCAGCCCTGCTCGACGTTGCGCCGGTGCTAAAATGGACATTGCTGCTGCTTGGTGCGGACGTGATCGCTGGCAAAGGGCAAACCGCGACCAGCCAGCAAAACTTTCGCAGTCAAGCCGCACTGGTTACGGAGAGAGAGGGGGGGAGAGGGTAGCGCTCGA
>CAUYUJ010005435.1:163704-176204 GCA_963575745.1 Prorocentrum cordatum | reverse complement strand
GACTGGGACGAACAGAGCTGGCAGGAAGCTAGTTGGACAGAAGAAGCAAACTACGGCCAAAAAGGCTGTTTGCGGTGTGGCAGTCCAAGCCACTGGGTCGACAAATGCCCACACCCACCGAAAGGAAAAGGCAAGGGCATTGACAAGGGCAAGACTGGCAAAACGCCTTTGGGAAAAGGCAAAGGAAGCTGGTCCAAGGGCTACTCGAGCGGACAGCCGAAGCCCGCGACGAGCAAAACCAAAAGCAACAAGAGCAAGGGCAAATCCCAGGCAGGGAAGAGCCAAGCAAAAGGAAAATCGTCATTCGCTTTCGCCGCCGACGAGTGGGAAAGCTGGATTGGCGGTTGGTCCGAGAGCCCTGACTGGGCCGCAACGGACTGGAACTACACGCAGCACCAGGACCCGGATGCGTCCGCAGTCCTCGCGTGGTCGTTTATGGCTGCTTCTGCGTCTGGACCGCCGTGCTCGGGCTTCCCAGCCGGTGGAAAAGGCAGCAGCCAACCAGCGTCGTCGTCAGCCTCCTTGTCTGGACCGCCGTGCTCGGGCTTCCCAGCCGGTGGAAAAGGCAACAGGCAACCAGCGTCGTCGTCCACGGCTGCCCCTTCGTCTGGACCGCTGTGCTGGAGTTTCCCGGCTGGTGGAAAAGACAGCAGCCAGGCAACGTCTTCTGGACCGCCGTGCTGGAGCTTCCCGGCTGGTGGAAAGGATGACGCTTGCGCCTCGTCCGTAGTGCCGCCTGTGGCTGCCCACGGCGACGGTTGTCCGCGCCGCGTCGTTCAGGTCAGCTGCTGTGGCAAAGTGATGTCGCAGTACAAGTGCATGTGCCACACCGAGTGCGGCAACGCGTTCTTCGCGTGCGAGCCGTGCACCCCAGTGGACATGAGCCTCTGCGAGCCGTGCTGGTGCTTGGGCCTTGCCCCAGAGAAGCGCGGAAGCGGCGGTTACGACGACGAAGACGAAGACGACTCTGAGCACGACAGCGACGACAACGACGACGGTCGCGACACCGCGCTGGAAGAAGAAAAGGGCGGAACAGCAGCAGCTTTGCCTGCGACCGTGTTAGAAGACAGCATGCACGCAGACATTGGTGACCACGAGGCCATCATAGACTCTGGTTGCTCCAAGGGCATGGTCAGCAAGAAACGCCTGGAAAACTTCAAAGCCTTGCTTCAACAGGAGTACCCCGAGCTCTACGTGAGCGAAAGGCCGTCGAACACGAAGTATCGTATCGCTGGTGGCGACCCGAAGACGGCGGAAGCCGTTGCAACCGTACCTGTCCAACACCTGAATGCCACCACAGAGTTCGAAGTGCTGAACACTGGCCCCGAACAGACAAAGGCCACGCCTTTCTTGTTGGGAAAGCCGCAGCTAAAGAATCTGAAAGCAGTGATCGACTTCGAGAAGGACACCATGTACTCGAAAACCACAGGCACCACTGTCCAACTGAAAACTTCGAGTGCGGGACATTACCTGTTCCCTCTCATGTTGCTCAACAGTGTTGCCGCGGTAGCAACAGAGGCACATGACTGCGACTTTGCGCCTCTTAGTGACGCAACAGCTTTCGAGACTGTGACCGTTCAAGAGCACCCGAGAGCCTTCGCGGTGTCTCTTCCGCCGCGTCTGGAGCAACTTCGCGCCGACCTTCAGACGGAAGCTGGTCTCAAACGGATGCGCGACAAGCTCGCGCACCCGACCGTGGACCAGTCGATGCGACGTATCACTCCTGCCTTGCTTCCCGAGACAGTGCCACAGGTCAGAAAGCTTGCCGAACAAGTCACGAAGTGTTGTAAGATCTGTGACAAGTTCCGTAAACCACACGCGCACCCAAAGACTTCTGGCATGTCTGCGAGAAATGTAAACGACCTTGTGTGTATTGATTCCTTTGAAGTGTCAGTATGCGGAAGCAAGTACATCTTTCACCACATGGTCGATTCTTTCTCGAAGTGGTCGCTCGCGGAGTATACGTGCACCCGTGCACCTTCTGGAACACTTGCTACCCTCTCAAGGTGGCAGTCGGTCTACGGATGTCTCCCGCGCAGCGTTCTTACGGACAACGGCGGCGAGTATCAGAACAAGGAGGTAGAAACGTTCTTGATGCATCACGGCACAAGGCATTTTTGGATTCCTCCTCATACTCCCGCCTCTGCGGGCTCAGTAGAGCGCCACAACGGCGTGCTCCAAATGGTTTTCTACAAGCTCGCCGAAAACTTCAAAACGGAATTGAGCAGTGGCACTCTGACGCCGACGGACGTCATGCTCCAGGCGTGCGCTGCCAAGAACAGCCTCGTTCGTAGGTGTGGTTTTTCCGCTCAGTTCCTCGCTCTCGGAAACAACCATTTCTTCGACCAGATCGATAAGTGTGAGCCGCCGCAGCTGCAGGCGTTCAGAACAGACGCCGCTGCCCACGGTCATGCCAGGTTGTCTTTCCGTCGTGCTGCTCAGGCTGTCGCTGTGCAGATCCAGACATGTTCCGAGCTTCGTGATCTCTTCAACTCCCGTCTTGCGGGCACCACTGGCCCTCTCGACTCGGGAACAGAAGTCGATTACATCGCAGATGACACCCCGAAGGCAAAAACAGCCGGAACAGCTTGGAAAGGGCCTGCCGTAGTGCTCGGCATGGAAGGGAACCAGAAAGCGTGGCTGAGAACCCCCGATGGCAAAGCCATAGCTGTCCACAGGCACCGGGTGCGACCAAAAGAAAACAGAGGGCTTTTGGAACTACGAGTGCAAGCGGGACCACAACTACAACCACCAGGGCCACCACAACAACCACCTGCACCAAAGCAAGAAGACAGTGCGCCGCCAATAGCGCGCGTGAAAGAAGAGCCGCAGGACGACGATTCTGCGCCAACGCCTCCACCACAAGCTCCACCTCCGTACCTCCCTCCTGCTGCCGGGGCTCGTCCGGCCCCTGCCGGTTTTCCAGGACCTGCGAGCTTGGGCTTCCCGGCCGCGGGAAATGGGATTCCAGCGTCTACGGGCGTGCTGCCGCCGCCTCCCTCCGCGCCGCCAGTGTTTCCACAGCAGCCAGCGCCGCCCTTCGGCGCCGCTTCCGCGCCGCCCCCGGCACAAGCTGCTTACGAACCTCTGCGCCGACACAGGACGAAGTCTGCACCAGGAGCAGGGGGGGCAGGCAAAGGCAAAGGAGGAGAAGGAGGGGGACCAGGAAAAGGAAGAGGCACAGGAGGAACGTCATCTTCATCAGCGGCCAGGCATACAGGAGCGAAGCGCGAAGCGTCCTCCGAAATCACTGACGACCAGCCAGCGCACAAGTCGCCGATGCTTCCCAATTCGGACGACGAGCTGTTAGCCTCGGCCCAAAATGATTTAGACGATTCGTTTTTCACAGTGCCTGAGCAATGGTGTGGCTACGCTGCCGTCCACGAGGCGTGCCGTTCCTGCCCGGCAGATGCCGCTGTCGTAGGAGAGTCGGTCCTGGACGCTCTCGTGGCAGCAAAAACCATGAAGCGTGCGAAAGAGATTCCTTCTCGAATCGCTGAGTCAGACCCTTCTTTCGAAGCACCACGTCTGAAGGAACTCAACGCCGTCTCCAAAAACTTCGACGAGGTACGCCTGCCGCCAGGGACTGCCGCCGTTCCTTCCAGGTTTGTGTACACCGCCAAGGAAGGAGAGGCTAAAGCACGTTTGGTGGTGCAGGGCTGTTTTGAACCAGGGGCTGAGAATCATGTCGTTGATTCCCCAACGCTCAACAGAAACTCTGTCAGATTCCTGTTGTGGTTAGCAGCCGTGCGCGGACGGGCGCCAGAAGCTTGGGACGTCCGCAAAGCGTTCCTGCAGGCCGAGACCGACGCCGATCCACACTACGACAGTTCTCCCGTCTTCGTTGTGCCACCCAAGAGCGTATCGATCCGGCCTGGATTCGTTTGGAGGTTGCACAGGGGGAAGACGTTGTACGGTCTCCGCAGGGCGCCGCGTGCGTGGTTCTTCCACATGCGCCGTCTTCTTCTGGAGCGCGGCTTCCAGCAGTCCATTTGGGACCCCTGCGTGTTTCTTTACTTCGAAGACGGCCGTCTCACAGGTTTCGTCGGGCTCCACGTCGACGACGCGTTGCTGGCAGGGGCAGGGAAGTTCTGGGATGTCATCGATTCGTTGCCCCTCCAATGGGGCACCCAGCAGAAGGGCGACTTTACGTTCTGCGGGTTGCACATCTCAGTAAAACTTCCATGGATTTCTTTAGATCAGAAGGAGTATTGCCGCTCCAGACACCCCGGCGCTCCCGTGACAGAGCAGGAACGTGCTGCACTGCGAGCTGCCCTCGGCGAGCAGATCTGGTGTACTGATCAGAGCTGCCCTCACGGCGCTTTTGCTTGCAGTTCCGTTGCTTCCAAAGTGCAGTCTGCAACAGTATCCACCCTCCTTGAAGCCAACAAGAACGCTAGAAGACTTAGGGGGGAGGATGTGGTTTTGTATTTTGGGCCGATGGATATTTCAAATATCTGCGTTTACACGCACGGCGACTCGTCCAAAGGCAAACCACCGCAGCGAGGCATGACCACCTTCATCGGGGAAACGATCCCAGAGGGTGTTTGTCCCATTGTGCGTGCGTATCTTTACCGTTGGGCTTCTAAGAAGCAAACCAGGTCGATTAGCTCCACGATGGCCACTGAAGGCCTCGCTGCCGAAAGCGCCCTTGATGTGCAGTACGCGACGCGGAGGAGGATTCAAGAGGCATTGAATCTAGAAGAGCCGCCTGCTGGGCTCCTGCTGACAGATTCGTGGTCTCTTGTCACGAATACGTACTCCACCACACCACGCATCACAGAAGAAGATTTGATACCGTCTTTGAGTCGCATCAGAGAGGCGTGTGTTGGTTGGCAGAGAACAGTAAACAGCAAAGTTCTTCCTAGTGATTTGTCTTGGGTGCCTGATGCCAGTGTGGTCGCGGATCCGCTCACCAAGCCAAACAGCAATCCATCGAAAATCCTCGATCCGATCAGGTCGTGTTCGATCGATTTACGTTCGGCGGCAAGACCGACAAGCGCTGCTTCGTGCTACATGTCGCAGCCTGTTGTGGCTCAAGGCGGACCGCCGTGCTGTGGCCTCCCGGCCGGCGGAAAGCTTGAGTTCGCAATGGCTGCAACAACTGCCATTGGTGCTCGGCCCCGGCCTGCCGCAGCGCCAGGGACCACGAGCAAGGCGTCTGCTCCGGCGCCGCCTCCGAGCCGGACGCCTCCAGCACCTCCGCCGCGCCGGCCGCCACCTACAGTGCCGACGCCGCCGGTGGAGGAGCAGCTGGCCGCTGTGCCTGCCCGCAGGCTCAATGCGATCGAGCGGCATTTGGTCACAGAGAGCCTCCGGAGCTTCCGCTCCGAAGTGCCGGCGCTTCGCCGCATGCAGGGCCACCAAGATCTCGATCGGCCAGAGCAGGCAGAGAGGGCGGTGAGCCTCTTGAGGCAGCAGGTGCACGCGCAGCAGAAGGACAACATGTTGACAGACATGCTCGATCAGGACAAGCAGCTTCGAGAAGCTGGCGCGCCTCCGCCGTGGCGTAAGCAGAAGCATCTTAATGTCTTGTACCGCCGAGACGTTGACCTCTGTGGACACTGGATGTCTGCCCGCTTGCTCCGGGACCGCGAGAGATCCAAGAGACAGCGTGCCCAGATCAGGCTGGAGGAAGCAGCGAGGGCCAGGGAGAAGAGAGCTCTGTCCCCAGAGCCCGCTTCCAGCCCGCCCGGGTCGCCTGCCGAGGCAGACCCCCCTGCGTCAAGCCAGGCTCCGGCGAGACAGGCGAAACCAAGACCTCCGCAGGTCGATGCGTCTCCCTCTCCGAGCAGTGACAGCGACGCGGAGACCCTCAGCTGCGACGGCAACGACAAGGGAAGCGCCCCGAGCAGGCGCGAAGATAATCGCGATGCCAAAGCGGCCTCCGACAACGAGGCGAAGGACTGGCACGGGCTCTTCTCGCAGACCACGGACTGCCCCAAGCTGAGGCTCTCCGCAGACCGGAACCTGAAGCGCAAGCCCCCGACCCAGGCCAGGCGCAGGAAGCGCTCTGACAAGCGGAAGGCAAAGAAACGGGCGAAGGCGGAAGCAAAGAAGGCCGCAAAGACAGCCACTTCCTGAACTGAACTGAGCTTTTCCTTTTCCTGGCTGCCTTTTCTTTTTTTGTACAGAAACAAAAGAAAGAATGGTGAGGTTGTCAACCGTATGCCCTTCACCATTTAGGTCTGTCACCTCTCGCTTCATCCTTCTCGCCTTGTTTCTCCTTGTCCCCCATCTTTCCTGATGCTCTTGCGCCCCGCTGCCGTTTAGGGCCCTTGAGCCAGGGCGCCCTCCCGGGAAAAGATGCGATCCTCGATCGACGAACCGATCCGAGATCGACATGAGGGCGCGCACACTTCGTGCCGCAGGGCACGGTGGCGGTCTCTTTCTCGGTGTCTTCCGCGCCCGGGAGGGCCCAAGAAGCTTCCAAGGTCGCTCCAAGATGGTCCACGGCGCCTCCAAGAGGCTTTCGAGACGGCCCAAGACCCCTCCAAGACGACCGACGAGGGGACCAAGACTGCCTCAGGTAGGCCCTTGGGAGCCCCTCGAGGCTCCTAAGAGAAACCCCGGAGGGTCCCAGGAAACCTTCCAGATTGCCATCAAGGTTCAGACTGCATGAAGTAGAGCCCAGGACCAAAAGGAACCCATGAGTCTCCCAAGGAGACCCCCTAGAGGCCAACATCGCGCTATTCCGTTAGGAAAACTTGCATATCCATCGCGTAGTCTTTGTCGGCTTCCTCCGCATCCAAGACTGAACAAGAGGCTTCCGAGGTCGCTCCAAAACGGCCCAATACGCTCCCCAGAGGTCCCCTAGACGGCCCAAAACTCTTCCTGGACGACCGACGAGGCCCGAAGCCTGCCTAAGGCAGGTCCTCACAAGGCTCCCAAGAGAATCCCCTGAGCGTCCCAGGAAGCCTTCTACAGAGCCATTCCTAAAAGCCTTCCAACGACCCCAAAAGCCTCCCAACAGGCCCCAAAGTTGACCCAGGAGAGACCACCAGAGTGCCATTCCTTTAGGAAACCGTGCATTTTTACATCATACCCTTTCTCGGTTTCCTCCGCGCCCGTGATGGCCCGATAAGCTTCAGAGTTTGCTCCAAGACGGCCTAAGACGCCCCCGAGAGGTTTTCGAGACGGCCCAAGACTCCTCCAAGACGACCGACGAGGACCCCAAGGCTGCCTCAGGTAGGCTCGCGGGAGCCCCACAAGGCTCCCAAGAGAACCCCCCGAGGATCCCCAAGGCCCCCCAAAGAACCTTCTGGTCTCCAGACTGCCTCAGTTCGGTCGCGGAAGGCCTTAAAAGAGATGTCCAAGAGGCGCCCAAGGTGACCCCCACAAGAGGCGAATGCCGCGTTCTTCCTTTAGGACAGCGCACACTGTTACCGCATGCCCTTTGTCGTTTCCTCTGCGCGCCTTTGACGGCCCAACAGGCCCCCGAGATCTCTCGCAGAAGGGCCAAGGCGCCCCCGAGAGGTCCCCAAGACGGCCCAACACACCTCCAAGACGACCGAAAAAGAGCTCCACAATTGCTTCGGATAGGCCTCCCTAGCCATTCTGGCTCAAGCCAGTTTGCCCAACTCATTGGGATCATGCGCTTGACAGTTGTATACTGTTGACTCTTTTCAGTGATGTTTGGTCGACTTTGGAATTGCCATGTGAGGTCCCGCGTGAAGCTGAGCGTTGCAGGGTTGGGGTTGAGTGTTGCTGTTGTGAGGACAACCAGCCAGACAGGCACACCTAATTTTCGGGCCAGTGGTCAAGTGTCATCAGCTGAGGCTGGGCCAGGTTCACCTGCGCGCCTTGGTGCCAACACGAACAACATACTCTTGCTCGGATTGACTGGTAAGGGTAAGAGTGCCACTGGCAACACCCTGAGAGGTAAGGATGTTTTCGCTGCGTCGAATCAGCTTGCTTCCAAAACGGAAACTGTTAAGGAGAGCGGCTTGTTTGAGCACAACAATGCCATCTTCAATGTGATTGACGCACCTGGATTCTTCGACACGAAACTCTCCCTCGATGAAATACAGGAGCGGTTGGCTGTCGTCGCTAACTTTGCACCGTCAGGTTTGTCTGCTATCATCATTGTGTCCAGCGGTCGAGCGACCGAACAAGACCAAGAGGTGCTTTCGTATGTGCAGCAGCAGTTTGGCGAAGGCGCAATCGCAAAACACGGCATTCTGCTGTTCACACGCAGTTCTAAAGCGTCTGACGAATTGCTACAGGAGATCCAAGTACTGCGAGATGAGAACAGGTTTAAGAAACTAATTCGCTCGGTTCCAAGGGAAAGGGTGCTTGCCATTGACAATGATGCCGGATGCATGAACTGGTATTCGCGGCGGCAGCAGCGCAGTGACATCCTCGATGCTGTCATAGAGATGCGCAGGCAAGCTGAAGCTAATGCTGCCAGTTCTGCCAAGGCAACTCTGAACTGTGACAGCTTTCGGAAGTGGACTATGACGTCGGCAAAAGAGATCGAGGAGATGGAGCGATGCAGGCAGCTCTGGCTCGACATGGGATTTACTCATTTCTTGGCACGGACAAAGCATCGCAATTATAAAGCAGCTGGTTGTAAGAAGATATATGCCTGAGGCTCCAGCAGAGTTACCAGATGCCCAGGCTGAGCGCCCAGAGTGATGCCAGCTTATCTTTTGGTTTGTCCCCGCTTTGTAGCGCGGCATGGTCGCGCTACCGTGGCCGAGCGGAACAGCTTTAGTCCACGTTATTCTCTGCAGCAATTATTCCACATCGCGAGTTTCATCGACTGCTCCAGCGGTTGCCATCGTAACTTCGCTCAGACTTCGGTAAGTGCGTAGAGCGACGCACCCCCGTGGTCGATCGCAGGACGGCTTCTTGTGTATACTTCTGCAGAGTTGCACCAGATCTTGCGATATTATCGCATTCTTCAATATGCTATGTTTTCGGCTGGCGCCAGCTTTGTAGTACGACATATTGGCGCTAGCGTTTCCCAGTGACGATCGGTTGATCGTACATGCCTGTCGCTCCCTGTGGCGGCGTACTTCTGGGTTCCCACTCACCCGAGTCTACGCTGTGTTCGATTGGTGTGGTTATGCCGCACGGCATAGTGGAACTACCTTGATCGAGTGTGGAATGAAGTATCGTACGCAGTTTTCATCTTCGGCGATTTCATCCATGTGAGAGTTGCATCGGATGTCGTGATGCTGTCACAGTTTCCGGTTTGCTCTATGTTTGCGCCAGCCTTGTAGTACGGCGGATTGGCGTTAAAGTGGCAGATTGGGGAAACATTGCTCATACGCGTCGTTCTCTGTGACGATGTAGCCGACTTGTGTGATTAGTTGAGTATGTATTTAGGGGTTCCGAATTCCGAAGTTGGTTCTGTGTTCAGTAGTGCTTTCTTGTAGTACGGGATATTTGCACGAGCGTGGCCGACTGTGGAGCAATGCTTTATTGTGCAGTTTCCTTCTTTGGCTTGACACACTCGCGAGTTCCGTTCCTCAACTGGCAGGGTGGAATGAACTAATTTTAAGAGAAGACCTTCCGACTTGCCCCCTTTTCAAAAAAATCTGCCTAAGATGGGCCCCAGGGAGCCCCAAAAGGCACCCGGGCGAACCCCCAGAGTCACAGGAAGATTCCCAAGATGACATCAAGGCTGCAGACTGCAGGCTGCAGACTACCTAAGTGTGTTTCCCGGCCTTGAGGGGTTGCCGTGGTATGTTCCCCTGGGGGGTCCAGGGGGGGCCCCCGGGATTTGGCCCTGGCCACGGGCGGAATGCCAGCAGAAGCCAGCAGAAGACGGCCTAATATTGGCAGACGCGTCTCCGGCCCCCTGTCCTTCAAGGCCAGGGTTCGTGGCAATTCCAGGTGTTTTTTTAGCGTTTTCGTTTTCCCAGCTTCGAGAAGCTCCAGGACGGCCCAAGACGCCCTCAAGACGACCCAAGAGGCCTCCAAGACGGCAAGACGGCCTCAGAAGCCCCAGGCACAACCCAAGAGGGTCCCCAGACGGCCCAAGAGGGCCCCAAAGATCGCCCCAAGACGGCCTCAGAGACCCCCGCTCGCTCGACCCTCCCGCGGCCACGCTCGTCGCCCGCCCCATCGGGCGCGCGGCGGGCGCCAGGCTCGCAGAGAGGCAGGGAGAAAGCCAAAGCTGTCTCGCTGCCATCACTCGTTGTTGCCTGAGATAAGTGGCAGTCCACAGTCAGACCGCCCCCCTCGCCCCAGGCCCGCCGCGCAAGGTCAGCCCCCATCGAGTGCCGAGCCGCGGCAGAACCAGACACCCTGTGCGTCTGACTCAGCGGCGGGCCCTCTTCTTCCTTGAACGGTGGGTAGGGGGGGGGGCATTTGAAGACTACGTGAGTAGTGGTAGTAGTAGTAGTAGTAGTAGTAGTAGTAGTAGTAGTAGTAGTAGTAGTAGTAGTAGTAGTAGTAGTAGTAGTAGTAGTAGTAGTAGTAGTAGTAGTAGTAGTAGTGTTGTTTGTTGTTGTTGTTGAACATTATTAATTCTAAAGAATAATTATTGTTGGGGCCCCTGGTGCACGGCCCCCCTGCGCCGCCTAGGCCGCAGCTACATTTTCATCATTTTCGTGAGGAAGCCTCAGGTAATTCGATGTGATCAAGATCCGGTTGTTTTGTTCCCCCCGCTTTCCCTTGCAAAAAACACTATAAAATGACATTTCTTGTTCTAATATAATCAAATTTCAAGAATCCCTTGCAAAAAATAAGGTAAAGTGGACATTCGCGCGCGCAAGACGAAATCCTTCCAAAACCTTAGTGTTCGCAGCGATTTTAACATAAAAACATCAAAAAACCAATGGTTTTTCAACAAAAAAATGTCAAAATCTCATCCCGCGCGCTCTTGCGGATTCGTAGGAAACCCAACACTTTTTAAACATTTCTGTCAAACGGGCTTTTGCGAGCAACTTTTTCGAACTTCTGCGACAACGGTTGCGCACCTGCCAGGGCCATCATCCCTGTCAAATAATACCATGCGGGACACATTCGTTTTTTCTTCGCGCGCGCACGCCGAAATCTCCAAAAACCATTGGGCTTCTTAAGAATTTTAGCACCGCGCATCATAAAATCACACGAATCGCACCGTAGGTCCTCGAAAAACACCTGCACGACTTTTCAAAATTTCTACCCGCGCGCGCTGTCCTAACAACTTCTGGTGTGTACTCCACGCCAGTGTAGTAGCCACGGTCGTCCGCAGGCCACGAAGTGAAGTGTCCGAACGTCATAGGGCGGGAAGCTGGGTGTGGGTGGTGGCGAAGAGTCGTGTGGATATTTGGTAGAGCTTGCACTGCCCCCCCACAAAGTGGGGGTATTGGCTGGCGTCGCATGAAAACCCTGGCACTGGTGAGAACACTGAGCGTTCGGGTAAAGTGATTGTTGTTGTTGTTGTTGTTGTTGTTGTTGAACATTATTAATTCTAAAGAATAATTATTGTTGGGCCCCCTGGTGCACGCCCCCCCCCCGCGCCTAGGCCGCAGCTACATTTTCATCATTTTCGTGAGGAAGCCTCAGGTAAAACGATGTGATCCAGATCCGGTTGTTTTGTTGTAATCCGTTTTCCCTTGCAAAAAACACTATAAAATGACATTTCTTGTTCTAATATAATCAAATTTCAAGAATCCCTTGCAAAAAATAAGGTAAAGTGGACATTCGCGCGCGCAAGACGAAATCCTTCCAAAAGCTTAGTGTTCGGAGCGATTTTAACATAAAAACATCAAAAAACCAATGGTTTTTCAACAAAAAAATGTCAAAATCTCATCCCGCGCGCTCTTGCGGATTCGTAGGAAACCCAACACTTTTTAAACATTTCTGTCAAACGGGCTTTTGCGAGCAACTTTTTCGAACTTCTGCGACAACGGTTGCGCACCTGCCAGGGCCATCATCCCTGTCAAATAATACCATGCGGGACACATTCGTTTTTTCTTCGCGCGCGCACGCCGTCGTCGTCGGCCGCGGGGCCCTGAATAGTAGCCACGGTCGTCCGCATGCCACGAAGTGAAGTGTCCGAACGTCATAGGGCGGGAAGCTGGGTGTGGGTGGTGGCGAAGAGTCGTTTGGAAATTTGGTAGAGCTTGAACCGGCCCCCCCACAAAGTGGGGGTATTGCCCGCCTCCTATGAAAACCCTGGCACTGGTGAGAACGGAGTGTCCCCAGTCTTAAATGATTGTTGTTGTTGTTGTTGTTGTTGTTGTTGTTATTGTTGTTGTTGCTGTTGTAGTAGTACGAACACTCGTACTAGTAGTAGCAGTAGCAGTAGCCGTAGCCGTAGCAGTAGCAGTACCAGTAGCCGTAGCGGTAGGAGTAGCAGTAGTAGTAGTAGTAGTAGTAGTAGTAGTAGTAGTAGTAATAGTAGCTGCAGTCGGTGTCGTAGTAGTAGTAGTCGTAGTAGTAGTAGTAGTAGTAGTAGTAGTAGTAGTAGTAGTTGTCGTAGTCGTAGTCGTAGTCGCAGTAGTCGTGGTAGTAATAGTAGTAGTTATAGTCGTAGTAGTAGTAGTAGTATTAGTAGTTAA
>CAUYUJ010005435.1:143704-161204 GCA_963575745.1 Prorocentrum cordatum | reverse complement strand
CCCCGCCCCGCCCGGATCTCGCCATCGAGGAACTACCGCCGATGCATCGGCGGTGCGTGGCCGATGCCAGGTTAACGTTCCCCCCCTGGGCCAGCGCCCCACGTGTCGCCCATCCGTCTTCCTGACACGTCGACTAGGGAATTGGCCGTTTTCGGGTCGCGAGAGGGCGGCGCGGCCGCCGTTGTTGCGGGTCCAGGCCCGTCGGTTTCGGTCCCAAGCCGTTTTCCTCAAGGGGGGGGTTCACTAAAGGGAGGTTTGTCCACCGTCGGTCTCAAGCTGCAGTGGGCATGGATACAAATCTCTTCTCTCCAGCGGGCTGGAAGGTGCGGTAGGCTCGCGTCGTGTCGACCAGCGGCGACCCCGCCGCTGGCGTTCCACGTGGAACGCCGCGGGCGGCCCAGCATCGGTCGGCGCTGAACGATCGGACGTCTGGTGACGTGCCGATCGTTCAGGGTTGAACGCTTCCCGCGTTGTCAGGGACCCACGCCGGGGCGGGCACGACACGCGCCTGCCGTGCGTGGCCGGACGGGCGGGGGCGGCCGGGCCCGTGCACCCTGTGCCTAACGAGCACGCTGCGCCTCCATGACTTATCTCGGCCCCCGGAGGCCCGTCTCGGCTCGGGCTCCCCTGCAGCAGAAGACCCCAAGCGGTCTGGCACCGTCCACGACCAGGGCCGCCAGGGGGGGGGCCTGGAGCACGATGGGCAGGATCGTTGGACCGACCCCTCGTCGCCTGTCCCCACCCCCGTCCCTATCCACATCCAGGTCTGCACCATCTCAGCACCCCAGATATGGGGGTCCACCCCTCGAAACCCGAGGGCGGGGGGGTACATCGGCCAGCGGCGCCCAGGCCACGCCGGTGGGGATAGGGATGGGTTCAGCGATGCTCCGATGGGCCACCGATGCCGGGGGCACGGCATCCCCCACAAGGCGTCCGAAGAACTGCATAGTAAGAGTAGTAGTCTGTGTCTGTGTCTGTCTGTGTCTGTCTGTGTCTGTCCGTGTCTGTCTGTGTCTGTCTGATAAACTGTTTCGGGAACGATTTGGGATGACAATCGGTCCCCAGGATGGGGTGGAACGGTCCAGGGCCGGGGTCCGACGTCAAGGATAGATCGAGCCGCCAGATGTCTGAGAAGGATGACCAGAGGGATGGGAGTTCCAGGCCTCCCAGATTGGGCCAGAGATGGGGTTGGAGGATCGTGCCGCATCGCCAATGTATCGGCGATGCGGTTCGATGTGGAGCCCGATTTTCTCCACGCCGACGTCGCATCGCCGACGTCGCTGATGCATCGCCGATGCATTCGCGATGTACCGGTGATGCGGCGCGATCCTCCGACCTCATACACTCGGACCCCATTTGGGAGGCATCCAGAGGCGCAGCCTAAGGATCATGCGTCCGAGGCTCGGGTTAATGCACATCAGATGTCCTATATCCACCGCTTCGGAGGTGGTGGACCTGGGTGTGACTGAGAGGAGGCTTACCCATATCACTACTTACCCTTATCTCGTTTTTGCCTTTTTGGGGCTCCTGGAAGGCCCTTGTCGCCACCACTTGATTCGCCGCTATCGGTGCCTTCTGGTTCCCCCAGTGTCCAAGTCCATGGGGCCCACAGATGTCCACATCCGCTTCCTCTTGGCGTCTTGGGACGTTAGCTCCAGAAGTGGTGGTGGACGTGTCGAATCATCGGCGAAGAGGGGCAAGAGCGAGGATGGAGGGCGAGGGGTCCTCTGATTCAACCTCGCCTCCTCCGGCTCAGCCTCGCCTCCCGAGGTTCAGCTTGCGCCCGTGTCCACACGGCAGCCGCGGCGGCACCGGCTGACTGCCAGGCACACCGACGGATAGTTCTCGCCCCGTCCTTCTCACATGGGGCGATGGTGGAGAGGCTGCGGGTTGCGCACCGACAGTTCCCACGTGCGGTCTTGGCTGGACTCCACAGGATTCCCGAGTAATTCATCCTGGGCGGTCTCAACGCACCAACTCTGGGGCGCGGAGCGCTCCATGGTATGTTGAGATGGCCCCGGGCTGGGGTCTGAGGCCAGCAGGGACTACTTGAGGGAGGCTGCCTGTGCGCAACCCGCAGCCTTACGCTCCTCGCCTCCGTAAGAAGGACGAGGCGAGAGCTCCCCGTCGGCATGCCTGGCAGTCAGCACGTGCCGCCGCGGCTTCAACGCGCACACGGGCGAATAGGGGGCAATCGTGATCGTACAGTGAGCGCGACTGGAGGACGCCTCGTCCTCCAACCTCGTTCTTGCCCTCCTCGCCCCCACGACGGGGAGGATTTTATTTTAAATGTCGACTCTGATTAAGCCGGGAGCCTCTCAGCAGAGTCCGGCACGCAACTCGCATAATATTAGTGGGCTAACAAAATTGTTGGGGCACCAAGGTTGAAGTCAGGCAGGCAGGCAGGCAGGCAGCACCAGGTAGGCAGCCGAGCAAGCTACCGCGCAGAGCAGACAGCCTTGTGCGGTCGTTCGTAGCAACGTGGTGGGAGAGCTATCTTCGCCCCAGCGCGGCACGATCGAGACGGCGGCGGAAACATACCGGCTATCGCCGCGCTTGGGGAGAGGGCAGGAGCAGATCGCCGCGGCTCTCGGGTGCTACTCCAGAGGGACAAGCAGCAGCAGTCTGGGGCAAAGCAATATTGCATGCCGCACTGCGTATAAACAGGCAACCTTATCCAGTCGTTCATGGAGTACCTGGGCGGGCAAGTTACCCTCACCCTTGCCACGGCATGAGACGAAACGGCGGCGAACAATCGGCTACGAGGACACCGAGGGGACAAGCCCTACCATGAACACCGCCAGAATGTCTCTGTAGCTATCTCTACATTGCCCAGGGACCGAAGCCCTAGAGCGCTGCCAGACCCGCTGCTAGACTCGCCCGACCATACACACCGCCAGATGGTTTTACAAAGCAGGGCACTGAATGTTGGGACGCCTGCCACTAGGCACTGGGCTAGGAAGAACAACGTGGTGGGAAGGGACATGAATCACCCTGGGCGGCTAACGTACTACCGCTGATCTGCAACATTCTACGACATCTGAGGGGCGCAAGGAAGTCGGCAACACCCACAGTCCTCGTGCGCCGCTCGCATCGCTTCCTTCCCCACAGGCGGAAACCAGCTTGCGCATCGCACTGCGTATCGACAGACGGCTTGTTGCGGCCGTTCGCTGAGTATTCGAGCGGGCAAGTTGTCTCCACCCAATCCACGGCACGAGGCGAGACGACGGCGGCCCCACGGCGGCTATCTGAACGCTTGAGGAGGCAATGGGAATCTATGACCTTGCAGGCCGAACGGTGCGGTACCAACAGGATGACTGCAGTGCCATCGGCGAACGCCTGCTGTTTGGCTGGCCAGGGCAGGGCCGGAGGTCCACATGGCTACGCCACCCTGCTTCCTGTGCACACCGACAGGCTGTACTCTACAGAGCACGGCATGAGAAGCCTGCCACCAGCCCAGGGCGAACCAACTTAGCCGGGATCAAGTTCATGACTCGCCCCATCTGCAGCAGTGTGCGAGATGCGATGATCAAAGAGGCAAGCCACGGGCAGTGGTACGTTCTGAACCTGGCGGGAGATGGGTAGGTCTGAATAGCACAAAGAGGGCCTCGCTTGTGCGGTGCGCTGTCGGGAGCACAATTAGCCCCAGCTGGGCTCACGTTGGCCCGTGGAGAGAGAGGGAGAGAGAGAGAGAGAGAGAGCGAGAGCGAGAGCGAGAGCGAGAGCGAGAGAGAGACAGAGAGAAAGCAACAGAAAGAGAGAGAGAGAGAGATAAGGACAACAATGATGCGACGCATGCGGCAGTCTTGCGACTGCTGATGAGCTGCTGAACCTGGCGGGGGGAGGTTAGCTCGGTATGTCACAAAAGGGGGCCCGGACGTGTGGTGAGCTCTCGGCTGCGCTATTAGCCCTGGTTGTGCTCATGTGGTCCCTGGCAGGTTGTGTGTGGCTCAGTATAGCACTGGAGGAGGCCTCGCATGTGTGCTCCCAGAAGAGAGGGAGGCGGGTGCGGTGAGCAGTGGCGTTGCTGCGGTCGGGGGGTGGCTACGGCGGTGGAAACATTAGCATTTCCAGATAGCACCCTTACCCAAACCTAGTGACACATTGACCTGCCTAGAAGAAGCTTACTCGCACATCCTGAATCGACAGATCGACTCTGCCCTGGAGGAGGGAGGAAGGGAGGGCAGGAGGGAGGGAGAAGGATGAGGAGGAGGAGGAGGCAGAGGAGCATGATGTGGAGGACCAGACGGTGGCATGTGTGGGAGGGAGAGAGGGATCGAGGCGTGAGGGGGAGGAGAAGGAGGAGGAGGAGGACGAGGATGAGGAGGAGGAGGCGGAAGAGAAGAGGGTGGAGGATGATGAGGAGGCGGATGACCAGTGTAAACCCAAGGCTCATCAACGAAGTTGGAGTCAACACTCCCTTCAAACTCCCTTTTAGACCCCTACATCGATTCACTTCCACTGTTGGGAGGCAACAGCTCTAATATCATGAAGCGTGCCAACATCACTCTCGGGACTTCTTGCCACGAATCAACCTGCCTGTTGCGTCCTGATGCTCCTGAATCGCGCCAGAACGCCATCCCTGGGACTTCGACAACACGACTCAACGCAATTGTTACGCCCTCACAATCATGAATTGTTCCCGAACGCATGTTGGTACGTGAGCCATTGGAGCCCGTGAGACGATTGCAAATGCTTAGCGCGAATGCGCGCGGCGCCAAGGCCAGAATCAAATGTTGGAACAGAACTGCCCTCAATCCGTGAAACTCTTGCACCCGTTCAGAACGAGAACCGCGTTTTGAGAACGGCCCGCCCGCAATCCGTGAACCGCCTGTGCAGTTTTGAAACGAATGTGCGCGGCGCCAAGGCGAGGGCCACATATTGGAAGCGACCCGCCAAGGTGAAGCTGTTGCCAATGCTCAGCCTTAGGGCCGTGACTGGAGAGGAAATCTTCATCGAAGCGCCTGGCCCGCTCTTTCGACTGGCCTCGGGGTGCGACACGGGGGGAGTTATTTATGAGGACGGAGGATGGAGCACGAGGGGGGGGAAGGATGGAGGAAAGGGTGTAGGAGAAGGAGGAGCCGGAGGGACCAGAGGTGGAGTACGAGGAGCAGGATGATAATGCTTCCTCCTCCTCGGGGCCATCGAAATCGCCTCTTGGGGCCTTCTTGAGCCGCTCTCGGGCAGCTTTTGGGCGCTCTTGGGGTCGGCTGGGGGGGACCCGGTGCCCCTCTTGGGCTTCTCTTGGGCCATCTCCTTGGCGCCTCCGAAGCGCACCGGAAGCGAAAAGGCGAGAAGGCACACATCATTGCTTTCCTTACGTTTTGAAGCTTTTGGCCTCTTGAGGGGTTTCTTGGGGAGGCTCCGAGGACACTTTGAACCGCCTTGTTACCCTCGTCGGGCGCATTGGACGTATGTCGGAAGCCATCTGTAATCATCTTCGGTCATCTTTCGCCGCTTCGGATGACATCTTGGAGCATCGGAGACCCCCTTGGAGCCCTCTTGGGCGAACAGGGACCCAACTGCACATCGCGGCCCGTCCCAAAAATATCAGTGATCCGAGGGGGAGGGTCCTCCCTGAAGGGAAGAGGTTTTGGAAGAGGATCGGATGAACTCACTCGTCCACCTTCGCCCGAAGGGCTGGTGGGATTTTGCAGCAGTTTCAACGATGGAGGGCGACTGGCTGTCAAAATGTGGCTCTCGCCTCTAGCGCCGCGCACATTCGTCTTAAACGATTGCATCAGTTTCAAAGATGGAGGCCTGCTCCTTGTCAAAAATGTGGGTCTTCCAATGAGGCAGAAGAAAGATTTTTGGAGGGAAGGTTGATTGCACATAGGTTGATTGCAACGTAGTTGTTGCGTCTTGGGTTTACATTGGCCCTCCCTTCCTCTTCCTCCATCTCTCTTCCTCCTTCCACTCCTCCTCCGCCTCCTCCTACTCCTCTTCCTCGTCCTCCTCTCCCCCGAAGCAAATCACTTCCGCCTGCAGCCTGCCCCCTCGAGGACCGGCGAGAACGTCAGCCCCTCCTTCTACCGCATCGCCGCGGACCTCGCGGGCGTGACCCTCTCGCGCCCCGAGCTGGAGGTCACCTGGGACCGATGAGAAAGCTTCATCGTCATCACCGTCGTTATTCGTCTTCCCTCTCCGCACTACTCCCTCCTCCTCATCCGTCCTCCACTCTCCTCCATCCTCCATCATCCGCATCCCTCCTCATCCTTCATCCTCGCCTCCATCCTCCTCAACATCGCAACAAATCACCACCAGAGCCCCGGACACCATTTTCCTGCCTCTCGGGGCTTGAAATCGTGCGAAAAATGCCCAGTGTGAAAAAAAAGGAGTTTGAAGAGAGTGTTGACTCCCACTTCGTTGATGAGTCTTGGGTCTACACTGGTCCTCCGCCTCCTCCTCCTCCTCCTCCTCCTCCTCCTCCTCCTCCTCCGCCTCCTCCTCCTCCTCCCTCCTCCATCCGCCCTCCTCCCAACGTCGCACCCCTTCCCCGCCGCATCCCCCCCCGCCGACGCGCCGACGCTGGCGGCCGCGGGGGCGCGTCGACGGGCCGCGGCCGCCGACCGCCCTCCTCCCTCGCGGAGCTGCCGGGATCCCTAACTCATCGCGCACCACACGTTCTTCACGCGGGGAAGCTCCAGGCCCAGACCCTCTCGGATCTCGGAGCCGGCTGGGGGCCAGGTGGCCCAGCGTTCGTTCCAGCGCGAGGCTCGAGGTTCTGGGGCTCAGGGCTCGGGAAGCTTTCTTGCATGTTTCGTTCCCAGGCGGGCCGTCTTCGGGCTCCGGCTCCGTGAAGCATTGCACCAGTTGGACCCCGCCGGGGCACGATTTTGAGCGGCTTTGTCGTCATCCTCCTTTGATCGATTTTCTGGGCACTCATCCAGTTCAGACCCCTAGCCGCCCCCGACCGCCTCGGGCCATGAACAAGAAATATGGCGGCGCGTGGCCCTTGTTCGGACGGGGCTAGGACGAGGATGAATCCGTTCCAGAGCGTTCCGGAACGCTCTCAAAGGGTCCGGGAACGCTCTGATCTTCCACAGCCGCCGGATCTCAATTCTCGATTTACCCTCACTCAGTTGTATCCTCGTCCCAGGTTCGTCTTACATGTCGGGCCGCAGGCTTCGGTGTGGCGTCGCGTCGGGGTGGTCTCGCGTCACCGTGTAGCTCGAGGCTGTCTCGCGAGTCGATGTGTAGTAGAGCTTGGCAACTCCTCAATTTGACGGGCTGCGTTGTGATAGATTTCTCGGACAATAGCCTCGATTGTGTCTGCCAGCTCCGCCACTTGTCATGGGAGATCAGATGCGGGGCCTTGTGAAGCGAAGCCCGGAGTGACCCCCGAAGCGCAGCGAAGTTTGGTCAAGATTGGGCAAGGGACTCCACCCTGACCACAAGAGGAAGGGAGTCACGGACGATCTCGAAACAATGTGCCCCATTTAGTTGGGGTCTACGGATGTGGATGCCAAATATTCCTCCCTTTGGCGGCGCGCTACTCGAGTCCCGCCGCTTCCGCTCCCGCGCGGGCGACTGCCGCTGCCACCGTCGTCGTTCGCATTGCTGCTTTCGTTCGTCCGCCGTCGTCGTGTCGCTTATCGTCCTCGCCGTCGTCGTTTGTCTTCGTCGCCGTCGTCTTCGGTTGCCTCATTCAGCTTCCCGACATCGTGCCTCTTTGCGGGTGCGCGCGGGGCCAAGGCAGAATCCTAGGATCCACCCCCTCTTCCCTAGACATCCGAAGATCGTCTTTTTGTTTTTTGATGCGTGGCCCTAAAGGTCCCGACCCCTTTCCCAGGGATGTTTTTTCGTCAGGGACCCATTTTTGAGGGTCCTGGGGCCCAGTGGGACACGGGCACCATAGACCTAAATCGAGGAAACACGCTGGGATTGAAGAAATCATTGCACATCCCCCCCCTCCTCCTCATCTTCCTCTTCCTCCTCCTCCTCCTCCATCTCCTTCTCCTCGTCCTTCTCCTCCTCCTCCTCCTCCTCTTCCTCCTCCTCCCCCTCCTCTCCCCATCCCGAGGCTGTAGCGTTCTGGTGGCAAGAATCAGCAAGAATGCCTGAGTGCAGATTAAGCGGTGCAGGAGGTGCAGAGAGAGGCGGACAAGTGGGCAGCTGGTTTCGGCCCCGCTGGCGTGCCCATTCCTCGATACATCGGCGCCTCCATGCGTCAGGAGGCGCCCAAGGCAACAGCTACGTGACCTGATTAATTTTCCTACCCTTCAGTCCCTCCCGATCCTCCTCTCCTCCTCCTCCTCCTCCTCTCCTTCCCCCCTCCCCCTCTTCCCCCTCCCCTCCCCTCCTCCTCCTCCTCCTCCTCCTTCCTCCTCCTCCTCCTTCTCCTCCTCCTCTTCCCCGTCCCCCTCCCCCTCCTCCCCCTCCTCCTGCTCTCGCCTCCCCCCCGCACTGCCCGAGCGGGAGGTCACGCAGAACCCCTGCAAGGCCGAGATCATCAATCACCAGAGCTGGTCGGCCGGTCGGCCACGCCATGGGGCCGAAGGGGCGGGGCACAGCTGCAGCCGCGCGGGGCCACCCAAAGGCCATCCTCGACGCCTCTCCATTACGAGCAGAGGCGAGGTGTCCTGGCTTGCCTGCAGGCCCACCAAAGAGCTCTAAGATCCTTTGGAGGTCTGCACGTCATCTTCGTAGGACAGTTCTGGCAGAGGCTGTCTCGTTTCAACACATCGGCCTTTATGGTCTAAAAACAATGTTTTGGTAATTCGAGCTTCTTTGTCCTAAGGACATTTCGTGGTAGGCCTACAGGAATGCCGGGACGGTCAGTCCCTACTCAACCATCCCTTTCCCCTTCTCCCTGCCCAACAATTGCTCCCTCCCCAGACCCCCTGGGGTCAGAACACGGTCTCGACTGGAGGTTGTCCGTTTCTCACGGGCTCCCGGGCCGTCGAAAGTCGACTCCGGATGACAAGCTTGGCATCGCTCGGACGTGTGCGTCTTTTCCTCGGCGAGGGCCATCGAGGAGCATCCTTGACCATCTGGCGAAACAACCACGCACGAAACCGAAAAAAACACAGGGAACGGACGTCCGAGCGATGGCGAGCAAGCCGGCTTCTGGGGAAGGGGTCCAGGCGTCCAGACCGCTGAGGGTCCACGTCGCAAGCCACTGCGCGACGTCGGGGGCCTGGGCTAGCAGTCGAGGGGGTGCTGCTGGGATTGCACGCAGCACTTCGTCGGAGAGCTGGGTGCTCAGAGGGCGCCCTCCTGGTAGTCCTGGCTGTGCCCCAGGCCCTCCCCCCCCCGGCCCCGTGGCGGGGGCCCACCGGCCGCGGCGCCAGCGACACGACGAGGCCCACCCCGCGATCAACGCCGCGGACATTCACAAGTCGGGCAGGAGCTGCGCCGTCATGTGATCCGGAGCGCCCTGCGGGCCCCCTGCTGCCTCCCCTCCTCCCCCAGCCCTCCCCCCATGCGCCTCGTGCTCGCCCTTCGCCCCATCCTTCCCTTGCCTCCTCTCTCCCCCTCGCCCTCTCCCTCCCCATCCCCTCCTTCCCCCCCCCCTCCCTCCCCTCCCCTCCCCTCCCCCCCTCCCTCCCCCTCTCCCCCCTCCCTCGTCCCCTCCCCTCTCCTCCTCCCCCCTCCGTCCCCCGCCTTCGTTTTTTCGCCGTGGCAAGAAAGGGGTCCTGGGGCAGAGGGGCTCCGTTGGTACGACTCCGAGGATCTCCCCGGGGCCAGCTCTGCACCCTGAGCCGCTCTTGTGGGCGGTCCCCCGGGGCCCGCCGAGGGTCGCAGAACGGCGGCGGAAGCAGAAGATAATAATCATTCGTAGTACTACCTAATCGTATTTTTCGTACTCTTAATCACATGCCAGAAGAATGTGCTTAGTACTACGATCAGTAATAGTAAGCATACCAATTCTGCTATTACTAATTCTCAAACTGGGCATCTTCAGACACATGATATGCAGAACAGTGATAGTAGTACTAGTCATATTACCCCATACTACTCATACGAGTATAATTCATCGCATTAAGCATGCGAGTGATGTTTATAGTACTATGCCTGACAAGACGAATACAAATGCTACGTATTTTTTTATCAGGCCGAAGAAGGATAATGCGAGTTATATTATAGATACTAAAAAGAAACATACTACTCAGAGGATGCAAGACGCCGTGCACATCATAGGTACCTTGGCATACGTGAGACAGGCGTTGGTCGCACACTTCCGACGGCACTGCTGTGAAGCGCAACGCCAGGCAGAGACGATGTCGGCGACCCCGAGGACGACGAGTAGCGAGGAGGAGGAGGAGGAGGAGGAGGGAAGAGGAGAAGGAGGAGGAAGCGGAGGAGGACGAGGAGGAGGAGGACGAGGAGGAGGAGGAGGAGGAGGAGGAAGAGGATGAGGCGAAGGAGAAGGAGGAGGAGGAGAGAGGAGGAGGGGACGAGGACGAGGCCGAGCAGGGCGTCAGGCGCGACCCCTTGAAGGACCCATCGCCAGAGCCGGGCCGGAGCACGGCACAGATCCTCCGAGGGGCCCCCTGCTCCCCTAGGGCCCTTTCGTGGGCAGGGTGGGCTATCGTCAGGGGAGGAAAAGGTACCCACACCTCTACCCTTCCCTCGTTTTCCCCTTCTCGGGCCTCCTCGGAGGCCCTCGTCGCCACAGCTGGATTCGCCTCGAAATCCTGGTCAGAACGCACCCTAGGAGAGGTCCAGGGAGTATCGGCCACGCGCAGGGGGGGTTGGGGTGAGGGGGAAGGCTTCTTAGAAGCACCCCTGCTTCTTAGAAGGCGCGGGCCTTCTCTATACATGTGAGGCCAGCGCCTTCTAAGAAGCAGCCCCCTTCTAAGAAGCCTTCCCCCCTCCCCCTACCCCCCTCTGCGCTCCGCTTTGGAATCCACTGCCCCTTCTGTTCTCAAGCAGTTGTATAGGAGGGGGTACAGAGGACAGGGTGTTTACACAGTTCGGAGGAATTAGTGAATTCAGTGTGGGTCGGGCTTGACGCGCCTCGAAGAAAGCACGCGCACCCGAATCGCAAACATGTGGCTATATGCGGACCCAGGACAGTTTGCTTCCCGTCGTCGTCCTCGCCCTCGCTCCGTTCCCCTTCGTTTCTTCCCCCCCTTGGATGGTGTCGAAAGCGTCCGCGGCTCGGGCGGGGGTGTGCCCCTTTTCCGCCTCCCCCACTATTCCTCGTTCCTCTGTGCGTCCCTGCTCCACCGTCCGTCGTCCTACTTCGTCTTGGCCTCCTGTTCGAAAAGTGGAATCCCTGGTGCCGCGTGCCCGTATCAGCAGTATATCGCCTTTTTCGATATCCGAGCAAAGCGGCGCAACCAAACAGAGGGGATTGCCAATGCGAGCATTCGGGGCGCACTCCAAACGCGGGCGGCACGGCCGCCGAACGCTGTCGCATCGCTAACATGTAAATGTATAGGTGCCTGCGGCAAGGTCCGTCTTCTTGCCAGCGCAGCGGTCTGTATGGCGACGCGTGGAGCTTTGATTTTAAGAGGTCCATGGCATGCGGCACCTCTCGTGTTCTCGGATTGCAGTGTGGCCTTCTTTGGGGTCCTTCAAGGCCTTCTGGGACGTCTTCGGGCCGTTGGGGGCTGCTTTGGTGTCGCGTTTCACAGTGGCCGCCTTGGGCCAGGGAAGCGTGTATTTGCAGCTCCTTCGGGGGCGCCCTGGGCCGGGGAAGTGTCTATTTGCATTCCCCCCTAGTTGGGCACGTCGACCTCGGTTCTGGGCTGGCAATGTCGGGGCACCCTCGAGGTGGCGAGCGTTCAAATTTCCGAAATACACAGATCAAGGCGTGATCTGTGTACACAGTTTGTGTCTTCAGCTGTGTATTTTCGTGTGTGGGCCCACTGTCTACACAGATCGTGGTGTGATCTGTGTATACAGATCTGGTTCCCACCTGTGTATTTGGAGTGTGCCCTTCGCGGGTGGTGTTGATTGGGCGGGAACTTTTACGTTTCTCGCTCGGCTGGTCCAGGGGGGGCGTCGTGCGCGGTCGAAATACACTGTTCGTGTCTCGAGGTGTGCATTTGTTGCGCGCCGCTCGCTGGGGTGGTCACTGGGCGTAAGTTTCCGCGGGTCGCCCGGCTGGTCCAGCAGGGGGCCGTGGTCTGGGAGTGCAAAAGCGCGGGGGGGGGGGGGATGGTGGGCTGTGGGAATGAAGAGGCTCGGTAGGAGGGGTGGCCAAAGGGCCGGGGATGAACGGGATTGGACGAGACGGGAGGAAGTGGGCCCAGGAGGAGCTGCATCATCGGTGTCAGCATCACGAGGACGAGGCAGGCGGGGGGGGGCAGAAGGAGGGGGCATGATCTGCATTAGGGCGTGGAGGATGGGAGGAGGGCAAGCACGTGGACGATGGGGGAATTCATCCGGCGGGGGGGGACGACGAGGAACGACATGAGTTAGCACATGGGGGGGTAAAAGTGTGGGCGAGGGGCCTGATGACGACTGGGGGTAGTCGGAGGGCCATGAGGAGGGTGGGGCCACAGCGAAGGGATATTTGGAGGAGGCGGGGGATGGGGCAAGAGTTCGAGGCCGGCGCCCGCAAACGCTTAGTTGAACAGTGTTTTGCGTGTCCGTGCGCCCCTCAGAACACAGCGACTGGTTGCAGAACTTCATGATCCGGGTAATCGTGCGCTTCGTGTTCCCAGGCGGAACTCTCGAGTCCACGACGCCCCTTGGCGTCGCTTTGATGCCGCCCCGACTTGCCAGACCGCATATGCACATATCGTGGTAATATGTGTTTCAACGTTTGTTTCATGACCCCGCTCTATAGTAACAGACGCACGTTGGAATTCAAGCGCCGCTAAGAGTAGCGGTATCGGTACCTTTTTGTTTTCCCAATATCGGGCCTCCATGGGCGATGAACGGGCGATGGGGGGGGTCGACGCGCCCCCCCCCCCCCCTCTCGGCATTGCTCCGACGTGTACCTTTTTTTCCGGCGAGGGCCATCGAGGAGCACTTCGGGCCATCCAGCAAGGCAAGCACGCGCGAGGCCGAAAATGCACGGGGAGTGAACGCCCGAGCGAGGGCGAGTCCCGGACCCGGCTCCTTCGTGCTGACCCCTCCCCTTCTTTCCCCTGTTGGGCGGCGCGAGGCTGCGGCGCGAGCGCGCCCTGCGCGCCGAACGCGTCGCGAGGAGGGCGTGCAGCGGCCGCGCGCTCGCGCGCGCGCGCGCCCGCCTGGAAGCGAGGCCCCCCCCTCTTCGACGCCTCGGTGCTCCATAGCCGCCCGGCCGGGAGTTGGAGCAAGGTGGTTAGACAGTAAGCCACGGACACTTCCGCTCGTTTTTGATAGCACGTATATCGACGTCATAGTGCCCAACAGGGCCCAAAAGCGCCCAAAAGCGTTCAATAGGGCCCAATAGCGCCCAAGTAGCGCCCAGGAGCTCCCAGGTGGCGCCCCATAGCTTCCAACGGCGCCATATGAGGGAGTTTCATTGCGTGCGCCTTGCGTGCTCTTGGACGCGCGATTAGAGGCGCCATGGGGACGACCTGAGAGAGTACCAATGACACGCTGCCGTTGCGAGCCCTAGAGTTTGTTACTCATCTGTCTTTGTCCGAAAGCTTGGTATTTCTTCAACTGGCCCGAATCATTCGGAACAGATGGATGAGGGTCCGCGATAGGGGGAGGGTAGGCTCAGGGGGGCATCCGGTTATCGCCGATATGGGGCCAAGTAACCTACCCCGCCCAGGATCGCTCAATTTCGTTATCGTGGGCCTATCGCTGATCAATCGGCGATGTATCGCCGATTCCACGTCGTTGCTTCCCCCATGAGCGGTCGTTGCTTGTCCGAAGGCTTGGTATGTTTCAACAGTTACTTAGTGATGGCTTTCCCGCGGCGGAGTGTCATTGATGTTGTTTTTGCACCCCCCCCCACCCCAGAAATGTTCGTAAGAGGTGGTAGACTGACGGAATGACCCCAGTCGCCTGAGTGGACGTCGATGAGCGCAACCGCATAGCCCTTATGCCTTCCATCTCTCTTCGGCGCGGATCCTCAGGACATGCATTCGGCCGCGGACAAGGTTTGACGATCCTCAGGACATGCATTCGCCCTCTGTGTGTACTCCGGCTCGTCGCCGCGCGCGAGGCCGCTTCCGCCAAGAAGTGTGTGTGTGTGTGAGTGTGTGTGTGTGATGCGATTCGTTGCCGCGCGCGAGGCTGCGACCGCAAAAAAAGTATGTGCGAGTGTCCATCCCTTTCAGCTCCAGCGATAGCTCACAGCCTGTGTCGGCTTCGTTGCACCGCCCTCGCCTTGCTGAAGGTTTCTGGTGGATAAGCGCACGTTAGCGCTAACGCATGTTCTGACCCTAGCCCGAGGTGTCCCCAGCGTTTAGCTCCATTCTGGAGCCCCTGGGGCCCTCGAGGCCTCGTGAAGGGTGCTCCAGAGGCCGTGGGGGCTCCTTCGCAGTCCTGGGGGCAGCTTGGGCCAGGGGCATTCCTAGCAACACTTGGGCCAGGGACACTTTTTCTCGTTCGCTTCACGCGCTCCCTCGTGCTTCCACTCTGACGCTCCGCTCGTTCCTTCGATCTCGTTCCCTTTCCAGTTTCAGGGCCCTTCCGGATCGCCGTCGAGGGTCGCCTTCGCGAAGGCTTCCCAAGACGAGTGCGTAGGGCCATTCCTCCCTCCCTCCCTCTCTCCCTCCCTTCCTCCTCTTCCTCCTCCCCCTTCTCCTCCAAAGGAGTTAGCAGCGAATTCCAGGGAATGCCTCCTCATCATCCTCGTGGTCCCTCCGTCCTTCTCCCTCCCTCCTCGTCGTCTTCCTCCTCCTCCTCCTTCCATTCTTCGTGGTTCCTCGTCACTTCTCCCTCGCTCTTCCGCCTCTTCCTCCTTTCTGCTCATCCTCATCCTCATCCTCATCCTCATCGTCCTCCTTCTTCTCTTCTCACTCCTCTCTCTCTTTCTCTCGCTCTCTCTTTCCACATGAGTGTCTCCAGACGTAGTCATCCCCCCTCCTCCTCCTCTTCCTCCTCCTCCTCCTCCTCCTTCTCCTCCTCCTCCTCCCCCTCCCCCTCCTCCTCCTCCTCCTCCTCCTCCTCCTCCTCCTCCTCCTCCTTCTCATTCACATCCTCCTCCTCGTGGGGCCTGGCCACAGCGGCCCTCCACGCGGCGGTGGCCGGGGTTGGCTTCCTCCTCGAGAGGGGCTGTCCTCGGGAGTCTCTCGGGCGCCCTCGGGCGGTCCTGCCCCGCGGAGGTTCCCCGAGAGGGGCTCCGCGGAGGGCTCCCAACGGACGCCTTCTCCGAGGCTGCGCCCCGGGAGCCCCGCCCCGGGCTCGGAGGCGCGCGCCCGGGCTCGCCCGCCCCCCCCCCCCGCACACACACCACACGTTGGCGCTTCTGTGACCGCCCGCCCCCCGAGGAGGCGGCCCCCCCCACTCCTTTCAAGCAGTGGCGAAGCTCCTCTCCTCCCCCTCCCTCCTCCCCCTCCTCCTCCTCCTCCTCCTCCTCCTCCTTCCTCTCCTCCTCCTCCTCCTCCTCCTCCTCCTCCTCCTCCTCCTCCTCCTCCTCCTCCTCCTCCTCCTCCTCCTCGAGCATCGAGTCCGAGTCGGCGACGCGTCGCTGGCAGGATGGGCGGCAGACCCCCAGAACGTCCTGGCTCGCCTACAGCCCCACCAAACAATGTTCTAAGAACCTTCTTGTGGTTTCCACGAGATGTTCTCAGAACACTTCTGGTTGGGATTGTCTTGTTTTATCACATCGGGTGTAGGTTCTGAGAACATCGTTTTCGTTCTTCGAAGTTTCGGGTTCTCAGAGCATTTCGTAGTAGGGCTAGGAATGCCGGGACGGCCGGTCCCTGCTCAACCTTTCGTGCAGGAGATCGGCTGCAGGCTCGGTGTGCCCCATACTCTCTGAAGTGAGGATGTAGAAGCTGCGAGCAGCAGGAGCGCAGAGTGCCCCCGTGGCGAAGGGGAGCTCGGCGAGGTGTCCGGCGAGTCTGCGAGCAAGGGCGCAGGATGCTCCGCAGATCCACGAAGCTTCCTCTGCGCTTCTGCCGCACACTCGCGGAACCGACAAGACTGGGGTCAATCCATGTGTGTTGCCGATCTGCTATGCTCGAGGGAGTGACAGAGCACCCCGACCCCGAACGTGGCGTTTACTACACGGCCCTGGGCCAGGGGCGTTGGCTCCACAGCTCTGCCCTGTCCGATTCCTTCCCATTCTGCGCTTGCGGAACGGCTTCGCTTGTCGGGGTGCTTCTTCTGAGGGTGGATTTGCGCTCTCTATGCTCGACCCCTGCTTCGCCCGCCTCCCCGGGCCATCCTTGGCTAGTCCCGCGGGCCAGCCCCAGAGGGCTGACCCTGGCGGCGGGCTGCAGCTCGGGAGGCGCCGTGCCAGGGGGGACGGATGAGCACAGACACACAAGCCGATGTTCTTGACAAGCATTAAGACCTGTAGAAACTTGAGGGGAAGCCTACAGCCCACGACGTATGGACAACATAGGGAATCCTGGAATGTGAGTAGATTTGTTTGTGTCTCCCTGTGCCCCAGTACGCCCGTCCTTGCGTCCTAACTCTGTATGCTCTGGCGTGCGGCGGCCGTGCTCGTCGCTCAGCTGCCACCGAGTATGCCGCTGCTGCTGCCAGGGCCTGCTGCTCCCGGGCGTGTTCTCGACTCAACCGTCGCTCCTGATCCGTCCTCCTCGGCCTAGTCTTCATCCCCAGGCCCCCAGCGTCGCGAATTTTCGTGACCCCCCAGAGGTCTGGACCCCTTCTGGGGGACGCGCTTCTCATCCCGGGCCGTGTACGGACGGCCCCGAGGCCCAGTGGAGGGCCCCCAGAGGCCGAAAACGGCCAATTACCTTCCGTAGTAATCTTTTCGCGACGCGACCACGTCTGAGAAGGACTCCTCTTGGAGGAGGCCAGAGGGTCATGGGACCCCAGAAAGTCAGTCTGGAGGAGGTGAGGCCAAATCCGCTCATCATCGGTCCCTGGACCCCTCCCAGGGTCCGTCTGGCGCAGGTGTTTTACCTCGGATCTGTCTTCGACGGTCCCGCAGGGCCCGAAACGGCCCTGGGAGACCGAAAAGAGCAAAAGAACAGCTTCCCGAACCCAGAACCTCGCACCTGACCATCCCCTGTCCTGCTGGCTGGAACCGGTGCTGGGCTACCTCGGACCCTCAGCCGGTTCTTACACTCCCCCCTCGCCGTCGCAGGCACTCGGCAGATACCCGGCGGCGCTTTGGCTCGCAGCCTGGCGCGGGGAGCGCGCCGGGTGGGGTGCGCCCGGGGCTGCACGGGGCAGCATGGCGGTGAGCGCCCCGCCCTCGCAGCCCGCACCCGGGGTGGGGGTGAGGAGGGAAGAGGGGCTCCCAGATCTCCTCGCGTTGTGACAAACATCAGGACGGGAGGTCTGGTCGTTGATCACGGCCTCTGGGTGCTCTCACCGAGCCTCAGAACCGTCAAAAAACAACTCAGGATGAGAGGCAGTCCCGTGGAAGGGGTCCAGAACTCCGGCGGTCCACGTCATGAAACAACATCACACCGCCGGGGAGGAGGAGGAGGAGGAGGAGGAGGAGGAGGAGGAGGAGGAG
>CAUYUJ010005435.1:60215-140215 GCA_963575745.1 Prorocentrum cordatum | reverse complement strand
AGGGGGGGGGACAGGCGGGGTGCGCATCTCTCTTCCAAATTGCGCTGAGGTGTTCTCTGTCCGCAGATGCTTGTCACAGTGGACCCAGAATGCCAAACGGGAGCCCGTCGGGTTTGTGCGCCATCGGGAGCGGGCAGCCGCGTACATTGGGGGAGGAGGTGGCGGATGAGCAAGAGGATGTCAGGAGGGAAAAAAACACACAGACACAATTAATCGACGATTCCCCGGAAAATATGGGAAAATATGGGAAGTGGGGGGGAAGACAGAAACCCAGAAAACATGGGAAAATATGGGGAATCTTTTTATTTGTGCGTATTTATTTGTGTGTCCTGGGGCCCCCTTAAGGATGAGCAGGCGGAAAAGGAGGATGAGGAAGGAGGAGGACGAGAACAAAGGGAAAGAAGGGTTCTGCCCCACTTGGTCTGGTTACCCTCGTGTGGTCCTGCCTCTGTTCAGCGCCATTGGACTCGGAAAGCCATGGAGCCAGAGCTCTTCATGGCGCGTCCGTCGAGTCAGTGCTGAGCGTGGGCTGGCTTCCCCGGGGCGCGTGTGGCGAGACGTGCTCGTCGTGGACTCGCCGTTTGATGGCTGTCGGGGGCGCTCGCGCGCTCGGTAGTACTGACGTTATCCCGCATGGTAAAAAGGAGTGGAGAAGTTGAAAGGGGGTTTGGCTATCGACTCGCTCATCAGATCCCGGTCGGGGAACTCCTTCGTACAGTGGAGAAGTCCATGTCAAGAAACATTATTCTTGCCTCCAGGGTGCCCTTGGTTTCCTGGGTTTCGCGATGGTTCTACAATGGGAACACGTGACGTCCCCACAGCAGACATCAATGGACGTCCCGGGGTCTCAAGGTTGGGTTTCTTGTGGAAGGTTTCGTGTGGTCGAGCTCCTACTATACGCCCACCCGCCGACCCCAAGACGAAGTGAGGAGCCAACGGAACTTGCTAGTGCGAGGTATGTATTAGAACGTCTTACATGACGAGCTGGATTTTAGCTGCTTTGAGCTTGGATCTCCTTGCGAGTCCCCCCCCGGGCCCTCCTTCTCTGACAAGGTATTGGAACTCAGGGGAGGGGGAGAGGGGGGCTGGGACAGCATATCATCTCTTACGATTTTTGATACCTCGTGCGAGCGTCTTGGGCTTCGAGGAGGCCTCGTGGTCCTTTCGGGGGTTCCTGGGGCTTCGGGGGGGTCTCGTGGGAGTGTCTTTGGGCCTCTTGTGGGGCTCTTGGGGCCTTCTGTGGGAGCTTCTTGGCGGTCTCTAGGGTTGTCTTTGGCGTCTGGGCTCGAAACAAATGACAATTGCTGATTCTCGCCGCTCGAAGCCCTCTGGGAGGTGAGGTGCTCTTGGAGCTTCTTTGAGGCGTCTTGGGCGACTCTTGGGTCGTTTTCAGCCCCGGTTGGGCGTCTGGGTGCGGTCTTTGGGTGGGCCGGGAGTTTCTTGCACCGCTCCGTGAAATTGCTGCTGGCCCTTTTTGGGACAACCCGGAGGCGTTAGGGGGCGGATTTAGAGGCCTGGGGACCCCGGAGGTACACTGAAGAGCTCGCGCCGCCGCCCTCCCGCCCCCCCGCTTCTTTTGAAGAGGATGTTTGGATCCCCGCGGAGGAAGAAAGGCGGGGAGGGGAGGCAGCCGATCATCGCACACGCTTGCTCGCCCCCGGCAAGCGGCGGTCAGCGGACTATGGTAGCGCGACGATTGTACCGACCTGGACCCCCGTTCGAACGCTCGGCAGCGCCTTGAGGTAGCAAGATCGCCTTCACCTCTGCGCCAGGTCCCTGGAAGCCGATGGTGTTTGCGGCTTTGCATCTGCGCAGAGCGATATGTGCAGGCACAGCCCGCACCGCGAGAAACATGTAACGTGAGTTTGAGAGGGTGATTGCTTCAGTTGCGCTGGTTTGGGAGCACAGAGCACAAGCATTTACCTTCAAGGGGCGGGAATCGTGCATGGAGACCTTGGCAGGACAAATGTGTAAGTGCTCCTGGTGTTTGTTTCCCTGCTCCACAGGACTGCTTCCGACTGGTCAGACTATTGGAGGCGGCCATGCTTGCATTCGCACCCCGCCAAAACATGCTGTGTATCTGATGCCGTCCTTGCCATTGTCGTTCTGCGTGCTGGTATCATGCACGCGGTGTACGTCTATGTATCATTTGTCTATTGCTAGGCATGGCGCCATTATGATTATGGTATGTTTCAGTTCTGTACTGCAGCCATATGCGCTAGGTATGTGCGGTGACCCCAGCGAGTGCGCTCAAGGTTGAACGCCGCCACTGGTCCAGAATCGGCCGGTATGGAGCGATCCGATGTATCGGAAAGTCACAATTGTTCAATGATGAATGGTCCTCGCGGTGTCAGAAACCAAACTCGACGGCTTCGCGACACGAACAGCTGGAGGAGGTGGATTATTGGTCGAGCATGCGCCGTCATCAAAGCCGAGCTCATCTCTATCACACCGATTCTCGGCCCTCCACTTCCCCCTCTCTCCTGGGAGGAGGGGTTGGCAGAATAGCTGCAGGGTAGGCATGAAGTGATATTATCATCGTTTCCGTTCGGCTCAAGGGTGACCCCCACTTGTTTGGGTATGCGGTTATTGTGAATTCACCTCTCTAGGAACGTTTTTCTTTCCCCAGCGCTGGCCCTGGCTCTAGGTTTATTATGTGGATAGTTGCCAGGCTGTGTACTCAGGCGTGGCATGCCCAGCGGGGGGTCCGCCGTGCTAGAGATATGTCCCTGGCGACGGTTTCTATGTTGGCTTTCGCCTTGAGGGCGGTGTTCTGGGTCTGGGGTCTCGCTTGCGTGCAATGAGCACTCGCGTAACACCGATCGTGTAATGTTCGCAGCGCATCTTACCGTTCGAGGGAGCGGGTAGGGGGAGGGGTAACCCCTTTTCCAAAAAAGGGAAGAAGAGGGTTCGAAGAGAAATTGCCTTACATTGCCCTAGTCCACCCACGCCCGAAAGGACTGGTTGGACTATGTAGGTTCCATTCGCCGACGCGACACCAGTAGAGTAGTATCATTCCTCTTCCACACTTCATGCCCATTCACATAACATTGACCGTGTAATGTTAGCAGCGCGCAATGTCCTTGATTCCACGTTATCTGGCAATGACGCTGCCGCCAATCCCAGCGGTGATTACACCATTACCATATTTGATATTTCGGAGCGCAGCAACGGTATATATTCCTTTACGTCAGGAAGCTCCAGAATTTGGTTGTTGCAGCCTGGCTAATTCCAATGATGATCATGTTATATTTGCTACTTCGGAGCCTTCCACCAAGATCTGTTCGGAGGATGGCACGCTTCTGTCAGACCCGCGTTGATGGTTTTGCCTGCCTGGCCTGGCTACTCCAGCCTGCCTGGTTATGAGACAGGCTGGAATCCGGAGCCGAATGTTGCCGGGCATGCGGACAACGCTTTAAGTTGTAGGATACGGAAACTGCTCAACTTGTCTGTCGAAGCCTGGCCAGGTCCAATGAGGATCACCTGTTCTGAGGATGGCCGGCTTTTGTCGGTCCCGCATTGATGGTTGTGCCGTGTTGTTTCATTTCGGACATTATCCATATTTGTCGTCCCATTCTTTTCTCCTCTTTCTCTCCCTCTCGCTCCCTCTCCCTCTCGGCTGATGTCCCACCGTACAGAAATCTGCTGGAGGGGTTGTGTATTCTTCTGGGGGTGTTTGGATACCGGGATTCTCACACATTCCGCAGTGTGAGCTTTGAGGGCCGACTCAGGTCGGTCATTCGCTCCGGTTTCTATATCAACGTGGTAGATTGTGGCGCGCTGTGGCCCGTGTGGGCCATTTGGTAGAACTATGATGGGCACTCTCGCCGATGGGCTTTCTTCATGACAGCCTCATCTTCTTTATTTCACTTTTTGAGCACTCGTATCGCACCAACAGCAGCGCGTATTGACTTTGATTCCTCGTTGATTGGAAATGGCGGCCCAGGCAATTCCAGTGATGATTACGCCATCGTCATATTTGAATTTTCGGAGCGCAGCAATGGTATAGACTTCCTCTGCGCCAAGATCTGTTCTTTGGGTTGCAGGGTACAGAAACTGCTCAACTTGTCTGTTGAAGCCTGGCCGGTCCCGATGAGGATCAATTTAGATTTGTTGTTTCGGAGCCGTCCTGGCTATGATATAAATTCCAAACCAAGGTCTGTTATGGCCGGCTTCTGTCGATCCCGCGTTGATGGCTGCGCCGTATTGATTATTTTCGTTAATGTTTCTCTCTTCGTTGCCGACCACCGTCTTTCGTCTCTCTCTCTCTCTATCTTTCTCTGTCGCTCTGATAGTTCGTCCAATGATAATGCGGACAGTGTTTAGGGTTGCAGGATGCGGAAGCTCCTCAATTTGCCTGTTGTAGCCTGGCCAGTTCCAATGAGGATCACTGCTTCGGAGCCTTCGTGGCTATGAGATAAATGTCAAACCAAGATCTTGATGGTTGTGCGGTGTTGTTTTTTTTCGTCGATTTCTCCTTTTTCTTTGCCCCCCTCATTAGTTTTGCTCTCTCTCTCTCTCGCTTTATGTCTCTGCTCCTTTATGTGCCTTTCTCCCGTGCAATACGGACAATACTTCTGGTGGAGGGTACGGAAGCTTCTCGCCTTGCCTGTTGAAGCATGGCCCGATCCCATGAGGACAATGTTTCCTCTGCGCCAAGATCTGTCCTTTGGGTCGTAGGGTACGGAAGCTCCTCGGTGTGTCTGTTGAAGCCTGGCCAGTTCCAATGAGGATCACCTTATATTTGCTACTTCGGAGCCTCCCTGGCTATGATATAGATTTCAAACCAAGATCTGTTCTGAGGATGGCCGGCTCCTGTCGGTCCCGCGTTGATGGTTGTGCCGTGTCGTTATATTTCGTAAATGTGTTTTTTTTCTCTTCGTTGCCCACACCCCTCTCTCTTTGTTCTCTCTCTCTCTCTCTTTCTCTATTCTGTCTTTTTCTGTGCTTGTGTACCTTGGTATGCGGACAATGCTTTGGGTTGTAGGGTGCGGAAGATTCCAGTGTTTTTGTTGATTTTCGGAGCCCACCTGGCTACGAGATAGATTTCAAACCAAGATCTGTTCTGAGGATGGCCGGCTCCTGTCGGTCCCGCGTTGATGGTTGTGCCGTGCCGTTATATTTCGTAAAATGTTTCCTCTCTTCCTTGCCCACACCCCCTCCCTCTTTGTTCTCTCTTTCTCTTTCTCTTTCATGTCTTTTTCTGTGCCTTATGTACCCTGGTATGCGGACAATGATTTGGGTTGTAGGGTACGGAAGTTCCTCAATTTGCTTATTGAAGCCTGGCCAATTCCAATGAGGATCACCTTATATTTGCTACTTCGGAGCCCCCCTGGCTCCTGTCGGTCCCGCGTTGATGGTTGTGCCGTGTCGCTCTATTTCGTAAATGTTTCTTCTCTACCCCCTCTCTCTTTGTTCTCTCTTTCTCTGTCCCTGTTCTGTCTTTTTCTGTGCTTGTGTACCCTGGTATGCGGACAATGCTTTGGGTTGTAGGGTACGGAAGCTCCTCAATTTGCTTGTTGAAGCCTGGCCAATTCCAATGAGGATCACCTTATATTTGCTACTTCGGAGCCTCCCTGGCTATGAGATAGATTTCAAACCAAGATCTGTTCTGAGGATGGCCGGCTCCTGTCGGTCCCGCGTTGATGGTTGTGCCGTGTCGTTCTATTTCGTAAATGTTTCCTCTTTTTTTGCCCACGCCCCCTCTCTCGTTGTTCTCTCTTTCTCTTCCTCCTTTCTGTCTTTTTTTGTGTTTGTGAACCTTGGTATGCGGACAATGCTTTGGGTTGTAGGGTGCGGAAGATTCTCAGTGTTTTTGTTGAAGCCTGGCCAATTCCAATGAGGATCACCTTATATTTGCTACTTCGGAGCCTCCCTGGCTATGAGATAGATTTCAAACCAAGATCTGTTCTGAAGATGGCCGGCTCCTGTCGGTCCCGCGTTGATGGTTGTGCCGTGCCGTTATATTTCGTAAATGTTTCCTTTCTTTGCCCACGCCCCTTTTCCTTCTCTCTTCTTCTCTGTCTACTTTCTGTCTTTTCTGTGCCTTATGTACCCTGGTATGCGGACAATGCTTTGGGTTATAGGGTGCGGAAGATCCTCAGTGTGTTTGTTGAAGCCTGGCCAATTCCAATGAGGATCACCTTATATTTGCTACTTCGGAGCCTCCCTGGCTATGAGATAGATTTCAAACCAAGATCTGTTCTGAGGATGGCCGGCTCCTGTCGGTCCCGCGTTGATGGTTGTGCCGTGCCGTTATATTTCGTAAGTGTTTCCTTTCTTTGCCCACGCCCCTTTTCCTTTCGTTCTCTCTTTTTCTTTGTCCTCCTTTCTGTCTTTTTCCGTGCCTTATGTTCCTTGGTATGCGGACAATGTTTGTGGTTGTAGGGTACGGAAGCTCCTCAGTGTGTCTGTTGAAGCCTGGCCAATTCCAATGAGGATCACCTTATATTTGCTACTTCGGAGCCTCCCTGGCTATGAGATAGATTTCAATCCAAGATCTGTTCTGAGGATGGCCGGCTCCTGTCGGTCCCTTGTTGATGGTTGTGCCGTGTTGCTCTATTTCGTAAATGTTTCTTCTCTACCCCCTCTCTCTTTGTTCTCTCTTTCTCTGTCCCTGTTCTGTCTTTTTCTGTGCTTGTGTACCCTGGTATGCGGACAATGCTTTGGGTTGTAGGATACGGAAGCTCCTCAATTTGCTTGTTTAAGCCTGGCCAATTCCAATGAGGATCACCTTATATTTGCTACTTCGGAGCCTCCCTGGCTATGAGATAGATTTCAAACCAAGATCTGTTCTGAGGATGGCCGGCTCCTGTCGGCCCCGCGTTGATGGTTGTGCCGTGATGCTTGATGATGTTCATTATTTTCTCTTCTTTGCCCCCTCTCCTACTCTCTTCTCTCTCTCTCTGTGTCTCTTTCTGTACACTTGTTCCCTGGTATACGAACCATGCATCGGGTTCTAGGGTACGGAGCTCCAATTTGCTTGTTGAAGCTTGGCCAGTTCCAATGAGGATCATTTTATATTTGCTACTTCGGAGCCTTCCTGGCTATGATATAGATTTCTGACCAAGATCTGTTCTGGAGACGGCTGGTTCCTGTCTGTCCCGCGTTGATGGTTGTACCGGGTTGATTTCGTCCTTTTGTCCTTCCTTCTTCGCCCCCCCTCTCTCTCTTTTGTTCCGCCTCTCTCTCTCAATCTCTCTCTCTCTCTCTTTCCCTGTGTCTTGACTTTTCCTGTTCCTATTGAAAAACATTGTTCTCAGGATGGCCAGCTTCTGTCAGGCCCGCGTTGACGGTTGTGCCGTGTTGTGTCAGTTACTCCATTCGTCCTCTCTTCTTTACCTACACACCTCTCTATCTCTCGTTTCTCTCTCCTTCTCCTTCTCTTTATTTACTTTTGTCTTGTGATATACGGGCAATAATTGAGGTTGTAGTATTCGGAGTTTCCTCAACTTGCCTGTTAAAGCCTGGCCATCTCCCATGAGGACAAACTTATATTTGCTACTTCTGAGCCTCCCTGGCTATGAGATAGATGTGTAACCAAGATCTGTTCTGAGGATGGCCAGCTCCTGTCGGTCCCGCGTTGATGGATGTGCCGTGTTGTTTGATGATGTCCATTCGTTTTCTCTTCTTTGCCCGCATCCCTTTCTTCTCTCTCTCTCTCTCTCGTTATCTGTCTCTTTGTCTCTGTCTTATACATATAACGGCGCACCGGGTCCTGGGGCCCGGGGCCGGGACCCCGACCACAAATGTGGGCTCCGGGGGGCCCGGAGGCTCGTCGGGGCTTGCCGTAGGCCCCCCCGGTCAGACAAGACGGCCCAACAAGCGCCCAAGACGGCCCAAGCAACTTCCAACAGGCCTCCAAGAGGGTTCCAAGATGCTGAAGATGGCCTCCAGACGTCCAAGGACGCCCCCAAGACGCCCCAAGAAGCCTCCAACATGCGCCCCAAGAGGGCCCCTAGACGCAAAAATTGGCCCATTCCCTTCGTAAAACGTACATTTTTCACAAAGTTGCCTTTTGGGCTTTCCGACGTTACAGGACGGCCCAAGAGGCGCCCAAGACCGCCCCAAGACGGCCCAAGAAGCTTCCAAGAGGGCCCCAGGACAGCCCAAGAGGGCCCCAAGACGGCCCAAGAGGCGCCCAAGATGGCCCAAGAGGGCCCCAAGACGGGCCCAAGAGGGGGCCCAGAGGGGGACCACGAACCGCAAGCTCGAGCCTTCCGCCCCAAGAGGCCGCCAGGAGGCCCCAAGGAGGCCCCTCAAGAGGCCCCAGGAGACCCCCAAGAGGCCCAAAGGAGGCCCCGAGAAGCCCCAAATCGGCCCCCAAAATGCTTCGAACCTGCTTCCAGGAGGCCTCCGACAGGTTCAGAGGCTCCCGAGAAGCTACGTCAAACTCCCAGCGAGCGGCCGGACGAGGCCCCCCAAAAAATCCCAAGAGGGTTCCAGTATTTGTATCCTTCAGCGCTCTCTGGCCTTCTTCCCCCTGCCCCCTTCCCTGCGACTTTCGTTGACTCAAGCTCGCCTCCTCTCCATTTCCTCTCTCTGCCTCTCTCTCTCTCTGTCTTTTTTTTGTCTCTCTCTCTCTCTCTCTCTCCATCTCTCTTTCTCTCTCTCTCTCTCTCTCCTTCGCTCTCTGTCTGTCTGTCTCTCTCTCCCTCTCTTTCTCTCTTTCTCTCTCTTCCTTTCACATTCTGTGTCCTTGCGACCTTCTGCAGTCCCCGACGTCGCCACGGCTGGATCCGCTCGAGCGTGTCTTGTGATGTGCGGCGGTGCGAAGCCCGTCCCACTGATCAAGGCACAGGTACGAAATGATGGGTCCATCATTTCTTGCCTTCCCATGTGCGTTTTCCCAATCGATTCCTGGGCCCGAGGTCGCAAAAATTACGACGTCGGAGGTCTGGGGAGGCGGGAAGCACGACCTGGACCTCCGACGTCTTGGAAAAATCACGACGGCGGTTTTTGTTAATTTTCGGCCTCCGGGGCCCCTCGCAGGTTCCCGGGACCGTCAGAAAACGACTCAGGATGAAAACGACTTGGGCTACAGGGCTATTGGGCTACAGGGCTATAGGGCTGTAGGGCTATAGGGCTATAGGGCTAGGGCCATAGGGCTATAGGGCTATGTGGGCCATTCGGCTATTGGGCTATAGGATTGTTGGGCTGTAGAGCTATGGGGCTATAGGGCTACAGGGCTATAGGATCAGAGGGCTATAGAGCTAAAGGGCTAGATGGATATAGGGATATAGGGCTATTGGGCTATAGTCCTATAGGGCTATACGGCTATAGGGCAATAGGGCTACAGGGCTATAGGGCGATAGGGCACCCCCAGGCACCCCGGCACCCGGGCACCGGGCACCCAGGCACCCAGGCACCGGGCACCCGGGCACCCGGGCACCCGGGCACCCGGCCCGGCCGCATGGGGCCGGAATCTTGCCGAACCTCATCGAACCTTTTAATCCGCCAGGACCCTTACAGAGGCAAGCTCTGATTGGGTACTAACCCATGGCAACCGCCGCTACCTTCGTCGCCGCGATCGCCGCCGTCTTCATCGCCGCCGTCGTCGACGTCCTCGGGTTCTGTTCGGGCACCCTCTGGCCATCTCGTGGGGCACGCTGGGGGATCATCAGAGGCATCCGTACGTATCCTGAGGGGCCCCGCGACTTCCCCCAGAGACTCTAACTACAGAAACTCCTTTCGTATTCCGGCCAGAAGCATCCAGAAACGATGTACATTATCCCTGGCGGGGGGAATGATGGCGATGGTGATGTTCATGATGACGACGGTGACGATCCTAGCTAGAACCTAAGCGAGCGCGAAGCGCGCGCGAAACGGGAATCTGGGCACCAGGGGACAGGGAAACGTGGAGGGGGATAGCTAAACGTCTCACCCGCATTTTCATCCTGGCAAGAGGTGGTCGGCGGATCTATCCGCATGCGTTTCATCAATATGCGTATTGTGTATATATATATATTTATATATATATATATCTATCTAACTATGTATGTATTGATGGATGGATGCATGTATGCATGTATGTTTGGATGGATGTATACATGCATGCATGCATGCATGCATGCATGTATGTATGTGTATGTATGTATGCATGTGTGTATGTATATAGGTATGTATGTATGTATGTATGTATGTATGTATGTATGTATGTATGCATGTATGTATACATGCGTGTGTACATGTATGTATGTATGTATGTATGTATGTATGTATGCATGCATGTATGTATGTATGGGTGTATGTATGTATGTATGTATGTATGTATGTATGTATGTGTGTATGTATGTATGTATGTATGTATGTATGTATGTATGTATGTATGGGTGTGTATGTATGTATGTATGTATGTATGCATGCATATATGTATGTTTGTATATATGTATGTATGTATGTATAGATGTATGTATGTGTGTATGTGTGTATGTGTGTATGTGTGTATGTGTACGTATGCATGCATGCATGCATGTATGTCTGTATGTGTGTATGTGTGTATGTATGTATGTATGTATGCATGCATGCATGCATGTATGTATGTATGTATGTATGTATGTAACTATATATGTGTGTATGTGCACATGTGTACATCTATATTTATAGATATACATACATATGTATGCATGTATGTTTGTATGTGTGTATGTATGTATATGTACATATGTGTGTGTATACATCTATGGGATTTCCTGGGCCCCGGGCCCCGGGCCAGAACTTCCTTTGTACATAGGTAGCGGCCCCCTCCCGGGACGCCCCTCCAGCGGCCCCCGCGCGCTCCAGTCCGCCCAAGAAGGCTCCAACAGCGCCGAGATAACCCCAGGATCTCTTCCAGACCGCCAAAGATCGCGTCCAGAAGGGCCAAGAGGCCCTCAAGCCGCCCCAAGAGGCCCCTCAAGAGCGCCCCGGGAGACCAAAATTATATCAATTCCCTTGGTCATCGGAGCGGTCAAAAAGCCCCTAGAGGCGCGTTAGGACGCCCCAGGACGGCTGAGACAGCCCCAAGACGTCCCAGGAGGTCCTCCCGGGACAAACCTCCGGCGGCCCCTGGGCCTCCCAGTCCGCCCAAGATGGCCCAAGAGACTTCCCGGTCGCCCCGAGAGGGCCCCAGGAGCGGTCCGATACGGCCCAAGATGGCTTCCAGAAGGGCCACGAGGCCCTCGAGACGCCCCAAGAAGGCTCCAAGAGGCCCTCCAAGAGAGCCCCAGGAGACAAAACTGGCCCCATTCTTTCCGTAAAACATATATTTTTAAAAGAGCCCCCCAAAGGCCCGAAGAAGCGCCCAAGAACGCCCCAAGACGGTCTAGGACAGCCCCATATACACATTATATAAATAAATAGGCCCCCCAAGCCTGGGCCAGCCCACCCCACAACCATCGGGGGAAGCCCGCTGATACCCCCCCGTTTCGCTACCCAGAGGCGGCCCAGAGAGGGCGAGAGGGTGCCAAACGAGCCAAGAGGGTTCCAAGAGGCCCCCAAGACGGCGCAAGAATGTCCCGAGCTGCCCAATACGGCCCAGGAGTACTGCCAGAGCACTCCCCAGAGGGACCCAGGAGGCCCAAATCATTAAATTCCTGTGGGGGAACGTACATTTTTAGCATGTGCGACTTCTTAGAGTTCGCGGCTTTCACGACGGTCCAAGAGGCTCTAAAGATTTTCTCAAGACAGTCCAAGACGTTCCCAAGAGGCCCTCCGTAGCCATTTTGGCTCAAGCCTTTGGCTCGAGCCATTTCGGATCAAGTTCGACTCTCGGTGCGTATTTGGACAAACATCCACGGAGAGCGAGCGAATCATGTCCAACGTCCACGTTGTTCGACCGGGCGATTATAATACTGGGCGGGCATTTTTTCTTGAATGCCGGCAATGGCTCGATCGGAACCGCATCAATCGGAATCTGTGTGGTGGCGTGTGTTTACTAGGGTTTGGCGTAGTCTGTCTCACGGAATACGTGCGGGCGAAATATCCAGATTTGCTTCTTTTGTTTGGTGTTGTCGCATCTGTACCTGGGTCCCTGACTCTTTTATACGAGCGCTGTACGCACGAGGGGCGATGGGAGATGCTTTCGACGCTAGCAAGGGAAGGCGATGAAGAGGCAGCGCAAGAATTAGCCGAGATGCGCACGCCTTGGTTCTATCGTACTGGCTAGTCCCAGGCTGGTGAAGATGCAGTTTCTTTAAAAGCCTTAGGCTTGTCTCGCTGGAAGACCAGGGCGATGTGGGGGACGGCTGGATAGGCCGCTGACAGAGTGGGTCCGCAGTATGATGCCATACGTTATCCGCTCGTAGGAGCGAGCCCGCACTGGTCTGCCGCTGCGCATAAGGCGACTGGCGCAAATTATCTTGGCGAAGGACCCAACCATGTGCAATTGTGAGTAAATCATCTTGGGGCGGAGGGCTCGAGATGTCGGTTCGCGTTCCACTTCTTTCTTTTGCCCTTCGTGCTGGCATGCCAAGCAGCCGGCCGGGCTGCAACCTCCTCGGGCTGCGTCTGGTCCATTTTGCCCTTCGTGCCCGCATGCCAAGCAGCCGGCCGGGCCGCAACTATCTCGGGCTGCGTCTGGCCCATTTGCCCTTCGTGCTGGCATGCCAAGCAGCCGGTCGGGCCGCAACCCTTTGCGGGTGGGTGGCTTGGTCGATCAGGATACACCTGACATTATTTGGGGCCCCTGATGCCAAGCTACCCCCTTGCCACGGCGGCGTACGTTGGCCATCTTCTCGGCCGCGGGGCTAGCCTAATACGAATCGCTTCAGGTCCCAGCGAAGTCTGGTCGACCCTTGGCACGCGTCGCTTCGAAGTTCATGGAGTCCTTTGGGCGCTGCGTCTCCTGCTTTCCTGAATTGTCTGCTGCATCTCCTCGAGCTGACAGACGGCGCCGCGGACTGTCAGCAAGCTGACAGGCCGCAGTAAGGGTGCAGCGGGCTCGGTGGGATTCAGTGTGGCTTGCGGTGTGCTGGTGGGGTGTTTGCCCCTGACCAGCTGCGTGAACGGACGCTCCAGGCAGCACAAAAAAAGGACGTTCACAAGAGGCCCCCGATCCAGCCCAACAGGGCGCCAAGACGGCCCAGGGGCTGCCTGAGACGAACAAGTTGACCCCAAGACGGCGCCCAAGACGGCCCCAAGAAGCCACGATCATTGAATTCATCCGGGAAGACGTACATGTTTTTCATATGCGACTTGTCGGCCTTCACGGCTTTGAAGACGGCCCAAGAGGTTCCCCAGACTTGCCCAAGAGAGCCTAAGACATTCCCAAGAGGCCCTCAAGACAGCCCACGAGAGTGCCAAGACAGCCCAAGGGCTGCCAAAGACTGCCCAAGTTAGCCCCAAAACGGGCCCGAAGAAGGCCCAAGAAGGCCCCGAGCCGCTCAAGACTGCCTAAGATGGCCCCGAGAAGGTCCAAGAAGGCTCCGAGACGTCCCAAAAGGCCTCCAAGAGCACTCCCAAGAGGATCCTTAGAGACCCCATTCGTTACATTCCTGTAGGCGAAACGTACATTTTAAGCATGCAAGATTTGGGGCCCAAGCGAACCGAAGACGCTCCCAAGAGGCCCCCAAGATAGCCAAAAGGGCGCCAAGACGGCCCAAGGGCCGACTAAGACGGCTCCAGGAGTGGTTCAAGAGGAGGATTCCGACTCGAAAGTAGCAGCCCACCGCCCAAAGAATTTCCCAGGAGGCCCCAAAAGTCCCCAAGAGGACCCAAGAGGTCCCCAAGAGACCCCAAAGCGGCCCAATCGAGGCCCCAAGATGGTTCAAAACGGATAGGACGGCCTACAAGAGGTCTCCCAAAGGGGTCCGGAAAGGTCTTCTTGCGGATCCGAACATACACATCTATACGACGACGACGATTCCTTGGCCCATTCTTAGGTTGCCGCGGAATGGCCTCAGGAGGTCTTGGAAATCACTTGAGCCGTTGGCGTAGTTGTTGGGTTCCCCAGAGGGATTGGTCACAAAATAAAGGTCTTCAAAGTTCGACCGTGAAGCCCAGCTAGAACCTAAGCGCGCGCGAAGCGCGCGCGTGGTTCTAGTTTTCTGTATTTGTGTACCCTGGTTTACGGACAATGCTTTGGGTTGTAGGGTACGGAAGTTCTTCAGTGTGTCTGTTGATGCCTGACCAGCTTCAATGAGGACAATTTTATTTTTGCTACTTCGGAGCCTCCCTGGCTATGATATAGATTTCAAACCAAGATCGGTTCTGAAGATGGCCGGCTCCTGTCTGTCTCGCGTTGATGGTTGTGCCGTGTTGCTTGATTTCGTTAATCATTCCTCTCTTCTTTGCCCCCCCTCCCTTTCTTCTCTTTCTCTCTCTCTCTCTGTAATTTTCTGTACCTTTGTTCCATTGGTATACGGACACATTGGTATGTAGGGTATGGAAACTCCTCAAGTTGCTTGTTGAAGCTTGGCCACTTCCAAGGAGGATCACATTATACTTGCTACTTCGGAACCTTCCTGGCTATGATATATATTTCTGACCAAGATGTGTTCTGAGGATGGCCGGCTCCTGTCTGCCTCGTGTTGATGGTTGTGCCAGGTGGATGTCATTCATTGTTTCTCCCCTCTTTACCCCCCCCTCTCTCTTCTTTCCGCCTCTCTCTCTCACTCTCGCTCTCTGTGTGTCTTGTCTTTTCCAGTTCCTATAAGAACATGCTTTGTGTTGTAGGCTACGGAAGCTCTTCAATTTGCTTTTTGTATCTTGGCCAGCTCCAATGAGGATTACCTTATATTTGCTACTTCAGAGCCTCCCTGGCTATGAGATAGATGTGTAACCAAGATCTGTTCTGAGGATGGCAGGCTCCTGTCGGTCCCGCGTTGATGGACGTGCCGTGTCATTTCATTTTGTTCATTATTTTGTGTTGTCCTTTCCTCATCTGTTCTCTCTCTCTCTCTCTGTTTGTCTTTCTTTCCCTATCTATCATTCTCTCTGCCTCTTTCTGTTCCTCTGTCCCCTGGCGCCTGGTCTGTCGTTCGGGTCGTAGGGTACGGAAACTCCTCAAAGTGCTCGTTGAAGTTTGGCCAGATCCAATGAGGATCACTTTATATTTGCTATTTCGGAGCCTTCCTGGCTATGAGATAGACTTCAAACCAAGATCTGTTCTGAGGATGGCCGGCTCCTGTCTGTCTCGCGTTGATGATTGTGCCGCGTTGATTTCTTAAATGTTTCTTTTCTTCTGTACCCTCCCCTTTTTTTTTCTCTCTCTCTCTCTCTCTCTCTCTCTCTCTCTCTCTTTTTTTTTTATCTCTCTCTCTCTCTCTCTTTCTGTCTCTTCCTGCTCATATGCAACATGCTCTGGGTTGTAGGGTTTGGAAGCTCCTCAGTGTGTCTGTTGAAGCCTGGCAAGTTCCCATGAGGATCATTTTATATTTGCTACTTCGGAGCCTCCCTGGCTATGAGATAGATGTGTAACCAAGATCTGTTCTGAGGATGCTCGGCTGCTGTCGGTCCCGCGTTGATGGTTGTGTCGTCTTGCTTGATTTCGTTAATTTTGCATTTCTTTGCTCCCCCATCCCTTTCTTCTCCCCTCACCTCTCTCTCTTTTTTTTCTGTGACTTTGTTCCCTGGTATACGGACACATTGGATTGTAGGATACGGAACCCCCTCAATGTGCTTGTTGAATCCTGGCCAGTTCCAATGAGGATCATTTTATATTTGCTACTTCGGAGTCTTCCTGGCTATGATATAGATGTGTAACCAAGATCTGTTCTGAGGATGGCAGGTTTCTGTCAGACCCGCGTTGCTGGTTTTGCCGCGTTGCGTCATTTCCTCCATTCGTCCTTTCTTCTTTGCCCAACTCTCTCGTTCTCTCTCTCGTTTCTCTTTCTCTCTCTCTCTCTCTATCTCTTTCTGTATCTTCGTTCTCTGGTATACGGACAATGCGTTGGGATGTAGGTTACGGAACCCCCTCAATTTGTGTGTTGAAGTCTGGCCAGTTCCAATGAGGATCACATTATATTTGCTACTTCGGAGCCTTCCTGGCTATGAGATAGACTTCGAACCAAGATCTGTTCTGAGGATGGCAGGCTTCTATCAGACCCGCGTTGATAGTTTTGCCGTGGAACCCCTTCAATTTGCTTGTTGAAGCCTGGCCAGTTCCAATGATGATCATTTTTTATTTGCTACTTCGGAGCCTCCCTGGCTATGAGATAGATGTGTAACCAAGATCTGTTCTGAGGATGGCCGGTTCATGTCGGTCCCGCGTTGATGGTTGTGCCGCGTTCATTTCATTCATTAGTCCTCCCTTCTTTACGCCCCCCCTCTCTCTGTTTTTTCCGCCTCTTTCTCTCTCAGTCTCGCTCTCTGTGTGTCTTGTCTCCTCCTGTTCCTATATGAACATGCTTCGGGTTGTAGGCTACGGAAGCTCCCCAATTTGCTTTTTGTATCTTGGCCAGCTCCAATGAGGATCACCTTATATTTGCTACTTCGGAGCCTCCCTGGCTATGAGATAGATGTGTAACCAAGATCTGTTCTGAGGATGGCAGGCTTCTGTCGGTCCCGCGTTGATGGACGTGCCGTGTCATTTCATTTCGTTCATTTTTTTGTGTTGCCCCTTCTGCATCTGTTCTTTCTCTCTCTCTCTTTCTGTCTTTCTCTCCCTATCTATCATTCTCTCTGCCTCTTTCTGTTCCTCTGTCCCCTGGCGCCGGGTCTGTCGTTCGGGTCGTAGGGCACGGAAATTCCTCAAATTGCTCGTTGAAGTTTGGCCAGATCCAATGAGGATCACTTTATATTTGCTACTTCGGAGCCTTCCTGGCTATGAGATAGACTTCAAACCAAGATCTGTTCTGAGGATGGCCGGCTCCGGTCTGTCTCGCGTTGATGATTGTGCCGCTTTGATTTCGTAAAATATTCCTTTCTTCAGTACCCTCCCCTTTCTGTCTCTCTCTCTCTCTCTTTCTCTCTCTCTCTTTTTTTTGTTCTCTCTCTCTCTCTCTTTCTGTCTCTTCCTGCTCCTATACAGAATGCTCTGGGTTGTAGGGTGCAGAAGCCCCTCAGTGTGTCTGTTGATGCCTGGCCAGTTCCCATGAGGATCATTTCATATTTGCTACTTCGGAGCCTTCCTGGCTATGAGATAGATGTGTAACCAAGATCTGTTCTGAGGATGGCCGGTTTCTCTCGGTCCCGCGTTGATGGTTGTCTCGTCTTGCTTGAATTTCGTTAATTCTGCATTCCTTTGATCCCTTCTTTTTTTCTCCATTTTGTACCTCTCTCTCTTTTTCTCTTTTTTATGTGCCTTTGTTCCCTGGTATACGGACACATCGGATTGTAGGGTACGGAACCCCCTCAATTTGCTTGTTGAAGTCTGGCCAGTTCCAATGAGGATCACATTATATTTGCTACTTCGGAGCCTTCCTGGCTATGAGATAGATGTGTAACCAAGATCTGTTCTGAGGATGGCAGGCTTCTGTCAGGCCCCCGTTGATGGTTTTGCCGTGTTGTGTCATTTCCTCCATTCGTCCTTTCTTCTTTGCCCAACCCTCTCGTTATCTCTCTTTTCTCTTTCTCTCTCTATCTCTTTCTGTATATTCGTTCTCTGGTATACGGACAAAGCGTTGGGATGTAGGTTACGGAACCCCCTCAATTTGTTTGTTGAAGTCTGGCCAATTCCAATGAGGATCACATTATATTTGCTACTTCGGAGCCTTCCTGGCTATGAGATAGATGTGTAACCAAGATCTGTTCTGAGGATGGCCGGTTTCTCTCGGTTCCGCGTTGATGGTTTTGCCGTGTTGTGTCATTTCTTCCATTCGTCCTTTCTTCTTTGCCCAACCCTCTCGTTCTCACTCTTTTCTCTTTCTCTCTCTATCTCTTTATGTATCTTCGATCTCTGGTATACGGACACTGCGTTGGGATGTAGGTTACGGACCCCCCTCAATTTGTTTGTTGAAGTCTGGCCAGTTCCAATGAGGATCACATTATATTTGCTACTTCGGAGCCTTCCTGGCTATGAGATAGATGTGTAACCAAGATCTGTTCTGAGGATGGCAGGCTTCTGTCAGACCCGCGTTGATGGTTTTGCCGTGTTGTGTCATTTCCTCCATTCGTCCTTTCTTCTTTGCCCAACCCTCTCGTTCTCTCTCTTTTCTCTTTCTCTCTCTATCTCTTTCTGTATATTCGTTCTCTGGTACACGGACACAGCGTTGGGATGTAGGTTACGGACCCCCCTCAATTTGTTTGTTGAAGTCTGGCCAGTTCCAATGAGGATCACATTATATTTGCTACTTCGGAGCCTTCCTGGCTATGAGATAGATGTGTAACCAAGATCTGTTCTGAGGATGGCAGGCTTCTGTCAGACCCGCGTTGATGGTTTTGCCGTGTTGTGTCATTTCCTTCATTCGTCCTTTCTTCTTTGCCCATCCCTCTCGTTCTCTCTTTTTTTTTCTCTTTCTCTCTCTATCTCTTTCTGTATATTCGTTCTCTGGTATACGGACAAAGCGTTGGGATGTAGGTTACGGAACCCCCTCAATTTGTTTGTTGAAGTCTGGCCAAATCCAATGAGGATCACATTATATTTGCTACTTCGGAGCCTTCCTGGCTATGAGATAGATGTGTAACCAAGATCTGTTCTGAGGATGGCAGGCTTCTGTCAGACCCGCGTTGATGGTTTTGCCGTGTTGTGTCATTTCCTCCATTCGTCTTTTCTTCTTTGCCTAACCCTCTCGTTCTCTCTTTTTTCTCTTTCTCTCTCTCTCTCTATCTCTTTCTGAATCTTCGTTCTCTGGTGTGCGGACAATGCGTTGGGATGTAGGTTACGAAACCCCCTCAATTTGTTTGTTGAAGTCTGGCCAGTTCCAATGAGGATCACATTATATTTGCTACTTCGGAGCCTTCCTGGCTATGATATAGATGTGTAACCAAGATCTGTTCTGAGGATGGCCGGCTTCTGTCAGACCCGCGTTGAAGGACGTACCGTGTTTTGTTGTTCGTTCATTTTTTTTCTGTTGCCCTTTCCTCATCTCTTGTCTCTCTCTCTCTCTCTTCATTCTGTCTTTCTCTCCCTATCTATCATTCTCTTCGCCTCTTTCTGTTCCTCTGTCCCCTGGCGCCGAGATCTGTCCTTTTGGTCGTAGGGCACGGAAGCTTCTCGAACTGCTCGTTGGTTTGGCCAGATCCAATGAGGATCACATTCTATTTGCTACTTCGGAGCCTTCCTGGCTATGATATAGATTTCAAACCAAGATCTGTTCTGAGGATGGCCGGCTCCTGTCGGTCCCGCGTTGATACTTTTGCCGCGTTGCTTGATTTCGCTAATTATTCCCTTCTTTGTTACCCTCTCCCTTTCTCCTCTTTCTCTCCCTCTTTCTTTCTGTACCTTTGTTCCTTTGTTCCCTGGTAGTGTACGGAACCCCCTCAATTTGCTTGTTGAAGCCTGGCCAGTTCCAAGGAGCCTTCTCGGCTATGAGATAAATGTGTAACCAAAATCTGTTCTGAGGATGGCCGGCTCCTGTCTGTCCCGCGTTGATGGTTGTGCCGCGTTCATTTCATTCATTTGTCCTCCCTTCTTTACGCCCCCCTATCTCTCTTCTTCCCGCCTCTTCCTCTCTCAGTCTCGCTCGCTGTGTGTCTTGTTTCTTCATGTTCCTATCTGAACATGCTTTGGGTAGTAGGCTACGGTAGCTTCTCGAATTGTTTTTTGTATATTGGCCAGCTCCAGTGAGGATCTCTTATATTTGCTACTTCGGAGCCTTCCTGGCTATGAGATAGATGTGTAACCACGATCTGTTCTGAGGATGGCTGGCTTCTGTCAGACCCGCGTTGATGGTTTTGACGTGTTGTGACATGTCTTCCAGTCGTCCTCTTTTCTTTGCCCAAACCTCTCTCTCTCTCTCTTTTTCTCTTTCTCTCTTTCTGTATATTCGTTCTCTGGTACACGGACAATGTGTTGGGATGTAGGGTACGGAACCCCCTCAATTTGCTTGTTGAAGTCTGGCAAGTTCCAATGAGGATCACATTATATTTGCTACTTCGGAGCCTCCCTGGCTATGAGATAGATTTGTATCCAAGATCTGTTCTGAGGATGGCCGGCTTCTGTCAGACCCGCGATGATGGTTGTGCCGTGTTGCTCGATTCCGTATAGTTGTCTCTTCTTGTTTGCCCCCTTTCTTTCTCTCTCTGACTTCTCTCTCTCTCTCTCTCTTTCTGTCTCTTCCTCACTGTTCCTATACGGACAAAGCTTCGGGTTGTAGGGATGGGACTCTCCTCAGTGTGTATGTGTGTGTGTGTGTGTGTGTGTTGAAGCCTGGCCAGTTCCAATGAGGATCACCTGATATTTGCTACTTCGGAGCCTGCTTGGTTATGAGATACATGTCTAACCAAGATATGTTCTGAGGATGGCCGGCTCCTGTCGGTCCCGCGTTGATGGTTTTGCCGTGTCGCTATATTTCGTAATTGTTTCCTCTTGTTGCGTCATTTCCTCCATACGTCCTCTCTTCTTTGCCCAAGCCTCCCTCCCTCTCTCTCTCTCTCTTTTCTCCTTCTCTCTCTGTCTCTTTCTGTATAGAGAGTTCTCTGGTATACGGACAATGCGTTGGGTTGTAGGCTACGGAAGTTCCTCAATTTGCCTGTTGATGTCTGGCCAGTTCCAATGAGGATTGCATTATATTTGCTATGAGATAGATGTGTATCCAAAATCTGTTCTAAGGATGGCCAGCTCCTGTCGGCCCCGCGTTGATGGTTGTGCCGCTTTATTTGATTTCTCAAAGTATTCCTTGCTTCTGTGCTACCCTCTCCTTTTCGCCTCTTCCTCTCTCTCTCTCTCTTTCTGTACCTTTGTTCCTTCGTATACGGACACATTTGGTTGTATAGTACGGAACCCCCGTCAATTTGCTTGTTGAAGCCTGGCCAGTTCCAATGAGGATCATTTTATATTTGCTACTTCGGAGCCTCCCTGGCTATGAGATAGATGTGTAACCAAGATCTGTTCTGAGGATGGCCGGCTCCTATCGGTCCCGCGTTGATGGTTGTCTCGGTTTAATTTCATTCATTTGTCTTCGCTTCTTTACGCCCCCTCTCTCTCTCTGTTCTTTCCGCCTCTTTCTCTCTCAGTCTCGCTCTCTGTGTGTCTTGTCTCCTCCTGTTCCTATATGAACATGCTTCGGGTTGTAGGCTACGGTAGTTTCTCGATTTGCTTTTTGTATCTTGGCCAGCTCCAATGAGGATCACCTTATATTTGCTACTTCGGAGCCTCCCTGGCTATGAAATATAGGTGTAACCAAGATCTGTTCTGAGGATGGCCGGCTTCTGTCAGACCCGCGTTGACGGTTCTGACGTGTTGTGTCATTTCTTCCATTCGCCCTCTCCTCTTTGCCCAAACCTCTCTCTCTCCCTCTCTATTTCTCTTGTCTCTTTCTCTCTCTGTCTCTTTCTGTATCGTCGTTCTCTGGTATACGGACAATGTGTTGGGTTGTAGGCTACGGAAGTTCCTCAATTTGCTTGTTGAAGTCTGGCCAGTTCTAATGAGGATCACATTATATTTGCAACTTCGGAGCCTCCTTGGCTATGAGATAGATGTGTAACCAAGATCTGTTCTGAGGATGATCATCTTCTGTCGGCCCCGCGTTGATGGTTGTGCCGTTTTTATTATTTTGTTCGCCCCTTCCTCATCGTTCATCCCCTTGTTTTGTTCGCTCTCTCTCTCTTTCTCTCTTTCTCCCTCTCTTTCTCTTACTCTTTCGCTTTCTCTCCCTCCCTCTCTATCATTCTCTTTGCCTCTTTCTGTACCTCTGCCCCCTGGCATATGGAAAATGCTTTCTCGGCGCCGAGATCTGTCCTTTTGGGTCGTAGGGCACGGATGCTCCTCAGACTGTTCGTTGAAGTTTGGCCAGATCCAATGAGGATCACCTGATCTTTGCTACTTCGGAGGCTTCCTGGCTATTAGCTACATGTGTAACCACGATCTGTTCTGAGGATGGCTGGCTTCTGTCGGTCACCCTCTTTCTCTCTCCCATCTCTCTTTCTCACTCTCTGTCTGTTTGCGGATAAATGTTCTGGGTTGTAGGGTACGGAAGTTCCTCGATTCTATTGTTGAAATCCCATCGGGGGCACGTTATATTTGCTACTTCGGAGCCTTCCTGGCTACGAGAAAGATTTCTGACCAAGATCTGATCTGGGGATGGCCGGCTCTTGCGGGTTCCGCGTTGATGGTTGTGCCGTGTTGATTGGTTGCTTCCACTATTCCTCCCTTCTTTGCCCCCCCCTCTCTCTTTTTTTTTTTTCTCTCTCTCTCTCTCTCTCTGTATTTGTCTCTTTCTGTACCTTTCTCCCCTGGTATACGGGCAATGCTTGAGGTTGTAGGGCACGGAATTGCCTCACTTTGCGTGCTGCAGCCGTGCAGCCCCCAGTGAGGATCGCCTCTTCTTTACTACGTCGGAGCCTCCCTGGCTGTGCGGTAGATATGTACCCAGGATCTGTTCTGAGGATGGCCAGCTTTTCTTGGTCCCGTGTTGACTGTTGTCCGTGTTCGTTCATATTGTCCAGTTTTTGTTATGCTTGTTTTCCCCACCGCGCTTTATCATTTCTGTATCTATCTCTCTGTACCCTTGTTCCCTGGTGTACGGACAATGCTTCCAGGGATTAAGAGGACCAGCCAGGATCTTTTTTAGGGTTGCATCGGACCAGCATGGAATGCCCACCTTGTTTTTCACAAATGGATGTTGTCGGGCACTCACTGTCTATGTGTGGCAAAGCTGCAGACTGGCACGTTTTGGGCATCTGGTCGAACTGTGATGGTCCCGCTCGCCGATGGCACATCTTTAAGAGCCTCATCCTCTCTTTCTCTCTCTCTCTCTCTCTCACACACTTACTGAACACTCGCACAGCACCTACCGTGTTATGTTAGCAGCGCGCGTCGACTTCGATTCTCCGTTAGCTGACAATGGCGGCGCCATCAATTTTAGATGATTGCATCATAATATTTGAAATTGGACGGAGCGCAGCGTTGGGATCAACTTATTTTGCACCAAGATCTGTTCTTAGGGTTATAGGGCACAGAAGTTCCTCAACCCGCCTAAGGAACCCTCGCCAGTTCCAGTGAGGACCAACTTTCATTTGCTACTTCGGAACCTTCCTGACTAATATTAAAAGTCTTGACGCTTCGCGTATCCCCACCAGGTCCGCGGCCCGTTCGCGACCTTCCGCCGCTGGCGCTTCCGCCTGCGGCTGTTAAAAAAAGTGTCCCCACCAGCCCATCCAGAAACGATGTCCAGGCAAGCTGAAGAGATCAGGGAAGTGGGGGAGCAACGAGAGGGACAGCCGATCCGTGCAAAGGATGAGGCGGAGCAGGAGGCCAGATGGATAGATGAGGGGGTGGCGAGGAACCGAGCGAAGGAGGGATGAGGAGAATGATGACGCTGGCTGGATGGTTGAATGCCGCTCGGATGCCTCTTGGAAGCCTTTTGGAAGCCTCTTCGGGCGTCTTGGGGGTCTCTTGGCGGTCAATTGGGGGCTCTTGGGCGTCTTGGGTGCTTCGGGGGGGGCTCTTGAGGCCGCTTGGGATCCTCTTGGGGGGCTCTTGGGGGCCTGTTGGAGGCCTCTTGGGGCCTCTTGGGGGTCTCTTGGAGCTTCATGGCGGCCTCTTGGAGCCTCTTGGAGGCCTCTTGGAACCATCCTGGGAGCCTCTTGGAGCCTCTTGAGGGCTTCTTGGGGCCTCATGGCGGCCTCTTGGGGCCTCTTGGAGGCCTCTTGGAGGCCTCTTGGGGCCTCCTTCCGTAGCCATTTTGGCTCAAGCCATTTTTTGGCTCAAGGTGTGCCGTCCCGCGGGGAGAGGGTCGGCCCTTGGCGGGCAGCGCGCGGCCCTCGGGTTGCGCATCCGAGGCGGCGCATGGTGCGCATCGGCGGCGGGCGCGGCAGCGGCGGGCGGGGCTACTCTGTCCGCCACGGCATGTCCCTGACGCCCGTCGGGACGCTGCAGGAGGCCGCGGAGCTCATGCGGCTCCTCCAGGGGGGGGAAGGCTCCTCGGCCGAGCGCGCGAAGGAGGGGAGCACCGAGCATGTGGCGCAGGCAGCGCGGGTGCCCGCCGCGGCGCGCCCAGCCCTGGGCGTGCGGGCGCAGCAGCTGCTCGGCGCTGCGGCAGACATGGTGGCCCTGGTGGGAGGACGTACGCTGGCGGCGGGCCTCCAGGAGATGCGCAAGGGCAAGGTATGTATCCCGACGCCGCTGGTGAAGCGTTGCCGCGAGCTGGACGCGGCTAGCGCACTGCTCCGGCACCCGGGCGCCGGCGAAGAGGACCAGCCAGAGGCTCTGCTGCGCAGCCTGAGGGCGTGGCGGGCGGAGCAGATCGAGAAGGTGGTGGTCAAGCAGAGCTCTGAGACGGGGTGCGACACGCTGGGCGACGATTCCGAGGAGCTGCAGGACTACCAGTACAGCCAGGAGGACGAGACCGAGCACGAGGGCCACGGGTCGGACTCCTCCGTGGAGAAGGGCATGGAGCAGGTGGGCCAGGTGGAGAAGGTGGCCGAGGGCTACGGCGGCGCGGGGCAGCCTCCACCTCCAGGACCTGCTCAAGGGGATGGGCCCGTCACAGCCCGATCGGCGGATTGCGCCGACGAGGGCGAAAGGGCGGGGCCCACGGTCTTCGAGGCGATCGTCGAGGCGGAGCCGCAGACCGAGTTCCTTGACCACGCGTTGCCGCACGTGATGGGCGAGGACAACGAGCACTACCAGGTGGTGACGACCAAGAGCGCGGCGAAGCGCCGCCGACGGGCGGAGCGACGCAGGGCAGCGCAGGAGGACGAGGACGAGACCGAGTCCGAGGTCAAGCAGGGCCCCGAGACGGTGTGCGACGGCGTCGAGGAGGGGGCTCGAGGAGGTCGCGGAGACCGCGGGGGCCCAGACGGCAGAGCATGCGGAGGAGAGGAACCTGTGGAGGCCAGGTTGGCAGCAAGATGAGGACGAGCCTCCTCCAGCACCTCCCACGGCACTAGAGCTGCGAGCGGGGCGCCAATGGCTCACGCGGATCGCGGTGGACCGCAAGCCGAGGCGAGGGGAGCGTGCGTGCTGGCAGCCAGTGCAGATCGCAACCGAGGTGGCCTTCGAGAAGGCCTGAGGGGCAGCGGTCGGCGGCTACGGGGTGCAGGGCAACGGCTTCTGCGCCCAGCTGCGGGGTCCAGTACGGCGTCAAGCTGAGCTGGGAGAGCAGCGTCTTCGAGGCGCTGCAGTGGGCCTTCGAGGAGGCCTGAGAGGGGCTTGTGGAGCTGCTCCAGAAGCTGCCGATGCCACTATGTGAGCATGGTGAACGTGATGCTGGTTTAGGCCTGAGCCAGGTCTTTCGGGCCATTCAGGCCAATCAGGCTAGCTGTGCCAGGCCATACAGGGCATGGCGTGCCGCCGTCTGCGGCGAACGGGCCTCGTGGCGGGATCCGCTGTAGGCTTGGGGGAGCAAAAAAAAAGGCCTCTTGGGGCCTTCTGGGCGCCCTTTGGGGCCATCTTGGAAGCGATCGATCAAAGAAGAGGGTGGAGTTAATTAGCCCTACCCCCCCAAGAGGCCAAAATGGGGCCAAAACCTTAGTAAAACCGATGATTGTGGCTTCCTCGCCGAGGCCGTTTTGGACGCTCCAACTACCAGCGCCCCCCCCCGTCCAGGTCCAGGGGGGGGGGTAGGGGGAGGGGTAAACCCCTCCCCAAGGGGAAGAAGGAGGGGTGGCAGAGGAAATTTCCGGAACCACCTACGCCCAGAGGGCTGGTGGGATTCTAATCAAGATCTGTTATGAGAATGACTGGCTTCTCTTGGTCCCATGTTGATAATTTTGCAATATTGTTTTAGATCGCCCATTCTTATCCTCGTTCTTTCCCACCCCCTTCCCTTCTTTGTCATGTGTTCACCTTCAAGTGTTCACCAATGGACATGCCCGCGCGCCACTTCAGCTTCAGGCATTTTGTATCCAAGACGCCTACGTCGAATCACCGCCGCTCCCTGACGCCTGTGCGGCCGAACGTTTGGGCACCGTTTGGCCACACTATTGGACTATGCATTGAAGTTGTTCCCCGAAGCCTGTCAGACGCGCTTCGGGAAGCAACTGCTTCGGGAATGCCGGCCCGATGGCTTTTCGCAACTATCCGGGATCCCTGGGACTCCCTGGAGTTGCCTTCGGGCAGTCATACGGTATCCCACAGTCAAATTGGACCGACTCAGGGACATCTTGGACGAAATGCGAGTGCCTCTGCAATCCTGTTCATCGTTTGCCAAACGTGGGGCAAGATTACGACGATGTTTTGGGCTACGTGTTGCTCCAACATCGCTGTGCAACTTGTCGGGGAACTCAATGCAAACCAATCCGTTCTACTCTTTGGCATGGATTGTGTTCCCCGGGTGTTCGCATACTGTGTTCGGGGAACGTTGGCGGTCCAACCGTTGCAACCTCATGGTCGCATCGCGTTGTGGGCGGGCATTGCTTACACACTGGTGGTTTTCGATTCTTGTTCCGAACATTTGTCTGGGGAGTGTATTTTTGGAGACGTCCTGGGGAACTGTTTGGACCGCTGTGACGTCTGGAGGCCATCGTGGGCGTCTGGGAAAGCCGTTGGGCCGTCTCGGAGGCCTCTTGGACCCTGCGGGGGATTCTCGAGGCCCCTCATCGCCCGTTCTGGGGCCCGGTTGGGCGGGATCACCATCCCAGAGGCCCATGCACCACATCCCGGCAGCGTCTAGTGTCGCCCAGGAGCGCCCCGGAAATCGGGGGTCTGGGCCTCTAAGAACCCAGGGGCGCATGAGCCTTGTGACCTCGGAGGGTTTCCATGAGCAGTGGGATTCCCGCACTTTCGAAAGGGTGAGCTTCGAGGGCCACTGAGTAGAACTATGTCGGTCCCACTCGCCGATGCGGCGTCTCAGGGTAGCTGCATCTGGTCTTCAACAAGAACTAGACACTCGCATATCACTTAATGGGTAATGTTAGCAGTGCGCGCTGACTTTGATTTCCCTTTCACTTGCCATGGCGGCGCAAACAAACCAAGCGATCAGTGCATCATCATATTTGCCACTGCGGATCGCAGCCATGAGATCAACTCCCTTCTCGGTAAGATTTGTCCTAAGGGGTTCTAGGGTACAGAAGCTCCTCAACCTGCCTATGGAACCCTGCCCAGTTCCAGTGAGGACCACCTTATATTTGTTACTTTGGAGCCTTCCTACCTATGGGGTAGACTTCTAACCAAGATATTTTCTATGGGATGCATACCTCCTCTTAAGCTAATATGGTCGATAGCGCTCGCGCGATGTGCCCGGCGTCCTTGGCTCTCAGCAGGGGAAGTTCACAGTGGACTCTCAATGTGGTTGTCGCACGTGCGAGATCCCGGGTAGTCATCATGACATGTTTTCGGGCCAGCACACGGCGGGGTGAGAGTGGGAGGACAGCCTCGCATTCTTAGAGCCGTCATGCGGGTTTGCACGATGACCTTGCAGCTGTCCTGAGGACATACACCAAATGCGTTAGTATGGGCTTGTTTTCCATTCGCCACTCCGCTGATTCCCTTCTTTCTCAATGTGTCGGCTTGTGGATGCCTTGCCATTAACGATGACGACCAGAGCCTTGCCCGTTGTGGGATGGTTGTGGTTAAGATCTGTTCTGAGACAGGCGAGCCTGAGGCACGCCGCTGCGTATCCTTGCCCGCCTGAAGCGAGAAGCCTTAGTATTTCCGCGCCGCGAGTACCGCGCGGCTGTCTGGTGTCAAGCCTACCTCTCCTTTTGGCCTCCCCTCTCGGCGAGGCGCGCTGCTTGGCGGCCACTGCGGCCACATGCAGGTCTACTTCTGCGCAGCTCCAGGTGGGACATCACTGCTCATGTGCTCCTCGTCCTCGTCTTTCAGTTGTCGTTATCGTCCCTACTCCTATTGTCGCCCCAGCCCCCCTGGGTACCCCTTGGGCACCCCCGCACAGCGCGGGCGTTGTGCATGATTGGAACGGCGGGTGTTACGCCCGTGTGAATCCATTTCAATTCGCATCTATGTTTGTTGGTTCGTGGCGGGTAGTCATCGGTATCTTCGTGATCAGATTGTTCTTCCTCTTCTCGTTGTCCAGGTTGGCTTCTGGTGTCCAGCCGTCTAACCAGTATGCCCCGCCCGCGAGGTCGTGGGGGCGGAGGAACGCTGCACAGTTAGCGCCTGTAATTGGCTTGTGTCTTTGTGCGAAGTTTTCAGGCCAAGCGCACCCGCTCACTCCTGTCTGCGCTTGAGGGAGTCATAGGGTATGGCATTTTCTCGTTGAGGGAGTGGGTCTGTGAAGTTCACCGGCGGTCTCGTATCTTGGCGCAGAGCGGAGTGTTATCCATAATTTGTTGTGGGATCTTGAAACTCCCAGCGGGTCCCGTCTTCGTGCGTCTGGGCGGGTTTGCAGGCGGGCGGGTTACACCGTCAGATCTATCGAAGCAGCGCTGTCTCGGTGTGTGCCCTCGGCGGTCCCCAGGCGCAGCCTGAGAGCGGCTGGGGGTGTGGGGGGGCGGCGGATGCCAGACCGTTCACTGACAGCTTCAGGAGCGATGGGCAGGACGAGGGTCGCTGGGAAACTTGCACCACCAACAGCGGTCGTCGACGAGAGATGTTCGGGTCGACCCAAAAAGGGGTCCAGCGACAAGGGGGTGGTGCAATAGATTTGGTGCAATAGGTTTGTGGGCGTGCAATGCACTTGGGGCGTGCAATACATTCCGGGGCGCAAATGCAAATGTATTGCTGGATTTTCGCGTGCAAGACATGACTTGCAATACAATGCGGGACAGAAGGGACAGAGGAGTGTCCCCAAGGGGGGATTCACCGCACGGTCCGGCAGTTTGCCTGGCAGCTGTTTCGCTTGATATGTTCCACCAACTCGCCTCCATGCTGGTGACATTCTTGGTCGGGGTTGCCACGGTTTTTGGAAACACATGCACAAAGGTGTACATGGCCGTGTTTCGACCTCTCTAGACGGCCACGACCTTATGTAAGCGACATAAGAAGGTGCACGCAGCCATGTCTCGACTTTTGCAAACGGCCACGATCAATGGTCAAAAACACACTAGTGGTGCACATGGCCGTGTCTCGACCTCTCCCAGACGGCCACGCCCCCTTTTTTGTAAAGCGTGCACAGGGTGCACATGTGCCGACGTTTCTGGACTTCACGACCCCTGGTAGAACATCCTCTACAGTGCACATGATGTCTCGACCTTTCCGGACGGCCACGATTTCATAAGACATGCACCAAGGTGCACATGGCCGTGTCAGGACCATTCTGGGCGGCAACGATTTTTGGCTCAAGAAGTACACCTGAGGTACACAAGGTCGTGACTCGTGTTCTCATACAACGGCCCCCTCTTCACCTTTTTGTTGTGTTTAGGGTGTTTTACTGGGGCAACATGTGTTCTCGAGTCGATGGTTCCTTCTGATGTCTCGGTGTTGTTGATATTGTTGCGGCAGGTAGCACTTTTTTATGGTAACTTAATTTCTCATGCCTTGTCCGTTGACGCCTCGCTTGCCAGGGTGCACTGTCTGGCGGCGCTCGAGCCATTGAGGAGACGCCCCGCATATTTGCTCTCATGTTGTCCTCTCAGGTATCCCATGCCGTTTGTGTGTCCTTGCAATCACGTGGGGGTCGCCCAGCAGACCGGTGAGATGGACAAAGAGGACGGAGGGAGGAGGAGGATAATGAGAATGAGGAGGAGGAGGAGGAGGCCGAGGACGAGGGCAAAAAGGAGGAGGGAAGGGGAGGATGAGGAGGAGGATGAGGAGCAGGAGGAGGAGGATTGTGCTGTCATCGGAGATTGGTGGAGTGCGCGCGCGTTCCAGCCGTGACGCGAGCAGAAGGCAGAGGTGTTTTGCCTGGTGAGTTCTGCAGGCGGTTCGCATTCGACCACAATTCTGCCAGCGTCCAGCGACTCTGCCACTGCCACGCCAGGTTCATGCGTGCGGTTTCCTAGCGGCTCTCTAAGGGGCGCCCCCAGATTGCCAAGGTGCTGCTTGTAAGGGGTTGGCGCTAGCAGCTCAGACCCCCTGGCCGCTTCCAAGGCTCCAGTTCTTTCGGCTGTCTGCGCAGGGGCGAAAGCAGGACGTACACGTATGTGAATCCACGTTGGTTTCGGGAATGCGCAATGCGCGAACCTTCGTACCACGAGGTTGGTCTCGCGGACTGGGGGTCCTTGTTTATGTACGTGGTTGGGCGCGTACGTTTTTTTTCTGGGTTCTCTAGCAGAGGCGCGGTCTCCCAGGCCAGCCCCAGCTATGAGGACAATCCTGGAGGCGTCGCTCGGCGCGCAATGCTGGTTGTAGTATCTGCTTCGCACGTCCACCCCGTGAGAGATGGGGCGGCGTTCGCGCGGCGATGCCCTGACGCAGGCCGAACGTGAGACGTGAGCCCGATGCAAGTCATCCGACGTGAGCTCGGTGTGAATTGGGTCCCACGTTGCCGCGCGATGGGGGCGGCGTGGGGTGGGGGGGGGGGGGGCACTCCGGCGGTCGTGCCAGGGCGGGTCGACGGCGCAGCGGTCGCGCACGATGCTGGAGGCGCAGCAGGCGCGCGGGCTCGGTCCGCGCCGGCCACGCCGGGACCGGCGCGTGCGCCCCGCCCTCCCTGGACAGCGACGTCTCGGGGCGATCGGAGTGGGCACGGAGGGGATGGGCAGAAGACTGGCAGCAGTTCCTGTTCGTTTTGGGCAGGGCTCGCCGTCCGCGCCGCCGCGGGCGTTGTCCACGCGAGACGAAAAGACGCCTGCCCAACAGCGGCCACTGTTGGTTTTGGGCAAGATGTGTTGTTGGACATTGGACTATTTTTTCCGTACCCATGTCGCATGTCCAAGGTTCTGGCCAGCAAGACGAGGGGGCAGGTTCGAAGGTTTGGGTTCGAGAAGGTTTGTCCCCATCTCCTGTGGATGGGATTCTTGTTATTGCTTAGACCACGCGGAACGAACACAGGAATGCACACAGGAATCTCCCACCCTCAGGCCATCCTTCTCTGCTTCACTCACGTGTAGTCTCACTCATATTCAGACTCACTCATTCTCAGATGCGCTCGCTCTCAGATTTCTGATATTCAGATTTCTCATGCTCGGGATCAATCTTATGCAGACTCACTCACACTCCGAGTCGCTTTTCCAGCTCGATCTCATTCGCATCACTTCTAATACTCAAGGTTAATCATACTCAGGTCACTCATACTCTGTTTCACACACACACACACATGTAGACTGACTCGTACTCATATTCACTTACATCTAGGCGCACTCACCACCAAAGCATCGAAGCTCGCGCCAGGAGCCTCAGACTCAGCCTCAACTACACTAAGACTCGCTCTTAGCTTTTCGCGTGACACCGATGTTGATCGAGGTGATCGGGGCGGAGGTTACATTCCAATCACCTCGATCCCGATCCGATATGGGCTGCAGCCAGCCCGATCCGACTCGGTGCCGATGCCCTGGCGATCCGACGCAGCCCGATGCTCGCATGGGCGCTGTTGCGCATCCTGGCGCCGCCGATCTGGTCCGACTGCGACTCAGTACCGATGCGGCCCGATCCGACGCAACTTCCGATTCGATCCGATTTCCCGATTCTGTGCCGACAAATCCAGCCCTCCCCCACCCAGGAATGGAAATTAGTCCCAACGACACGCCGTGGAGGGTTGGTCAGAGTGGTGCTCCGTGTTTGTCCGAGCCCGCTGTCGCTTCAACGGTATCTCGTTGATGGGCCCCTCACGGCGGCGATGCGAGGCAGGCATTTATACATAACCACCGACTGGGGAAGCACTCTTCGTCAACCTCTGCAGGCGGTGCATATGGATCTCTTCGGACCCCCCTGGGGACAACCAACCTACATCCATATCGACCGCCCGCGGGGGTCCCAGGATGTCGGTTCCACAGACGGTGGATATTGATATATCCCCGCCTCGCAGGCGTGTCACTGATATTGTTCTTGCTCCCCGACCCTCCTCCTGCCCCCCGGGCTACAGTGCCCGTCCCCCCTTGGTCCTGGCATCCGGTGCAGATGGCGTCTCGACTGCTCGGGCGTGGTGTGTTTGTTGCAGCGGCCAGGCCTGTGTTCTGGCACTCACGGACAAGAGCTTCATGCTCTGGGCGTGCTCCGTCGCCCGCGGCATCCTCGCCCCTCGAGGGCGCGAAGTTATTCGCGCTTCGCGGTCCTCGTTCCTTCTCCCCCTCCTCCTCGTCCTCCTATTCTCCCTTTGGGAGGGCGGCGCGAGAGCGCGAAGTTATTCGCGCTTCGCGCTTCGCGCAGCGCGAAGCGCGAAGTTGGGAGCCCTAGGTGACCTTCCCATTCCTCTTGTGCCCAAGTAGGCCCTGCAGTGCCTCCCGGTTACCTCGGCCGCGGCTTGGTGCCAAGCCGGTGCGACAATCCATTTTGTGTCACAGCGTGGGCCCCCCAAGGATCTGCACCCCTGATCCGCTCGTCCGAGTCGGCGTTTCCTGATTTTTCTCCATCGCCGAGCGCGTTCCACTGCTCGCAAAGTGCCTACTCGCAGACGTCCGACAGAAAATCATGTTCGCCTCGCTGATGCTCCGCGTGCGGATCATGTATTAAACATGCAGGGCGTTAGGATTAAAAACAACGATGCGTTCATGCATACATGTATTCAGAAAGTAATAACTTATTAAAGCCCTATGTGTTTAAGAATCCTATGTCTCAAAACTGCTCTGCAGTTACTCTGCGAGCAGTGGAGCGCGCTTGCTGCTCCAGCGGGGCCCGAGCCGACCGGGCGGCGGCCCAGGCGCTGGCGGACCTCGACGGCGCGCTGGGGGAGGCGGAGGCGCCGCCGGCGGTGCGGGCGACGAGGGCGGCGTCGGCGAGGGCGCAGAGGACGAGGGCTACGGCGGCGAGGGCGATGAGGGCGAGAAGGGTGAGGAGGAGGAGGACGAGGAGGAGGAGGAGGAGGAAAGCGAAGAGGTGCAGGAGAGTGAGCATGAGGAGGAGGAGGCGGAGGAGGAGGTGGAGGAGGAGGAGAGCGAGGAGGAGGAGGAGAAGGAGGAGGAGGAGAGGAGGAGGAGGAGGAGGAGGAGGAGGAGAATGGGGGAGTAGGAGGCGCAGGAGGAGGAGGAGGAGGAGGGCGAGGAGGAGGGCGAGGAGGAGGGCGAGGAGGAGGGCGAGGAGGGATAGCACTGGAGGAGCAGCGGGGGCGAGGAGGAGAGCGGGGACGAGGAGGGCGAACGGGGAGGAGGAGCGTGAGGAGAAGGAGGAGGAAGAGGAGGAGGCGAAGCAGGCGGAACACCAGGAATGACGCCGTTTTCTCGCGCAGCGGTGATTTTTCGCTGGTTCGGGTGGCATTCTGAGTCACGCTGCTCTGTGCCCTTGTCACCTCGGCGGTTTCGAGGCTGAGAGGAGGAGGAGGAGGAGGAGGAGGAGGAGGAGGAAGAGGAGAAAGAGGAGGAGGATTAGGAAGCGCCTGCACCAGGAATCTGAGGGCACTTAACCGCGTCACCACGCCGAAGCCAGGGCATATAAACATGTCTGGAAATGCGCCTTGCTCAAAGGAGGGGGAGGACGACTGGGAAAACGCCTTGATGGAGCAGCGCTTCATGCTCGCCGCGTCGCCTCGTCACTGCTGGAGCCGACAAAGGCCCGATAGGCCATCCTCATCACCACCGAGCGCTGCGCCTTCTGAGTTGGGAGGAGGAGGAGGTGGAGGAGGAGAAGGTAGATGGCTTCCCGATGGCGCGAGCGGTCCAAGATCGCCCTTGGCCCGGGTTCCGGCAGTCCCCTGCGCTGGCGGTTATCCGCGCAATCGTTTTCGACGGTTTCCCTCTCTTCTTTGATTTATCCCTCATGCCCATCATGCTATTCAAGTTGCTCGTGACGCCCTTCATGCTCGTCTTAAGTTTCTCGTTAGAGCTGTACGTCCTCAGAAGTTCAGGTACTGTAGGTTACAGTTCAAAGTTGATTCAGATAAGCTCCCCAAAATTACAAGAAAAGATTGAATCGCTGGTTCCCAGGACATGGAGGGGTGATTCGTGATGTCGATTGGTCTGCCCTGAAGTCCCTCCTCCCTCCCTGCCTCTAGCCAGTTATTCGCACTCTCGGCGGAGGCTGGATCTCGTCGACTCGACTTCAAGAAGGGAGCCCTTGCATTTTCGGGTGGCGGGTCCCCACAGGTTTGCGCATATTTGGTGCTGCCCGCATATCTGTCGTTTTTATGTTCCTTCATTGTTCAGGACCCTCCTCCTCCCTGCCGCATCCAACGCTGTGGCATGCTTAACCCGTCTCGAGCTTCGATGTTAGGTTGCGTGTGCGCTTTTTAGCTTCACCACGCCCTTTGGATGCGCGCTTTTTATCAGGAGAGGAAAAAACATACAGACACAATTAATCTTCGATTCCTCAGAAAATATAGGAACATATGGGAAGTGGGGGGGAAGACAGAAACCCAGAAAATATGGAAAAATATGGGGCATATGTTTTATTTGTGTGTATTTATTTGCGTGTCCTGGGGCCCCTTCATTTTATCTTCACCACGCCCTTCGGACCCTCCCCGACCCACCCCTCTCTGAGCATGCCTGCCGCTCTGTCCTGTCCACAGTGAAGAACCAGGCTGCTCGCCCAGCCGCCATGGCTGGCGCCGGGCGGTGACGAACCGGTAGGCGCGCCCTCGGCTACGCTCGAGGAGAAGGCGAAGGGGGAGAAGGGGGAGGAGGAGGAGGAGGAGGAGGAGGAGGAGGAGGAAGAAGAGGAGGGGAGGGTGGAGATACGTGCAGCAGCAGTGGCAGGAGGAGGAGGACGAGGAAGAGGAAGAGGATGATATGCTTAGACTCACCAGGCTGAAGCTAGAACGGCGCAGAGCGAAGGAGCAGGAGTAGGTGGAGTTGTAGGTTGAGGCGGAGGCAGAGAAAGATCAGGAGCACAACACACACAGACACGTATGCACGCACGTACGCACGCACGCACGCACGCACGCACACACACAGAAACAATCACAATCGCAATCGCAATCGCAATCGCAATCACAATCACCAACACAAGTACACATCTCCTACACACACTAAAGGGTACGAGCGCGAAGACGAGTACAACCAGGGGAAGGAGGAGGGAGACGGCCAGGACGAGCTGGGCGCCCCGCCCCGCGTGAGGCCCTGCGGGCGCCCCCGGCGGGCCTCGGCCCGCGCGCCGCGGAGCCGCCGCCGCTGAGGCGGCGAGCCACCGCCGCCCCGCGAATCCGGGGAGGGAGGGGGGGGGGGGGGAGGTCCCAGAGGGCGGCCTGGCCCAGCACCGCGCGCGCGCCCAGCACCCGCGAATCCGGGGAGGGAGGGAGGGAGGGAGCGCTGACATAGACTGAGGCGCGTGGATTGGCGACGGGTCCCGCTTCCATTCGAAATCGGCGCGCGTTGTCGCCAACTAAGGAGGCATTGGCCGCATGTGTCGGGGATCCGGTCCCGGAGAACTGCAAGGAGTTCGAATGAAACGAAATCCTCAGCAATATGGACAACACATGCGTGCATTGTGCCCACGAGGTCAACATCTAGGCGGCAATAAACCGCCATCGCGTTCGGCTTCCAGGGAAAGGCGTGAACGTCGGGTCACTTTCGCTGGCTTGGGTGGCGAGCCGTTGGGCACAGCCAAGAACACCAGCTCGCGGCCGTGGACGCAGCCAGATTATGTTCGCGATCATCTCATGGAGGCGCTGAAGATTACCAAGGATGAGGATCCTAAGAAGTTCCTCAAGCTAAGGGTGGAGTCTCTTCCGACGACCCAGGCGCCGTCGACACCACCTTCGGCAGCAGCGGCGCCGACCAAGGCGGACCCCGCCTGGCGCGACGCCAACCGCAAGCAAGACCAGGCCGTGGCCAACGTGCGGAGGCTGCGTTCCGCTCTGTCAGTGGCCGAGGCCAAGGAGGCTGCGGCGGCTGCCATCCTTGCCAAGGCCGAGATCGCGCGCAAGGGCGCGGCCCAGTCGCTCGCGTGGGCCGATGGGGGTTGTAGCGGCGCCCGAGGCCACTCCTGCGAACGACAAGAAGTCCGAACAGCTCTTCGATCTAACTCGGGACACGTCCATTTTCCAGGACGTCGAGGGCTTGGAGGTGGAGGAGTCCGAGAAGAAGGAACTGCGCACCATCCACGAGCAGCTCACCACCACGCAGAAGGCCTCCACCTCCAAGTCGTCCGAGGTGAAGGAGTGAGTGGCTAGCCGAGGCCGCCAGGGTGCGCGACGCCATCGGCCAGAGGACGGTCGAGAAGCGGAGGCCCCACGACGGCGGCGCCCAAGCCGCAGCGGCCGAGCCGCACGCGCCGCCAGCCGGAGGCGGGAGTGACTCCGACGGCGTTGAGGGCATTGCGGAGGCCGGCGCTGCAGCAGATGAGGAGCGCACAGCCAAGGAGCAGGTGGCAGTCGAGGCCGAGGTCCAGGCGGAGGCGGCCAGGCTGTTTGCGGCCAAGTTCGCAACCGCCGCGGCGGCGACGGAGGGCCTGGAGGTCGCAAAGAGGGGCGTGGTATAAAAGGGGTGCGGTGCCAATGTTGAAAATGGCGGTGTTATCTACGATAGCCGCAAGTGGGTGGCATCCCGAGCCCATCGCCGAGTGGGACATTCGGCGAGCGGCTCGCGCCATCAAGGCCAACGCTGGCCTGGGCGCTGATCGGGTGACGCCGATCGACGTGGAGCGGCCGAGCTACTCAACTCGGTCGAACGAACGGTGGCACGGCCGCGCCAGACGCGGCTCACCATCGGCAAGCTCACGCCGGCGAAGCTGAGCGGCGATTGCTCGATCGGGCTGGCGTTCTCCCTGGGGCGGCTGTGGTCGCCCATCGGGAAGGAGTCGGTCAGGCAGTGGTGCAATCTTGTGGAGTCTGAGTGGGGCGCTGCCATCGCAGGGAATGCTTCTCTCAGGGAGGCGCTCCATCGGACGCCGCAGGAGGAAGTGGCAGGTGCTTTATAGGGGCTTTCCATGGGCACGGATTGATGAATGCGAAAGGGTTTTATGACAGTATTGAACGGGGTATAATGATTCATGTTGCTTTGAAACTTGGATTCCCGCCGATAGTCTTATTTTTGGATTAGCCCCAATGCATGGCCCCGCGCACTGTCGAACACATCGCAACTGTTGGTGAACCCTTGTTGGCGACTTGCAGCCGTATCCAGGGTCTCAGGGTTGGAACCCGTTTTGCGAAGTGAACGACTCAGTATGGCATGGCCAAGGTCAGCGGTTCACATCAGCGGGTTCCACATCGATTGGGGATATTGCAAAGCGTAGCCGGTTCCAGGCAGTGCGTCGTTGCGACATTAGCCGATTGTTTAGCCGCGTAGTCGATGCTGCAGATGCGCTGAAGAAGGTGAAGCTTCATATTGCTTCGAAGTCGTGCGTTGTGCGATCTCACCATGGCGATGCGAAGGAGATCGTTCGTCGCATGAAGAGGCGCGGCTACGCGGCGCAGGCGCAGCTGCAGGCGGGCCCCCCGGGCATCGGCCCGGGGGGGGCGGGGGGCGCGCGGCGAGGAGAGCGAGGGCCCAGCGGGGGCTCAAGCAGAAGAAGTCCCATGAGAAGGTCACCCGCTTCGCCAGGGCGCCCAGACGATACCCGGCGACATGCGAGCTTGGGCGCCTCGGCGCCCGGGCGGCGGGGTTGCGCGGGTAGGCTGTTCACGGTGCGCATGGGCGGAGGCTGCAGCAGCGTCGGCGGGGCCTTGCCGCGCCGCGCAGCGTTGAGGGCAAGGGGGCACGCATCGCGTCGCTGTTGTCGGCGAAGGCGCCAGGCCAGGGCCCGGGAGTCGAGATGCCGCGTGACGCGGTGACACTCTGGCTCCAGCAGTGGCTTGCCCATCCTCACATTCGGCCGCCGGAGCAGCGCGCGCGCCCCAAGGTGCTCGTGGGGGTGGGGGCCATGCCACCTTCTAGGCGGCCCAGGTGGGCTCGAGGGCTCGCGCCTGCTACCGCCCTCGAGTTGCTGGAGCGGGGTGCCTCCTCCTCCTCCTCCTCCTCCTCCTCCTCCTCCTCCTCCTCCTCCTCCTCCTCCTCCTCCTCCTCCTCCTCCTCTTCCTCCCACGACACGCCGCCGTTGGGGGCCCGGGGTTTGCAGGGCAACCCCGTTGAGCGCCCGTCGGCGCGTTCCTCCATCGGCGTCGTCCGACGGCCTGGTTTGCTTTTTTCGGTGGCAACTCGCCGATGGGTTGCCCGCGGCGGCGTGTCATTGATGCTGCGTTTGCCCCTCCGTGCAAGATGTCGGCCGCTCCCCAGGGCGGGTACGGGCGGAGGGAGAGGTGGGGAGGAGCGAGAGTGGAGGAGGAGGGGGGAGTTTGAAAGGAGTTCGATCCCTCCGCAGGGCGGGGTCGCAGGGGAGGGGCTTAGAGGGCGGACGGAGGGGAAAACAAGGGGAACGAGCGAGGATTGGGGCGGAGGAGACGTGTGCTAGCGGAGGCGGGGGGGCTGAAAGACGTCCGTTTCCTACTTTTTTGGGCCGCCTTGCGATGTCACACCTGGTCTTTGGGAGGGCGTACGTCTTCCCTCACCTTGGTTCTGTCCTCCATCCTGCTTCCTCCCTCGGGGTCTGCCAGCCTATGCACCAACACACGCCCTGGCCTGGCAAGCGCTGATACCGATGTAGAGTTTACGCTCCCTCATCCGTCCTCTTTATCCCCTTTCTGGTCCCTGCCATTTCACACCGATGTGTGAGTGTTAGTCAGGGGCTTATTCTCAGAGCGAGGGGGACTTCGCCGTCAAACAGTGCCAAGCTAGTTTCAGACGTAGGGAGCACGAGGGGCAACTTCGGGTCGATACGGTTGCATTGCTTGATGGCGAGGGCGACATTCAAAAGTTGCCCCCCGAGTCCCTGCGCCTCCCTCTCTGACGAGGCGACGCAAACACAGGTCCAGGCGCGTGGACACGCGACGGGCCCTGCTTCCATGCAACATCGACGCATTCTGTCGCCAACCGAGGCGGCACTGGCCTCCTGCTTCGGGGTGTGCCTACAGTCTAATCGAATGGTAGAGACGGGCAATATTCCCAAGGGTGCCCTTGCATCCTTGCCTCCTCGGTCCATCCTTGGCCACCTTCGTTGCCCGCGCCCCGCTCGAACAGCTTCGACCTGGCCTTCCAAGTCCCTTGCATCCTTATCGCGCATCCTCATCATACGGGTCGACTGTACCGCGACCCGCGGATGTGACGCCCACGCGCCACCACCCGCGAATCCCCAACCCCATGCTGGCGCGTGCCCGCGCCCGCTCCGCTCCTCTGCCCCCTCCCTCGGCGCCCGCGGAGGTGGCAATCTGCCTGGGAGAACCTGCAGCTCCTGGAGGAGCACCGGCCTCCTTCGTTCCTCCTCCTCCTCGAAGAAGAAGAAGGACAATAATAAGAAATACCGCCATGAACCTGAGCTTCCGGCTCTCCGCGTGGGTTTCTTCGATGCGCGCCGGGGGTCCAGCGCGGATCGAAGGAATCCGCGCGGAGCGCCCAACATTTATGCTGATGGCGGTTCTTCTTCTTTCATTCGCCCCTCATTCACCTAGCGCGTTGCACTACTAACCCGCAAAGTGCCTACCCACAAACGTCCGAGCAAAAACACATGGTTGCCTCGATGTAATGGATCGTCACCCCCCCGCGTCGGAGCCAGGCCAGTTGCGTGTAGTTGCCCTGCGACAAGCGGAAGTCGCTCGTCTGCACATCGTCCAGCGCGTCCCGCCCTCCAGTGCGACCGAAGTCCCAGGACCTTATCGCGTCGTGGCACAACAAAAACATGGCGGGAGGTTCTTGGCCATGTTTGGCCTCCCCCCACCAGGCCTTTGCCAACAGGATGGCTCAGCATGAGACATGGGCCCAGACTCGGTGGTTCACAGATGGGACCTTGAGGGATGGGGCCCCGAGGGCGAGAAACCTCACACAGCGTGAATCAACCCTTGGTTCCCCTCCTGCCCTTCGGCCCCCCTCCCTCAGGGCCCCATCTCTGAACCGCCGACAGACGGCGTGGGGGGTCCGCGCCATGCTCCTCCTCCTCTTCCTCCTCCTCCTCCTCCTCCTCTTCCTCCTCCTCCTCCTTCTCCTCCTCCTCCTCCTCCTCCTCCTCCTCCTCCTCCTCCTCCTCCTCCTCCTCCTCCTCCCCCTCCCCCTCCCAGGACGTCGGGGGCCTGGGCTCGGGCCGCCCTCCGCGGGCGCGCCGCCCGCCGCGCCTCGCGAGCCGCGGCCCAGAGAGTGGTGGGCCGCCCCCCTCCGGGGAGGGACGGCGCGAGAGCGCAGGGGGCCCGGCATGCGCCGCGCCGTTCGCGCACCTGGGGCGTCTCGGGGGCGGAAAAGAGGGGGGTGATGACTAGGGGGGGGGATATCATGGCCGGGGACATGATATTTCCCCAGATGTCATGGCGCCCCTTCTTCTTTCATTACGTCCCTGGCCCCCCCGCTGGGGCGCGCACATGCCGCCAGTCATGATTTGCACCCCCCCCTCTTGGACACCCCCCTCTTGGCCGCTCCCGAGCGTCGCGTACAGCCAAGTCGCTGAAATGAGGAACAGTTTGGGTAGGAGAGGGGCTCGATACCACTTGGGTCCTTCTATGGCTTATCCTCTAGCCTTCCTCGTGCACGCAGGCGCCTGTGGGGCCCCAAAGGGGCTTCGTTCCTTGTTTATCGTTCCTTCTTTCAGCAGCCCGACTGTAGGCTGGGGGGGCGGTACATGTTTTTTTTTTTGGGGGGGGGGGCAGCCGGGTTCTGCAGAAAAGGAACCCTTGTGGGCCCGAGAAGTGCACCTCTCTCTCCCCCAATTTATCGCCCCTCCGTGAAGCGACGCCCAAGCACCGCGGACCGCGATGCGCGAAGTTGGGCGACCTGGACCATCGGCCATCAGCGTCGCCACGGTCCAGGCCTGCCACGCGCAGGGGACGCTATGGGGTAGGGGTTGGAGGGACGTCTTCTCAGCAGCACCCCTGGCCTCCACGTAGAAGGCGCGGGCCTCGCATGTAGGCGTATGGCCAGCGCCTTCTAAGAAGCAGCTCCCTTCTAAGAAGCCTCCCGCGCCATGGGGGGAGCGGGCCCCGAGGGAAACGAGTCCCCCGAGAGTTCTCGCCGGCTTTGGGGTGCCCGAGGCCCTCCAGGGGCCTCGGGACCGTCCCAGAACGATACAGGAGGGAGACCTCGTGCCGGGGGAAGGCCACGGGGCCCGGGGCTCGTTCTCCACCGGACCCGTTTCCTCCGTGCTTCCCGTCGGTCGTTGAAAGTCGGTATTTCTGTGGTCCCAGATCTCAAGACAGTCAAAAACCCTAATATGGACGCGCGACTTTGCTCAGGGTACCCTTGCGTCCTTGCTCTTCCTTGCTCTGCGTCCTCGAGGTTCTCGTCGTCCGCCGCCCCCAAAATCCCAACTTCGGCTTCCAAGGGTCTTGCGTCCTTACCGCGCGTCCTTATTAGGGTTTTTGACTGTAGGCGCCTTCCTACTTCAAGGGTAGAGTGGTTATCCCTCTTCCCTCCTCTTCAGGGGGCGGGCGGAAGCCCAATCCACTTCAACGCCTTCCTGCTTCATGTTTCCGCCTACTTCTTCCGACCAACGTGTAATCCTAAGAAGTCTTCCCCCCTCCGCCTACCTCCGTGTTCGCGGCGCCATTGTCCAGGCGCACCTGCCGGCGCGCAAAATCCGGAGGGGGAGCGTCTTCTCTTCAGCGAGGCGGCGCTGGCGTGGGTTTTCAGCGGCGCCCGGCTAATGTTGCAAGGGGGGAACTCGAAGGACGTGTAATGGGGGGGGCGATAAATTTTGGGCAGCAAGTGCTGCCGGAAAGGAGCCCTTCCCAGCACGGGCACTCAACGTTGAATGTTGCCAGGTGGCCAGGAAACATCTGACGTTGAACGACCCGCAGCATCGGAAGGCAGCGACCGTTCAAGGCTGCATGATCGACGCGGTGTCAGTCATGAGAGGCTAAGTCCATACGGAGCAGGTCCATACGGAGTGCTCGGGCTTTGTCTGGGCTTACCCAGTCTAGACTCAGCCTCTTCTGATGGGAGGCTAAGTCCATACGGTGTAAGTCAATACGGAGTGCTCGGTCTCCGTGCCGTGTTCCGTCTTCGGCCTGTGTTCTTAGCCGCAGACTTCGAATAATGACAAGATTATGAGGAGGAAGAAGAAGAGCCAGATCAAGAAGGAGGACGAAGGAACAATAGCGACGAGACGACTGGTCATGCATCAGCACGAGCTCTCGCGGGTCCGCGGTCCGCGAGGATTTTTTTGGATCGGCGCTGGTCCCCCCCCCCTCCCGGGCGCGCAGAGCGTGCCGTGGGCGGCGCTGGCGGCGCCGCCGAGGGGGCCGGCGCCGGTCGAAGAGGTCCGCGTGGGCCTCGGAGGCTCTCTCTCTGTCCGGGCGGAGGCCTCTCGCTGGGAGGCTGCCGGTCGTGGAGGCCGCCTTCTCGCTGTCCCCCGCGCCCGCCCCCCGGCAGGAGTCCCTGCACACCGAGATGCGATACGTGTACGGCCCAGACTGGGAGGCGGCCGCCGCCCCCCCTCCGCGCCCGGGGCGGCCCCCCGCTCCCCCCCCCCCCCGCGTGGCGTCGCGGCCGAGTCGGCGGGAGGGGGCGGGCGGGGGGCGAGGAGGAGGGCGAGGGGCTGCTGGAGGGGCTGTCAGGATGAGGGCGGCGAGGAGGAGGAGGAGGAGGAGGAGGAGGAGGAGGAGGAGGAGGAGGAGGAGGAGGAGGAGGGGGAGGGGGAGGAGGAGAGGGGGAGGGAGGAGGAGGAGGAGAGGAGGAGGAGGAGGAGGAGGGCGAGGGAGACTGATGAGGGTGGGGAGGAGGAGGGCAAGGGAGAATGAGGAGATGGGGGACGCTGAGGAAGAAGGGGGGGAAGGATTAGGAAACGTGAAAAGAGGAGGGAATGCTGGAGGACGAAGCAATCAGGTGAACGGAGAGGACTTCTGAACAAGGGGGAGAAGAGATGACATCACACATGCAACAGGGAGAGCGCGCGCACGGCACAGACCGCATCAGCACTGGCAGGAGGAAGAGGAGACGGCAGGGAAGGGGCGTCTGTATGGGGAGGTGGATGGGAAGCGGAGGCGGATGCGGAGGAGCAAAGGCAGGAGGAGGAGAAGGGCATGCATAACGGGGGTCGATCAGTAGGCGGAGGGGCGAAGGGAAGATGAACCGGGCTCCTGCCCTCCACTCCCAACCCCTTGCGATTGCTGACTTCTCTTCTCATCCTTCCTGCGGTCCAGTTTTGTCTAAGTCCGCATCCCTTGCCCCTACAAGGCTTGCCTGTAGCAAAGACGCCATGTTAAGTTTCCTTTCAAAAGTAGTCTGTGGGCGGCCAAATGGGACCTTCGTCAGGCGACGTTGTCTCCCGTTGTCTCGCGCTGTCTCCCATTTTCTCTCAGTGTCTCCTGTTGTCTGCCAGTGTTTATCACTGTCTGGATCCCTCTCCCTCTGCATCTTTCCCTATCCCGTCGTATCCTTCTCATGTATCCTGACCCCAGCCCTACATCCCTACCCCTATCTCCCTGGCCTTGTCCCTACTCGTACCCCTATCCCTACCCCGAACCCCGACATCCTGCCCTCTCTCTCGTGGCCACCATCGTAAACTGTGTAAAGCTTTTTAGGGTCTCCTGGCGCAATTATGTCAGCTTCCTAGCATGGCACTATTCGCTGCCCGTCATCGCCTCCGGCTGCAGATGAAGCCGGGCAAGCTCGTCTCGTTGAAGGGCACCTGGCTGAAGACCAACACGCGCTTCTCGTGGGAGCTGTCAGGCTCAGTCGGGCATGCGGTCGCGTGGCTGGAGGGGGCGGAACATGGGGGGAAGAGGGATGGATGAGAACGGGGAGATTTGGACATCAGGACGATGATGGCGACAAGGACGAGAAAGTTGTCGAGGAGGGGGTCGGAGTCCAGGGGAGGAGGAGGAGTAGAGGAGGAGGAGGAGGAGGAGGAGCAGGAGCAGGAACACGAGCAGGAGCAGTGGGAGGAGGCTTTCGAGGGATGAGGAGGAGCAGGAGGAGGCGGAGCACGCGGGGAGCGCCTGGGAGAGCGCCAACCACATCTGCAGGACAGCTTTTCGAAGGCCTTCGAGGGCTGTCACTGACTCATGGGGGGGTAGTTCTGGAGGCTGCGTTGCTGAAAGGGCAAGTGGGAGGAAGGAGGAATCGGTGGAGGAGGTCTGGTCCTTTCCCGTCATCCTCGTCCATCATCCTCCGCCCGCTTCCTTCTACCCCTCTTGCCCACTTCCCCAGCCTCTTCTTCCCCCTCGTCCTCTTCCGCTTTCACCCAATTTTCGTCCCCGTCTTCGTCCTCCTCCCGCTCCGTCGTGATCTCTCGCGGATCCGGAGGGGTTTGCCTCCCAGTCGGCGGGCGCCAGCGGCAGTGGCAGCCTGCGACGAAAGCAGGGCAAGGCGCGAGGAGGCCCTCCGGAAGGGTCCATGACGACTGCGCCACAACGCGGCAGCTCACCCAGGTCCACCCTCGACGACTACTCCTCCACCACTACTCCGACGACCCCTTCCGCGCAGACGACCCGGGGACCACCAGACGACCACAACACATCCTCGACGACCCCCCCCCGACGAACCCGATAACCGTCGCCCACTCCAACACTGCCTCCGCCTGCGCCGCCTGGTCGGCGTCGCCACCGTGGAGTCCGTCGCTTCGTCGCAGGTGGCCCCTCTCTCCCAACCCCTGTTCGGGCCCGGTTGTCTGCGGTAGTTCCCCTCTCTCTTCCCGTCTCCCGTCCCTCCTCCTCTCCCTCGTGTTCCCATCCCCTGCTTCCCACCTGCTGTCTCCCCTCAGTGCTGCTTCGTCCCGCTGGTCCTGGCCTCCCGCCTGCGTGTTCGCCGCCGTCGGCTTGCTTATCCTCCCCTTTCTCTTTCTTCGTCGCCACGGGGTACAGACTGACGGAAGCAGGCGCTGCTCGGATTCTCTCGAAGACTCTTCGGACTCGCCGGGCTGTCAAACGGCCCCGCGAGAGCCCCGAGCGGCCCCAGACCTTCACCGTGGCATGGCTTTGGTGCACCGTGCCCCTGAGATCCGACGCTGCAGCAAGGGCGCAACGCCGCGACAACTCACGGCCAGAGCCCCCGCGGAGCTCGGTCCTTCCGCGCCGATTGTCTAACCGCATCGGTCCGTGAAGGTCCTGGGGGCCGAAACGGAGCGAAAGCGCCCGTTGCGAAAAAAAGGTGCAGCGACTGGATCTCAGGGTGGCCGGCCTCCAGATGGGGTCCGAGTTGACGGAGTCGAAGGTCGGGGGCGGCAAAGAGGGGGGTGAGGACTAGGGTGTGTGTGGATATCATGGCGGGGGCCATGATACTTCCCGAGATTTCATGGCGCCCCTTCTTATTTCATTACGTCCCTGGCCCCCCCGCTGGGCCGCGCACGTGCCGCCGCCGGTCATGATTTGCACCCCCCCCTCTTGGACACCCCCCTCTTGGCCGCTCCCGAGAACGAGCGCGCCGCATCGCCGATGCATCGGCGATGCGGCTCGGTGTGGAGCCCGATGTTCTCAACGCCGACGCCGCCGCTGCACATCGAGTCGAAGTGGCCGAAGTCGAAACACGCCAGGATCTCAGGGTCATCCCGCGTCTGAGCGCAACCCTGCACGAGTGCGGCCCTGGCTGCCACGGCCGCGCCTCGATGTTGGCCTCCTCCTCGTCCTCGCGAGAGCCCTCCTTGATTCTCCCCCGTCCCCCCTCGCTTCTGACCCGCCCTCCTCCTCCTCCTCCTCCTCCTCCTCCTCCTCCTCCTCCTCCTCCTCCTCCTCATCCTCCTTCCTCGCCCTCGCCGCGTGTGAGATGAGTGCATGTCGGCGTAGGAGAGCGCGAGGCTACCAACACCCCCTGCTTGTGGGGTTCGGATCTCATCCCGCTGCACTTCGATGCTGGCTTGTCTTGTCTCTGCTGCCTTGAAGGGTCCGTTCCATTCCTCCCTCCTCGTCCTCCGCCCTCCACCCTCCCCCCCGCCCCTTGTCCATCATTCCCTCTTCCTCCCTCCTCCCCCCCTTTCCCCCCATCATCCCCCTTCAGCCCTATATCCCCTTCATCCCCTTTCCACGGTGTCGACGCTCAGAGGTCTGGGAAGGGGTCCGGATGCTCATCCAGCTGTCGTTCTTTGACGGTCCTGGGCCTCGGCGAGGGCCCCCCGGAGGATGGAAAAATAACAACTCAGTCCGTCGCGGTTTTCGTGATCTGGGGGAATCTCCCCCTCCTCCTCCTCCTCCTCCTCCTCCTCCTCCTCCTCCTCCTCCTCCTCCTCCTCCTCCTCCTCATCCGTCGCGGTTTTCGTGATCCGGTCGAGCGCCCCAGCAGGCGTGCAGAAGCTCTACCTGCCCCAGGGCGTGATCATGCCCGTCATGCAGATCGGCAGGGCCCGCCCCCCCCCCCCACGGCGCGCGCGGGCAGCGCGGAGGGGAGGGGGGCGGGGCTCAGAGAGGAGCACACAGTCAAGAACTCTAAAAAGGACGCGCGACTTTGCTCGGGGTACCCTTGCGTCCTAGGGGGGGGGCGGGGCTCAGAAAGGAGCAGACAGTCAAAAACGCTAATGGGGACGCGCGACTTTGCTCAGGGTACCCTTGCGTCCTTGCTCTTGCGTCCTTGAGGTTTTCGTCGTCCGCCGCGCCAGAAATCCCCGCTTCGGCTTCCAAGGGTCTTGCGTCCTTACCGCGCGTCCTTATTGGGGTTTTTGACTGTAGGCCCTGGCATTCCTCTCCAGGAAGGGGGAGTTCCAATGAGAGTTGCATGTTTGCTTCGAGCGATCCCCACCCCAGACCCCTTCGGGTCAGGAGAAATCATGACGGGAGAGTTGTCTCTGTTGCGAAGGCCTTCTGGCCGTTGCCGCTGACCCTAAGGGGGGACGACGACGACGACAAAGACGACAAAGACGACGACGACGAAGACTACGACGCTCGCGAGCCCTCATGGGGGCCCTGGTGGGCCCTGTTGGCCTCGGGACCCCCCCGCCGAGACCCCCCGGAACCCCTCGGCTCATGAACAAACCAAACCGGAATATTTTTCTCAATGTTTGGCCTCCGGGGGCCCTCGCCAGTCCCTGGGATAAAATCCGCATGTAGGAGGGCATCCCCGACCTAACCCTGGTGGCCGGTATGCAGGGTGTGCGATCGAGGCGGGTTGGAAGCTATCTTATCTAGATCAAACATCCCCATCTTGTCGAGTGGGGAAAGCCACCCCTGCGCCCCTGACTGGCGACTAGACAGCCCTGGGCGTCCACTGCACGGCCCTGTCCGGCTTGACTCTAGGCCTCCTAGATGGGTCCGAGCAGATGGGGTCGGAGGATCGCGCCGCATCGCCGATGCATCAGCGATGCGGCTCGATGCGGAGCCTGATTTTCCACGGCGACGTCGACGATGCATCACCAGTGCATCACCGATGCATCGCCGATGCATCGGCGATGTATCGCCGATGTATCAGCGATGCGGCGAGATCCTCCGACCCCATCTACTCCGACTCTATCTAGGACGCCTCTATTGACGATCTCCTCGGGTGCGGTTGCTAGAGGGTTTCGGTTGTTGGGATGCTCATTCTGAGGGTGGTTCTTTTGTGCTCCAGAATGTGAGGATTCAAGAAGAAAGGTCAGCATCAACATACTGGTAAGGAGGTCCGCGTGGATGTTCTGGATCTGCAAGGGTCCCCCTCCCTGGCGCGAGGAGCGCGCCTGGAGTCCAGCGCCGGCCCAGGAGATCCGCGCGGGCCTCCGAAAGTCTATGTTTGTACATGTTTGTCTTGCGAGGCGATGAGCAGCAGCGAGGGGTGAGGAGCGAGGAGGGGAGCCGTCTCTGCCGACGCCGCCGGGCCGGTGCCATCCGAACACATTTCTGGCATGAGGCGACGCGCGCGCTCAGCAGTCTCATAGCACGAGCGCCGTTGCGGGCACTCTACGGACATGCCGTTCGGGGAGCCATATGCTACAAGACTCGTGTACGTATCTGTTCGAGGCGGACGTGGGCTTCGAGCGTCAACGCATCGTGCCAGTGCAGTCGGCCCGCATAGCAAGGATGGGCAACTTGCCCCGCTCGCAAAGTGTCGACATGGCCTTCCAAGGCCCTTGCATCCTTACCGCGCATCCTTCCTGTACGGGTTGATTGTACAGCCAACCTGCATATGGTAAGAATGGACAACTTCCCGGAGTAATTACCCTTGCATCCTGGATTCCTCGGTCTATCCTTAGCTGCTTTCACTGGCCGCTCCCCGCTCGCAAAGTGTCGACATGGCCGTCCAATGCCCTTCATCCTTATCGCGCATCCCTATGTCACCGAGCGCGCTCCACGACTCGCAAAGTGCCTACTCGCCATTGTTCGAAAAATTCGCTCTCGCCTCGATATGATGAATCGTGAACCCTCCGCGGCGGACCCGGGGCAATTGCGAGTAGCTGTTTTGCGAGTAGGGAGGGAAAACCACACAGACCCCGACAATTGGCGTTTGCTCAACGGCCCTTTGTGCTTACCAACCAGCCCTGCTCTCTTCGGTTCCTTCCCTGGGTGGGTTCACTACACGGCCTCGCTGGTCGGGGTGCTTATTTTTTGGGGGGTGGCTTTCCTGCTATTATACCGGTTGACGGTGTGTCCTTCTGCTTACCAGCCTGGAACATCTCCCTATCCCTATGCTGGGCACCTCCTCATCACGATGCCAATCTTAGGGATTCTCTTATTTTTTGAAGGCGAATCCCTAAGATTGTCATCGCCTTTTGGCGTGTCAATCTTAGGCATAGGGATACGTTCGAGGCTGGTAATTCTGCGCCTCCGTCGGGGGCGGCGCCGCCGAGGTCGCCGACCGGAGAGAGCTGCAGCGCCACGAGTGGGTGTCCCAGCACCTGCGGGCGCGCGGGCCTCCCCGTCCCGCGCCGCCCACACCACCCCGCTTCACACCGGCCCGCGCTGCCGGCTCCGCCCGGCCAGGTCCTCGCCCCCGCGGGGGCCGATCGAGGATCGATCGGTACGATCTCGGGAGCGGAAAAGAGGGGGTGAGGACTAAGGGGGTGGGTGGATTTCATGGCGCGGGCAATGATTTTTCCTCAGATTTCATGGCGCCTCTTCTTATTTCATTACGTCCCTGGCCCCCCCGCTGGGCCGTTCACATACCGCCGGTCATGATTTGCATCCCCCCCTCTTGGACACCCCCCTCTTGGCCGCTCCCGACGATCGACATGGGCGAGAGGTGCGATTCCTAATCGGGTCGGTACGATCGGAAGGGGCACGGCCGACTGGCACGATCGAAGCGGGATCGGTACGATTGAAATGGGTACGGTGGGTTCCGGTCGTGTCGACAGGCGGGGACCCCGCCTCTGGCGTTCAACGTTGAACGCCGCCGGCGACCGAGCCTGTGAGCACGCCTTGGATCAGATCTTTACATGCGAACCACGCTGGTGCAGCTGGTGGCCGTCGGGCGGAAGCCGTTCGGTAGGCCGCCGCGTCGGGACGGAACCCTTCCGACGGCACCGATGTCACATCTGATCGGGTTGTCTTATTTTCTGCTATATGCAAAGTGTAATACAGCACTGCGTTCCACTGTGAGTAATGAGTGTAATCCGACGCACCTCCTAAGGGCCTGTCGCGCCCCTGTCTTCCCAGAGCCCCCCACATTTTGCTCCCACCCTCTTTTGTCGCTTTCCCTCCGCACGCATTGGGCACGAGACTGTGCTTCCTCATTAGCACTGGGCATGTTTCCGTCATTGCATGTTGTAAAGTATGATTAATGATGGGCCGATGCAGGAGGTTGCCCCTGGGGCGCTCGAAACACGACCCTTTGAGAAGGGGACCCGCTCTGCATGATCCCTGCAGGTGCGACGGACCCCGCAGCTGCAAGAGACGCTCCCCGCTGCGGGGGATGCCGCCCGACGTGCAAAAAGTGCAGACTGTTGGCGATAGACGGGAACTGCGCTTCCCGCGGCCTTCGGGGGCCAATCTCCCCATAGATTTGTATACTTATATATTTTCTTCTGCAGTTCAGCCTGCCAAAGTGCCTAGAAGAGCAGCGTTGCGCTGAGCAGTGCGGTACAGATTTTAGCCCCTCTACTGTGTACTGTTTGGCTCAAGGCACAAGTTTCTGGGGCATCCTAACGCAGAGAGACCAGTGAACGCACTTTTTGCTTCGATTGCGCTGGCGAAAACATTTGCCGGCGGCTGCTGCTGCCTGCGTTCGGACGCCGCCGTCGTCGCTGCACAGCTAGACAGGATCTCCCGCCGAAGTTGCCGTTGCACACTTCGGACCAGACAGTATGGAAGAACAGCCGTCGCAGAACCTCGGGTCAATAGTCCCTCTTGGTTCTACGTCCCTGGTCCCGGTCACGCGCCAAGGGTCGGTCGATCCTGAACGATACTCCGTTGCGGTGGAAGCGGCCGATCGTTCAAGGTTGAACGAGTTTCGCTGCGTCAGGAAGCAAAACCAGGGTCGACACGACGTGAACCTGCCGTGTGGAAACAATGGGTACGAAGACCAACAGCGTCTCGTTTCCTGCTTAGTATATCGGAAATTAGAGCATATGCATTACCAGTGGCGGGCAATCCCAGAAATTGTTGAGGGTCGGGGACGACGTCGGGATGCTGTGGTGTATACGTTTTGTTTTTCGCTTTCCAAAGGAAGCAAGCAAACTTGTATACGCCAGGATCCCGCATGCACCAGGCTCCGCTTTCCTGTGCGAGTTCCAGTGCGAGGCCGGGAAAAGCGTCGGTTACATGTTTCGGCTCCTTATGAAAAAAGGCGTCGCTGCCGGCGTCGTCGCAGGCGTTGTCCGTTTGAGGCTTCGGTCGCTTGCCCACCAGCGGCCGCTGTCGGTTTTTGACGAGGTTCGCTGCCGGGCATCGTGCCCATTTTCGTCCGTACCCCTTTCCCACCCCCACAAGCGAGGGCCGACGACTTCCATGACGCTTCTTCCTCACCTCGTCTCGTGGCGGGAGGTTTTTGGTCCTTTCCGGTCCCCGAGGGGCCCTCGCTGGCCCCCGTGACCGTCAACAGCTGGTTCGGGATGAAAGAACGGCTCGGGGGCAAGGTGCCACGCCTCTGGGGATCCGCGCTGCGGAGAAACGCGACGTCGGTCATGAGGGGTCAAACACACACAGACACAATGAATCGCCGATCCCAGGAAAGTATGGGAACATCTGGGAAGTGTGGGGCGGGAAGACGGAAGCCCAGCAACTATGAGGGCATCGGGGGGAATCCTGGGATTCGTGCCTCTTTGTTGGTGTGCCCCACGGCCAGCTCAGCCGCAGACCTCTGTTCTCCGCAGGGCTTGCCTGTAGTTTCTTCTCCAGCGCCCGGCGAGTCGGCGCCCCGCCCCCCCCCAAACGTCGGTGGCCCGTCGCGGCCTCCCCCCGTGGCCGTCGGAAGCTGCCTGGGGTCGCGACCCTGCGGACGCCAGGGGGATGCAGCTCGAGAGGCACCCTTGGGAGGCCCCCTGGACGGCCCTGGGGCATCTTGAGCGCCTCTTTGGGAGGCCCCTGAGAGACTTCTGTCTTGCGAGGCTTTTAGGAGGCTCCCGGGAGGTTCTCAGAAGATTGCCTTTCCTCGTGGGACGCTCTCGCAATACTCTTTGGAGGTTCTTCTGAGGCTCTCGGGAGGCTTTCGGGCCTCCTAGGAGGCGCTTTCGGGGCTCCTGGGAAGTTATTCGGAGGCTCCTGAGAAGATCCTGGGACGCTCCCGCGGTAGCTCGTGGGAGACCCTCGGGGGCTCTTGGGGGGTTTTCAGGTTGATCTGAGGAGGCTATCGGGAGGATTTTGGGCGGCTATTTGAAAGCTTTTCGGAGGCTGCTGGGATACTTTTGGAGGGGTCTTTGGGGCTCGTGAGAAGCTTGAGGCTCTGCGAACGCTGGCCACTTCTCCTTTGTCCGAAGTTGGAGGATTCTCCGCTACACCTGGCCGTGGTTTGCCGACGTTTGGCAAGCCATGTTTCGTACAATGCTCCTTCTGCCTCCCCAGCAACACTGTGAACGCCGTGCAGTGCTGCTCCTGTCCCGCGAATGCCGTGCTACCCAGCAGTTCGAAATCCGTGTTGTGGCGTGAGTGCGAGGATGATGCTGATTATGATGAGGAGGAGTGACGATGATGATGAGGAGTGAGGAAATGGAAACACACGGAGGAACGTTGAATCATGAAGATGAAGATGCAGATGGTGCAGATGTAGATGAATGTGCTCTCCTCAGATGTGGCTCCACATGACGGGAGTCGTGGCACTGGACCTCGTGGCCAGCTCGGCCTCGACAGGGTCCGTCGTCTCCGAACCCTTGAAGACGCCAGCAAATCCGCGCCCTCGCGAGGGGGGAAGGGGCTTCAGGGAAACCGTGAGGGGAAGTGGCAGCTTGAGCCTAAATGGTGAAGGATAAAGGTGATGATGGTGATGATGGTGGTGGTGGTGCTGATGCTGATGATGGTGATGGTGATAATGATGGTGGTGGTGCTGCTGATGATGATTATGGTGATCGTGATGGTGATGATGATGGCGATGACGATGGTGATGATGATGCTGATGGTTGTGATGGTGATGGTGCCGATGGTGATGATGATCCCGATGATGATCATGATGCTGGCGACGATGATGATAATGATGGTGATGGTGATGGTAATGATGATGATGACGACGATGCTGATGCTGATGACGTTGATGATTCTGGCGCTGATGCTGATGATGCTGATGATGCTGATGGTGATGGTAATGCTGATGGTGGCGATGGTCATGGTGGCTCTTATAGTCGTGGTGATGATGGTGGTGCTGATGATGGTTGCGACGCCGACGACGAGGCTGAAGATGATGACGACGATGATGATGACGCGGTTGTTGTTGATGGTGAAGGTGGTGATGATGCAGATGCTGATGATGGTTATGATGATGTCGACGATGGTGGTGATGAAACGGATCAGCATCATGATGATGTTGATGATGATGTTGATGCTGATGCTGATGCTGATGCTGATGCTGCTGATGATGATGATGATGATGATGATGATGATGATGATGTGGGTGTGGATGTGGATGTGGATGAGGATCAGGAGGAGGATGAGGATGAGGATGGTGATGATGCTGGTTTGATGATGGTGATAATGCTTGTGTGTGTGTGTGTGTGTGTGTGTGTGGGGGGTGATGCTGGTGACTCTGGATGTGATTCAGCTTCTATGCTGATGATGGTGGGCTTGGGAGTGGGAAGAGGAGGAGGAGGAGGAGGAGGAGGAATGGTGACTGGCGAGACGTGAGGAGGAGAAGGGCAGGGGTTGGACGGGGAGCAGCTGGAAGGAGGACGAGTGACGAGGACGTGAGCAGAGGGAGGTGGTGCTGTCGTCTTCTTGCGGGGTTTGCGTTCGGTTCCTCGTTGCCGCAGTGCAGAAACCGTCGATCGCCGCGAATCTTCGACCCTTCCCTTGCTGGGTCAACGAGAGAGCGGCTGCCGTTCGATCTGTTCAGGGGGGCCTGCTGTGGGGACCCATGCCAAGAAACACACTGGCTTGCCTCCAGGGTGCCCTGGGTTTCTTGGGTTGTTTTGATATGGAAATCGCCAACTTCCCCCACCAAAAAGCAATGGACGTCCTAGGGTCTCAGGGTTGGATTTCTTGTGGAAGGTTTATTGTGGTCGGGCCCCTACTGTATCATTTGTGTGCCTCGTTTGTCCATGGAGTTTCTTACGGAAGCTCAAGAAGCTTGTCAATACAGGTTGTTCTGGTTTTAGGTTGATGGTTGACTGGTTGGTTGTTCATTTGTTTGGGTGGCCGGCAGGTTGGTTGGTTGGTTGGGAGTCCAGTCATTCGGTTGGTGGGTTGGTTGTTTGGCAGGTTGCTGTATTGGTTGGTCGGTTGGTTAGTTGGTCGGCCAGTTGGTTTGGCGGCCAGTTGGTTGGTTACACAGTTGGTTGGTCGGTTGCAGGGCGGTTGGCCAGTTGGTTGCGCGGTCGTTTGGTTGATTTTTTGGGTTGGTCGCTTGGAGGGTTGCGCTGTTGGTTGCCCTCTTGGTTGCCTACTTGGTTGTTTCGTTTGTGGGCGGCTTGGATGTCCTTGGAGGCGCGAGGAGGTCTGGGAGGGTAGGCAGAGATGCGCCGGAGTCGATCCGGTTTGACGCAGCTGGGAGCCGCCTTGTCCTTTCCATTCCCCCACGGATGCTGATCCTCCCTCCTGTTTGCGTTCCGTTCTGAATCTCTGTATACATTTGCCTTCTCGATCAAACTCGCATGTTCCGTACGGTCGCCTCGATTCAGTCTTCGGCCGGTCATCATTTGAGTTGTTCTTGGGTTGTTGTTTGACCGGTCGGTTGTTTGGTTGGCCGTCTTGTTGTTGAACAATTGTTGGACTTCTTGTTTGGCGTTCTGCCGGGAAGGTTGCGTAGTCGGGCGGCTGGTTGTTTGCCGATGTCGTTGCCGATTGCGACAGCGGGCCAGCGCCGCCGTCCCGGCCGCGCCCCGCGGCGGAGCTGCTGCCGCCGCGGCCCAGCGACGGCTTGCTTTACGTGCCGGCTTCTGGTTGAAGCCGCCCGCGGGCGGCTGCCCCGCGTCCTGCGCAGCGGGGGCGGCTCGGACCTTTGGCCGCTGGCGACTCGTCTCGCCCAATCCCCGAGCTCCGCCCGAGAAGTTTGGCCGCTCAGAATCAGGGGGGAAACTCGGGGGTACGCCCCCAAGGGGGGGCCACTCGGGTGCACCCCCGTCGAGGATGGACGCCCCCCTATCGCATATCACCCCAGGGCTGGGCCCCAACTCTCTGGCCCACCCGAAAACCCCACGAAGCCCGGGACAGGGGTCGACAGGCCCCCTTCGGGCCGGACGAAAGGGGGGGATTGGGAAAGGGGGGGTTACGAAATCTGCTGCATGCGGCTGGTTTCGGCCCCGCCGCCGGGCCCATTCCTCGACACATGGGCGCCTCTCGGCGCCGGGAGGCGCCGGGAAAATCAGCTGCGCGAGCTGATTCTCAACCCCCCCCTTTGCTACCCCCCCTTCCGCCCGGCCCGACCCCTGCTGTTTGGGCACGGGGGCGACGTGCCTCTGCGCCCGCACATGCGTGCAGCGGGTGGCCTCGGGCGAGGGCGCCGCGGTGCCAGGGTGGCCAGCGGCCGCGGGCCGCGCGCCGCGCACGCAGCTCGCGCGCGCGCGGGCCGCAGAGGCGCCCGTCGTCCTCGCGCGCGCAGCGGTTCCCCCCCCCTCCCGGCGGTCTCGGACGACTGCTCCGGATGGCCGGCTTGTTTTTAGCCATGGGGGGGTGGTGATCGACCCTCGGAGCGAGCCCGCCCGGCCCCGCCCCCCTCCATCCTCCTCCCCCTCTTCGTCCTCCACCCTCCATCTTCGTCTTCCTCCAGCCCTCCATCCTCCACCCTCTTCATCCTCCTCCCCCTCCATCTTCCTCCAACCCCCCCCCCCTCCACCCATTCCGACAGCACGCGCCCCTCCCCCCCCAGCGGATCCAGGGGGGGGGGGGCGATGAGTGCCCCCATGCAGACCACCCGAGTGGAGGCGCGCCTGCGCCCCCCCGTCGCCCGCGCATCACGGGCACGAGCTGCGCGCTCACTGCCAGCACCTTCCTCCGCGAGATTTTTGGCGGTCGCCCCACAGCACTGCGGGCCTCATAGTCAGAATCCCCCCCCCTCTCCTGTTAGGAGGGGAAAACACACACAGACACAATTAATCGTCGATTCCCAGCAAAGTATGGGAGAATATGGGAAGTGGTGGGGAAGACATAATCCGAGAAAATATAGGAAAATATGGGGAATTATGTTATTTGTGTGTATTCATGTGTGAGTCCCAGGGTCCCTTCAATAGTCAGAATCCCCCCCCCCCTCCTGGGCCGCCTTTCCAGGTGGCCGGAACGCACGCGGGGAAGAAACCGACCCACAGTCTGGAGTGGCGCAGTTGTTCAGCCGATCGGGTCTCTGCCAAGCACGTCCCCGTCCAGCGGCGCCACGCGCCGCGTCGACAGCGGCGGGGGCTGCGGGGGCGTCGACGAGCGTGCGTGCAGCTTTGGTGGCAGAGTCGCTTTCGCGGGCCGCGAGATGTTGCGCTCGACCCTCGCTTCCCGAGCCTGTCCGCGCAGATGCTACAGAGGTTGCGGACGCGCCGCGTCTCTTGGAACGTGCTCGCGGGGGGTGGCCCACGTCGGGGGCACGGGCATTGAGACTGAAGGAGTTCGACCAGGGGCCGCGCGGGAGCAGAGCTCGGATGGCGGCGCAGAAAGGCGGCCCAGAGGTCGCGGCGGATGAGGGCACCGCGCGCGCGGTGGCGAGACCCCGCGTCAGGAGATGGCACCGTCGGCGCAGACCCCGGCGCCGAGGCGACCGACCCCCTCGATGGAGCGATCCGCGCCGCGTGCGCGCCCTGCCGCCGGAGCGGAGGACGCGCGCCCCGGAAGTGTTCGCCGTCTGTGCGTGTCTCGGGGAGCGCAGTCTGCGTGCCTGCCGGGCGGCACGGGCCCCTGGGACGCCCCGGCGCGCTTGGCACACGACGTGGAGGCGCGGGGCCCTGGGCGCCCTCGGGCCAGACTGCCAGTCGGGCGGGAAGTGGTGATGCCCCCGAGGAAGACCAGGGCTGGACCTAAAAACGGTGTTTTGGGTGGTCTCGTGGGCCGTTGCCGTTTCGACTTCCCTTTTTGGGGTAGAGGCGGATTCGAGACCGCAGCGAGGGACGACGACGACAGCACGAAAACGGAAGACACCGTTGAGGCTCCGCCCTGAGGGAGACGGAGACGCAGCGCGAGGATCGGGCCGGACGAAAGGAGGGGATTGGGAAAGGGGGGGTTACGAAATTTGCTGCATGCAGCTGGTTTCGGCCTCACCGAGGGGCCCATTCCTCGATACATGGCCGCCTCCGGCGCCGGAAGGCGCCGGGAAAATCAGCTACGTGAGCTGATTCTCAAACCCCCCCTTTGCTATCCCCTCCTTTCGCCCGACCCGAGCGCAGCGCGAGGAGGAGGGCCTGGGGGAGGGAGCCAGTGCGCCGCGGGGCACGGGCTCCGGGCGGGCCGGGCGGGGGAGGGGGGGCGCCGCGGCCCTGCGCAGGGCGTGCCCTGCCCGCGCGGGGGGGCCGCGCCCCGGCGGGCTGCGCCGTGCGCTCTCCCGGCCGGCGGGGGCGCGCCCGGAGTCGTCGCGGCGCGCGCGGGCTCGCCGGCAGCAGCGGCGCCAGGAGGCCCCCGCAGCTCCGAGACGATTGCGCGCAGCTCTGGCCACCCGTGCCCGCGTCGGATGCGCCCCGCCACGGGCGCGCCAGGGAAGAGCAGGAGCGCGGGGAGGCGTGGAGCGAGCGTGGGACTCGGCTGGTGGGGTGGTTGGAGGGACCGCGGTCTCGCGAGGCGAGTCTTCCAGCTCATGCGTCTCTTACTGTCTCTTACCCTCCGCCTGGCGGTGGGAGTCAGACGTCGCCAGATGTGCACCATGGACCCTTGATGGGGGATGTGCTGTTTTGTCTGTGTGTGTGCGCGTGTGTGCTGTCTTGTTTTTTTGTTGTTCTCTCTCTCTTTCTCTCTGCCTCTCCCTCGTTATCTCTCTCTCTCTATTACCCTCTAACGTCCTCTCTCGATTTGTATATAGTATCTCACTCTCTCCTCTCCTCTCCCTCTCTCTCTCTCTCTTTGTAGTTCTCTCTCATCTATCCTTTATAGTTATACTTTTATGTATTTCTCCCCTCTCCTCTCTCTCTCTCTCTTTATCGCCCTCTCTCTATCTCTCTGTTTATCTCTTTCTCTCGCTTCCTTTCTCCTCTCCTCCTTCTCTCTCTCTCTCTCTCTAAGTTCCCCCGCTCTCTGTGCTTATTTCTTGATATATCCATCTCTATCTCTCTTTCTCTCAGTCTCTCTCGTTATGTCAGTCGTTCTTTATTTTCTGCGTTTTTTCGTTATACATGTCTTAATGTCTCTCTCTCTCTATCTTTCTCCCTTTCTCTCTCTCTCTCTCTCCCCCTCTCCCTCCCCCTCTCTCTCTGTCTCTTTCCCCTGTCCTTTCTCTCCTCTCTCTCATTCTCGTGTTCCTGTTTTTGTGCATGTGTCATTTTGTTGTTCTGTCGCTGGCCGAGTCCTCGAGGGATTCCTGTGCAACAACCCAGGTCCCCGTGCCCTGCTCTGGGATGGACCCCCCTCCTCGCCCCCTCTCCGTCTGCCCCCCAGTCGCCCCCCCACCCCCCTGGCCGAGGACTCTGCTCGAGTGAGCGGGCATCTACCAGGAGAGGAAAAAACATACAGACACGCGCAATGCTCGATTCCCGGCGAAGTGTGGCGAAACATGGGAAGTGGGAGGGGAGACGAACTCCCCGAAAATATAGCAACATTTTTGGAGTCCATGGGTTTGTGTGTGTATTTGTTTGTGCCTCTGGGCCCCTGCAGTCTCACTGTGCAAGCCCCAGCTATGAGAGGTTTGGCGAGGCCGCTGCTGCCCGAGCTCGTGCGCGCTCCGCCGCGACCGCGACCGCGACCGCGACCGCGACCGCGCTGGCGCGCTTCCGCCCCGGGGCGCTGACCTCGCGCGAGCACGGCTGGCGGGGCAGCGCTGCGACCCGCAGGCGGCATGCCAAGACGACGCCAGGGCGAGGACATGGGCGGGCCAGGATACGTCGATCATCTCTGGGACCCGCCAGCTCTGAGAGCGTTTCCGGGACGCCCTGGAACTGAGTTCTCCTCGTCGTGGCCCCGTGCGACGTGCCTCGCCGCGCGTGGATGCCAGCGGTGGGGCGCCGCGGCGGAGCTGCGCGCGCGGGGGGGGGGGGGGGGCGGCGGCCGCCTGCGGGTGGCGCCCCGCGACGGGGGGCCCTCTGCGGCCGCGCGGCCGGCGACTCCACCTTGAAGCTCGCGCGCTGTATCTCCTGCGCTCGTTCGGCCCGCGGCTGCGCGGCGGCCAAGGCGAAGCGGCCGCGCCCCAGCGGGGGCCAGCGGCGCGCGGCAGCGCCGCGGGCGCAGGGCGCTGGCGTTCTCTGGGCGTCCGCCTCTGTCCGCGGATCACTGGCGATAACCGCGGGGCGTGCGGCGCCAGCATGGGGCGCCCCGCGGCGCCCCGCGGCGCAGCGAACCGTCTTCGCGACACGTTCGCCGCGCGGCCCGGGGCGGCAGGTGCTGTTGCGAGCCCCGCTGCGCCGCGAGCTCGCGGCGCTGCGTCAGCCCCCCAATCGCGGCGGCCAAGTGCCCCGGGTGGGGTTCCTTGCCGCCCTCGACGCGCGGCGCCTGCTCGGGTTCGGCGAGGCAGGGGGCCCCGCTGGCCTCGCAGGCCAGCGGGCTGCAGCGTCCGCGAGGGAGGCTCAGACCGATGGAGGTGGGCTGCTACCAGGGGAACAACAAGTGACATAAACATAAAAACTCTCGCGCCAGGGAGGGGGGTCCAGCGCCGATCCGAGAAATCCGCGCGGACCTCCCAGTTTTTATGCTTACGCCACTTTTTTGTTCCCCTAGTTACCAGCCTGGCTGGTAGCGTCGGAAACGACTGGCGGTGACCTGCAGCGGTGGGCGGCCCTCCGACCGAAATGTCGCGGCGTTCGCTCCCCGCGCGCAACGGCTGTGCCCCGGCGGCGGAGCCGTGCGCATGTTGGCGGCCACCAGCACGAATCAGGAGGGGAAACACACACAGACACAATTAATCCTCGATTCCCCAGAAAATCTGGGAAAATACGGGAAGTGGGGGGGCAGACAGAAACCCAGAGAATATGGGAAAATATGGGGAATAGTTTTATTTGTGTGCACATTTTTGTGTGTCCTGTGGCCCCTTCAACGAGGTGCGGCCACCCGCAGGCCCGCGGACAGTCCGGCTGGCTGCGCTGGAAGCGCGGGCGCAGCGGGAGATCGGGAGCGGAAAAGAGGGGGGTGACGATTACACCTTAGGCGATGCTTAAGAAAACTTTTTTTTTCGGCCAGACTCTCGATTATTCTTAATGTTTCAATGTAAATCCTAAGATTTGAATGGAATTTTTGGGTTTTTATTCAAGTTCTGAGACTCTGAATTTCTTAACCCATGATTTCTTAAGCATTTCGCAGGGTGTAGGGGGGGTGGATATCATGGCGGGGGCCATGATATTTCCTCAGATTTCATGGCGCCTCTTCTTATTCCATTGCGTCCCTGGCCCCCCCGCTGGGCCGCGCACGTGCCGCCGGTAATGATTTGCACCCCCCCCTCTTGGACACCCCCCTCTTGGCCGCTCCCGAGGAGAGGTGGGCAGCAGGCGCTTCTCAGTCGGCGACCCAGTCGCTCGCCAGGACGGCAGTCACCGGCGCGGGGAGGCGCCGCGAGCCATGGAATTGATGCCGGCGCGAGGTGACGGAGCGGTCGCCTTGACCCCCAATACGGTGATGCGCATGCGTTCGAGTCAGACCGCCATGTGCAGTGGCAGTTCCCCAAAGCGTTTTTTTGTTTTTTTCTGTGTGACGAACGTCCACCGGCTCGGCCCAAAAAGCAACCAACCAAACAATGAATGTTTGGTTTGTTCGGGGTTTCCTCCCTCACACCTCCTGGTTTCCAATCCTTCCCCTCCTCCAATTCCTGTCCGTCTCTGCTCCTCCTTCCCCTCCTTCTCAGTTCTCCTCCTCTTCCGTCCCTTCGACCTCGGCTTCTTCACCCCTCCTTGTCTTTTCGTTGTTTGGTTTCTCCCTCGTCCCTCCGTCCAACCTTGCCGTCCTCTCTCCCCGCCCTCCCCTCTATAATTTACCAGTGCGGTATGTTTTTCCACTGACCAGTCGCTGTCGGGCCTTTTCCGCGTGTTGATGCCTTGCGTTCGGGATCGAAACAACAATGTTCAACCGACGAGTGGATTCGGCCTGCGTATCCATATCCACGGCCTCGCGGGCCGATCCCTTGCACCTTCGCATGGGTGCGTTGTTCCTGTTCCGCGGATGCCTTGCGCGGAGCGTATCTATGCGACCGCGTATCCACGGGATCGCATCCCGGTGTCCAGACCGCGAGGGGCTAGATACGGATGTTCGATATGTGCGCCGCTCGTGACGAACGGCGTTTTCGCCTCGGCGCCTGCCGGCGATCGGAAAAACGAGGTGGAACGATCCACATGGTGTCGGAATCCAACGCACGGGGCATCACGACACGAATCTGCTGCAGGATGCCAAATGTGGTGCGAGCACGCCTGCAGGTAAAACGCCGGGCGGTTCATCCTTTGGGATTCAGGAGAGGTTTGCTTTCGGGCCGCTCTTCGAGCCTGGGTCGGGGGACCTGTTCGTGGCCCAAGCTCGCCGTAGACAGAGAACAAACGTGTGCTCTTTGCCCGGCGCTACTGCAGGCAGCGCTAGTTTCGGGGCTGGACAGACCTCCTCCTACCCTGACACGTCGATTGAGGAATTGGCTGTTTTCGGTTCGCGAGAGGGCGTCGCGGCCGTCATTTTTGCGGGTCCAGGTCCGCTGGTTTCGGTCCTAAACCGTTTTCACTAAAGGGAGGTTTACTAAGGGGAGGCTTGTCCACCGCCGATAGTTGTCGCTTGCCTCCTCTCCTTTCCTTCCGACCATCTTGGCGTTTCCCTCCTTCGGCCAGGGGGGTTGCGGCCCCGGCGCCAGGTGTGGATGAGGCCCCCGATCATCCGCACGCTGGAGGCGCCAGCGCCCGCCTGCGCGCACCCCCCACCTGGCAGGAAGCAGAGGAGCAGGGGGAGGAGGAGGTGCAGTGCAAACCCAAAGCGCATCAACGACGTGGAATAAGCCCCCCGTCCACGTTGGCACATGTATGTGTATCAAGAGGTATATCGAATCCACTGGAAGACAACCAGTTATGGTAATCCCCAGTCGCGCCACAACGCAATTGTTGGGACTTCAGCGCTGCGAGTCGGCGTGACTGCGGCGTCCCTCCCAACTCGCGTCAGAACACCGCCCTCGGGACGTCAACACAGCGAATCAACGTCAGTGTTGAGCCCTGACGACCCTAAATCGTGCGGTCCACCATTCCTGGGATTTCAGCCAGGCGAGTTCTGTAAATTGTGGCAAGCTTTTAAGACACATGTGCGCGGCGCCAAAGCGAGAGCCACATTTTGAAAACTGCCCACCGTCCATCAGTAATCATGCAGCAAACCTCTCAAACAACTATAGTGCGCGCGGCTGTTAGATGGGAGCCACATGTTGAAAACCACCCGCCCTCCATCAGTGAAGGTGTCCGACTTTGAAGGCAAATGCGCGCAGCGCTGCAAGCGACAGCTGCATTTTGAAAGCCACCCGCTTTCCATGCGTGAAGCGGATGACAAGTTTCAAGGAACACGTGCGCAGCACGATGGCGAGAGCCACGGTTTGAAAACAGTCAATCGCCCCCCACGAGTGAAATTGCCACACAATTGAAGCTTCAGGTTTTTGCAAGATGTGAGTCCCAAGCGAACGTCCGGCCCGCCGTAGCAACACGTCTTGGGGTTCGACAGGGAGGAGGTATTCAGAAGTGGACGGGATTGACGAGGAGAAGGGGGTGCAGGAGGAGGAGGAGGAGAAGGGGTCAAAGGCATTGGGCGGCGGCGCGGGGAACCCGGGGGCCCGCGGCCGAATGCGCACTCATGCTTGTTTTCTTCGACTCTCTTCGGCAAACCGCGCCAGAGGCCCCAACGGGCGCAGTTCTTGCCCCCCTCGCGCGGCCCCTGCTTAGAGACCGGGCGCTCGGGCCGGACACGAGGTAGCGGCTGCTCTTGGGGGGCCAGTGCCGCGGGGTTGCGCCCGCACCAGGCCCCATTCTTCAGCGCTTCGGGACCGCAGAACGCCGCAGGAGAGGGAAGAGAAGGAGGAGAAGAGGGAGGAGGAAGAGGAGGAGGAGGACGAGGAGGAGGAGGATGGGGAGAAGGAGGAGGAGGCACAAGAGCAGGAGGAGGATGAAGTGGATGGCAGTGGCGTCGAACAGGGGTATTGGAGGACTATGGGTGTTTTTTTGTGTGCCAGTGCTGGGAGTCTGAGCTGGTTTAGTTCAGTGGCCTTTTCATCTGGCCAAGTATCAGCGGGCGAAAAACGGTATAACATTAACTTTGTCCGCCGTCGGGGACGCCTGCCCCTTGGCGGCTGGAAAGTTTATACCCCTATGGTGCCACAGTAAGGGTATAAACTTTCCAGCCGCCATGGGACAGGCGCCCCCGACAGCGAACAAGTTTATTTGATTCCGTTCTTCGCCCGTTACAAGCACCCCCTTTTCTCTCTTGCGATGGGCGCGCAGAAGTGATTTCCGAACCCCTTCATCTCCCCCCCTTTGCGCATGTGCCTCGCGCCATGGTGCGGCCCCCCCCTGCTTTCCGCTTGCCCTCCGCAGCGCGCACCCGAGAAGGCGACGGTGGCGCGGTGGCCACCGACCAGTATTGGAGGACGACGGCTTTTTGGCAAGTGTTCCAACGATCCCTTGATATTATATTCAATTCCCCAATCAGTGCTTTCACTGAAGGGGTCCTAGCGGATCTTGAAGGATCTGGCGAAAGTCGGCAGCCGATGTCGGTGGGCCGCCAGGTTTCCCGGTTCCGAGTTTCCGGGTTCCCGGTTCCGAGTTCCGGGTCGATTACGTTGGGCGGCGGGGTTCCCAGGTTTCCAGGTTCCCAGATTCTTGGTCGATCTCTTTATCGATCGGTCTCACTTTCGATATCATTACCCACCTCTATCGATCTCACTATCGATCTCATGATACCAGGGAAAAGCCCAATCAGTAGATGGTTTAAACATTCATGTTATGGACATCGAGATCGATTGTAGGATCGATGCTGAGATCGGAAGTAGGATCGAAAGCGAGGACAATTGTAAGGCCGATCGTGGGACCGATCGTGAATGCGATTCAGTGAGATCGAGAGTGAGATCGATTGTGAGATCACTCGTACGATCTGTAGCTTGATCGATTGCGAAATCGACAGTCAGACCGAATGTGGTACCGACAGTAAGATCGGTCTCACCATCGATCGCATTACCCACCTCTATCGATCTCACGATCGATATCATGACAGGTAATAGGATCGATAGTGAAATCGGAAATGGGTCGACAGTGAGGGCGATCATAAGGCCGATCGTCAGACCGACGGTGGAGTCGATTCAGAGAGATCGAGGGTGAGATCGATCGTGAGACCGCTCGTGCGATCTATAGTCAGATCGATTGTGAAATCGATAGTCAGATCGATTGTGAGACTCACAGTGACATCGATAGACAGGTGGGTAATGTGATCGATGGTGATACCGACCCCACGATCGATATCACATTCGATTTGACGATCGATCCCACAATCGATACAACCATACATCGCACGACCGCCGATCTCACGTTCGACCTCATTGAATCGATTTTACTATCGGTCCCACGATCGGCCTTACACTTGTCCGCACTATCAATCCCACTTCCGATCTCACCATTGATCTTAATCGCAATGCCCATATCATCAGTTTTCAAACCATACACTCATTGGATTCTTTCTCTGGAGTATTTTTTTCGGGCTCGGGGGCGAATCGAGGGGATTCTAGAGCCCCAAACAAATTGGGGGAGGAAGACGACGACAAAATCGTCGACGACAATTGCAACTGCAGCGGGGGCACGCGTCGACCAGCCCAGGCCTCAGAAAAGAGAAACGGCCGATCGTCAGGTTGGGTCTTCCTGCAGGTTGGACATCGGGACAAAGGGTGGGGGCGACGGAGCAGGATGACGACGAAGAGGAGGGTAGGGAGGAGGAGGAGGACGAGAAGGAAAAGGAGGAGGAGGAGGGGGAGGAGCAGGAGGAACAGGAGGAACAGGAGGACGAGGAGGAACACGAGGGGAAACGCAAGGGCCATGCAGCAACGAAACGCCGTTTGAAGCCGGCGGCGCCCGCAAGATCAGAGGAGGCGAGGCCTTTTGTGGGGAGGAGGAGCCGGCGTGCTCACCGACTCCCGAAAAGGTGGGACGGGGCCCGCGGGCCTCCCCCGCACAAGCCCAGCCCCGCAAATGAGCGGTCAGGCGACCATTGCGCCCCAGAGGCACCAGCACCCGTGCCCACCCACTGTCGGGGCCAGCGCCCAGCCAAGGCAGCGTCGGTGAACCAGCGGCGGCCCGCTGACGGCACGCCCGGACAGGGCCTGAGAAGAGTGCGCCAGCTCGGCGCTTCAACTCCCGCGTGCGCGCCGTAGCGCTTGCACAACATGTATTGGGCAGCGGCCTGGGCGGAGTGTCCAAGGTGCCCGGAATGCTTCTGAAGGTCGGATAGTCGACGCTTCAGCCAGGTCGTACCCAAGGCCAGCCACGGCTGCACGCACAGCATTGCTACGCGCCTTACGGAGGACTCTTCCATGCCTCTCCGCCCGCACATCTTCCTAACAAGGTGGCAGGGCGACGGGTCGCACCTGGCCCCTGGTTGCTCTAGCTTCAGCCTGGTCATCGCCATCTCGGCCGAGCTGTGGCACCATGATCGACCTCCTCGAGGCCGTGGGGAATTCAAACGAGGTGGGCCGAATGGATTGCGGGCCTCTCGGTCGCCTCGGGCCCGGGACCGAGGCACTGGCCATCAGCTGGGCCGCTCGAGACACAATAACACGCGCGACATGAGTCGCCATGGTTCGCTCGCACTGCGGTGGCCGTCGCCTCCGAGGTTTTGATGTGACCTGCGCCAGTTTTAGCGGACAAAGTCGGTCCGTGCTGCCCCATGGAAATTGAAGGCGTAGGGGACCGCAGAATCCTCAGATAACGTCTGGCCCTGCAGAGTGACCTCGAGCTCGCCGCGCGCGGGCGTCCACCTGTGCCCGGGTCTCAGGTCTGCCTTCGTGGAGCTTGAACACTTGCCCCCGCGCGCTCGCATGCTCGCCGCTGCCGCGCGCGAGGTCTGGACTCGATCGACTACCCTCGCTCACTGCCGAAAGATGATATAGAGCTACGTCCGCTGCCCCCCCCCCCCCAGGGGGCCGCGCGCGTCGCCTGGGCGACGGCCTGGCGCCCGGCCTTTGGGGTCGTCTGGCACGCCCCGCTAGGACTTCCACGGCCCGCGCTGGCCAGCCTCGGGCCCAACAACCGACCTGCCGCGCTGGGCGAGTTCAAGGATTCCGTTCGCCTGGCCAGGCCCGCCCGCGAAAAGGCGCCCCCCACAGGAGCGAATTCGCGCATCCATCGGGGCTGTGCAGAAGCTCGCGGAAGGGGCCCCAGGCGCCCACGCGCCAAACCCAGGGCGTCGAAGTCGGGGGGGCTCGCTGAATCCTGCAAGTTTTGAAATGTTCAAAGACACTGTCTGGAACCGGACGCGCAGCCTAAGGGTCGCCCCCCCTCGCTGCCACGCCTTTTCGCACATGTAACAAGGGCAAACAAGAGGTGCCTCTGGCCTGCTTGCAGTGCTGGCGCCAGTCGCTATCAGCGCAACCGCGCTCGAACTTCCTGGCCGGGGGCCCGCGCCCGGCTGCCATCCGAGCCCGCAGGCCCCCCCTGCGCGCGGTATTTTTTTCCGAGTTCACCCCGGGCCTGAAAGCTCGATCCCGCGCGCGATTAGCCCCGTGCGCCATGGGGGTCGAGGCCTCATTTTGCTGCGCTTGAGCTCGCGCGACGTCTTCCCACATCTGCGACTTGCGTCGCAGCGCGAGGTTTGGAAGAGACAGAATGCGTCTCCCCGGTGCGCCTGGATAAGGCGCGGCCTGCCAGTTGCCGGCCGATCCATTGCAAGCTCAGCAGCGCGGCGCCCGCCAGCCCTCGGACCAGGCTTCACATGGGCCTCCGAGAAAGCAACTGATTGGCCCGTGCACAGGCTTCCTTCGCATCGGAATCTCCAGCTTCCCCAGACCCGGGGTGCCTCGGCGCCCGCCCCGGGGTCGCAGCTGGGGCCCATGCGGGCGCGAAGGCAAGGCGCGACGTGAACGCGGCCCCCAGCGCCCGCGGGCGCCGCAGCTAGCGCCCCCAGACAACGGACGGTTGAACCCCGCGCCCCTGAGGCGGCGGCCCCGCGGCCCCCATTTGGAGCGAGCCTGGCCCTCCAGGTCGTCGCAAGTTGCTGCGAGCGCTGGGCTGTCCGCCCGCGCACAGTTCGCATGTCTTCTACGTGGGAAAGTGGGCGCGCGCACCGACTGCTGCACTCGCTTCTCCGATGCGATCGAATGGGCGAGCTATCCCGGCATGTCCAGCCCTGGCAGAAAACCCGCGGCTCGCGCGTGCCTGCGAGGGGACCTCGCAACCGACGAGAACCTCCGACCCGCTGCCCTTCCCGCCCATTACCGTCGCAATAGTGCGTCTTCCATGGCGCGCGCGTCTCCGCGCAGGGGAATGTTCTGGCAGCTTCGCCCGCGGAGGCCAGCGGGGCCGTCGGCTCCGCAGCGCAAGCGCGCGATCGCCCTGCCGAGACTCTGGGAGGAGGAGACGCATGTCTCCGCGAGGCTTCCAAAAGCACCTACCTTTCGAGGGCGGGGCCTCCGCTGAGTTCGCCCGGCCCGATGATTCGGGAAACCAGCTTCTGGGAAGGCCAACTCGACCGCGCCCGATTTTCGCGCGGCAGCGCCACTAAGGCCGCGAGAGCCCATGCCGACATGCGCATGAGCGACCGAGGATGTATTTGACAGCGCCCCATTGCAGCCCCCCCGTCCCCCCTTGAAGACGTCAAAACGGCTGATCTCAAGCTGGCCAGGGCGACTGGCGGGAGGGGCCCCCAGTCGGGCCTCTCCGCGAAGCTCGGGTCGCCCGCAGCGACGCGCGGCCCAGGTGGGCCCCCGCGCCGCGTCAGCCTGATCCGTCAATTCGAACGGCTGGCCTCGTCGGAATCAGGTTCGAAGAAGCTGGTTTTCCGAGTCGAGAGACCTGAGTTCGGGCGAGCGGCGCAGGGGACCTACAAGTTCTTGCGTGTGGGGAGCGAAGAAAGCAGCGCACTTTGGGGCCGCTGTTGCTTTGCATCCTCTTCAATTTTTCGGCGCGGGGACTGCGCCGGCGGCTCGCTGCGCAGTGAAACCCGCGCGCGCGAAGCGTTTGGCGCGATCCGGCCGATGGGGCGACGTCAGACCCCGAGGGGTTGCGCGGCGACGCCCGGGCCGCGTGCGCGAGGCCGCTGGGGCCCGCCAAACAGTTGGCGCATGTTCTGCGTTTCTTTCATTTCGCACATTGCAGCATTGAACCCCATCCAGGGGCACTTTCGAGCCACTGTTTGGCTCGAGCCACTCCGTGTCGAGCCTGACCAACCTGGGGCATCCTGGCGCTAGCGAGGGTTAACAGAGGCTGTTCGGAGCAATGGGCGAGGGCGTCGGCGACGCGCTCGACCCTGGCAAGATCATGGTCGCGACGCGTGCTGCTGCTGCGAAGACTTGATCTTCGGGGATGGGTGCGTGGGGTGCGTGGCGAGCGAGACTTTGTGCTGCCTGGGCGTCGAGTGCTGTTGATGCAGGGCGCGCCGACGCTCTGCTGCGCCTGCTGCGTGGCCCGCTGCGCCTCGCCCACTGCGCGCGTCAAGTCGCAGCGCCAGATGCGCTGCCTTGCAGGGGCGACCGCCATCCCGCGCGACGAGGAGGCCCCTTGCATGGTTTGCACGTGCGGCATCATTTGCTACCCCGCGATCGCCACCTGCAAGACGCTGGGCGACATCAAGGGTGGCGTTTGCGGGGGCGGACCCGAGGCTGGGCAGGCGGGCTGAGGCCAGCGAGATGGATCCGCGCAACCGCTCTGCCTGCTGCTGGCACCAGCGTGGCCAATGCGGCGCGACAGCCCAGGCCACGAATGGCTCCGTTCCTTTGATGCGCAAAAGCGAGCTAGGCTGCCGTCGCGCACTGAACTGCGCAGCATGCTTCGCGCGAGGAAGGGGAAACAACGCGGCGCTTTAGGGGCGCTTGAAGGACGCTCGCGCTGCATCCTTTGGCCGCCCGCCGGCGTCGCGCATCAAAATGTCCGCCCGGGAGGCGGCCGCGCCGGGAGTTGCGCCGCGAGCGTGGGGTTTGAGGGGGGGTCTCGTCTGACGTGGAACATTCAAATCGAGCAGCGCATCGTCTGTGGGAAGGGCTTTCGCATCAAATTGCTTCGCTCGGGAACAGCCCCCCCCCCCCCCCCCCCCGCATTCGCGTGACGAAACAAAACAAGTCATACCGCCCAGACAAGTGCCCGCCCATTCCAGCCTGCTGTCGCGGCCGATGCAGCACTCCACCGCGAGCAGCGCCGTTGCCACTTTGACTCGCCTCCTGCCCTGGTTGCCGCCGTCTACCTCGGGACTCGGGATGTAGCTGTAAAGGGCCGCGCCCACTGATTTCAGGTGTCGGGTCTATATAGCCCCCCTATCTTGGCTGCCTCAACTCTGCCTTGGACATCTGGCCACTGCCTAGCACTACCTGGCTTCGCCACCCTTGGAACTTTGCTCGGCCGGCACGGCGTCCCACGCTAAAGAGTCGCATCCACCTCCGCAATGTTGATGCCGATTGGTGTGCGGGGCGCAATGTCGATGTCTTCGCGCACTTCGCTGTTTGTGTTCTGCTGGCCGACTGAGAACTCATTACCATATAGCCGACGATCGTGCCAGGCAACGCAACTCCTCGAATCGCAGACGGCCATGACAGATTATGCCCTGGCTCCATTTGAAAAGCAGCTGCGGATGGACATTCGTGTCCGAGCTCCTGTGCACGCGTGCATTATGCATGTGCGCTTGACAGACGGGCCACCCTAGTAGGGCCCCAAATTCCTTCGACCCTTGGGCGCGCAAATACCAGCTCCCACCACGACCCCACATTTTCACAGCCGCGCGGACATGAGAAGTCACTGCGCGCGTTGGAAGTATGACGCCATCCAATATCATCGGCGGCCCCGTGATTTGGTCCGGCATGGGGCCAGCGCTTGGGCGCTGCGACTCCACGCCCTTCCGCGTCAGGCGTTTCCGCTCATATTCCATGTCATCTTGCAGATGACGCGCTAACCTGGAAGTCTGGAAGCTGGGCGCACAACTGATTCTCTTGAACGCACCGCACCATAGGCGCACTCACTACAGACGACATGTTCGACTCGATCAGATCTGCAAGTGGCTTTTTGCGACGCGGCATTTGCGGTCGCGATTTCCGCCGCCGTCACTAAGCGAACGATACAAGTCATTATGGCCAAACATCGCAGCCTCCCGGCGCGAACTTCCCGAGCTGCCCCCTTGCCCACTTCGCTTCCCCGCGGGGCTGCCCCTCTGCATCGGGAACTCCGATGCTGGCTGACCCGGGGTTTCATTTGAGCACGTCTGGGTCGTCCGCGCACTGGCGGATCCAGCCTCGCCCCACTGCGGCGCCCGCGCTGGCGGCTGCAGGCTGCCCTGGGGCCGCCCGCCGCAGGGGCCGCTCCAGGACCACCTGCCGCTGGGGCCCCGCAGTTCGAGGCAGCCCCTGGGCCGCCTGCTCGTGGAACTCCCCCTGGCGGCGCCTCGACGGCGCGTCTGGCTTCCCCTGCCAGCGCCCTCTCCTCGACCGCGCGCGCCTCCGCGAGCACCTCGCGCACGTTTTCCACCGAGCCTTCCGAGGCCCCGAAGCTGCAGCAATGCGCCCGCGCGCTCGACTGACAGGCTCGCGGCCGCGCCGAGCACCTGCTGCAGCGACAGGCTTGGCGCGCTTTCCTGCTGGTGGCACAGGCGCCTCCGCCACCAGTTCGCGCCTGGACTTCTCCAGCTCGAGCATCTCATCCCTGGCATCGCCCAGCACGCGTTGCGCCTCCACCCTCTCCTGGACGGCCATGTCGTCGGCCCCCCAGCGATACGCCTTCTTCCCAAGTTTGGCGCACAGGACAACATGTCCTTGAGCCTCGTGTCGAACAGTTTGGACGCCGCCACCTTCACTCGCAACGTGCTCTGGCACTCCCTGAGGTTCGCGCGCGCCTCCTGCGCCTCTGCCGCGCGTATATCCTCGATGGCCTTGATGTTGGCGGAGATGCCTGCCAGCTGCTCCGCGATGTCGCCCGCGCCGCCGTGGCCCGCGTCGCCATCGTCCACCTCCACCTTCAGGCCTGGAGCTGGCTCTGGTAACTTGAGCCTTGAGCTGCGCCAGCTCCTGCTTGACTCCCTTGAGCCCCTGCGCCGCCTTGGGACTGTTCGTTTCACCCCATGCAGCTCGCTGTGATGGCAGTTCAGGACTTCTGGTGGCAACGAGTGCCGTATTTTTATGTTGTGACAGCAGCTGCACCGCAAGAGGCCGGATCTGTTCCACCACCGATCTCCCGAATTCGATTCGACCAGCAGTCCACGGTGCAGCCCACGCCCTGCGCTTAGCCCGGTGACCTGACATCACCAGGCCTCCACTTGCATTCCCTTCTCGCGCCATCTGGCGCGGCCTTGCGGTTGCGCCAACGTGGTCCGTGGTGCCACGGCTCGAGGAGGGAGGGCGGACTGGTACCGCTGAGCAGTAAGCGAAGGGGAGATGCGCCCCCAGCCTGGGCAGGCTGCCGATGGAACGCTAGCTGTCGGGGCCCGCGCGTCCCCCACGCCGCAATGTCAAGCCCCGGGCGAAACGTTCTGGACTTGAGCCGAAGCCGCGACGGACCGGAAACGGAGTCTGCTCGCCCTCGCGCGGCGCCCGTGTCGCGCGCGGGCCCCCCGTCCCACGGGGCCGACTGCAGCCCCCCCGGGGCTTTGCCAGGGACTCCGCGCCAGGGTGGGGGGAAGGTGCAGGGAGGCGGGGGGGAGGGGGGGGGAGATCCTCGAGGGCGGGGGGGATACAGAGCCGCTGGGCGAACCCCTTGCCCCACCCACATTTCCCCCCCCCCCCCCCCTCACTCCCCTCTCGTCGTGCCCTCTTCCCTCTCCTCTCCCCCTCGCCTTGCCCTACGCTGCCCATCCCTCTCTTTCCGTCCTACCCCTAATTACCCGTCCCCCGTCACTTCCCCTCCCCCTCTCTCCTCTCCCTCCCGCCTCCGCTGTCCCCCCCCCCCCCCTCACCTCGTCCCCCGCCCCCGCCCACTCCCATACCCTTGCGGGCACGGCAACCCCCACGCAACACAAACCACACCTCCCGCTCCAGACCCCTTCTTCCTCGCTTCCCGTCTCCTCCGCTCCAATCCTCCCCTCTCCCCTCCGACCTCCTCTCTCCTCCTCCTCGCCTCCACCTACCCCGCGTACCTTCCGCCGAGTCCCGCTGCGACGTCTGGTTCGTGTACTGGCCGCACTGGCAGGATCAAGGCGTGGCGATCGTGCCCACCATGGCCCGGGGCCCAACCGGCAGACGACAGCGGTCGGCGCACCCAAAGCACTTCGGAAATCTCTTCGTCGTCGTCGTGCGATCCTTGGATCGCCCACCGGACAGAGAGAGAGAGAGAGAGAGCGGACGTAGTTTTGCGTCCCGGCCCGATCGGTTGCTTGGGCTCGCACTGTCCTCGCCTCCTGTCTCTCCGTCTCCTGCCTGCTTCTCCATCCTGCATCCTCCTCCTCCTCCTCACTCCTTTCTCGGGCTACCTCCTCCCTCCTCAGGCCCTTTTTACCTATCCCTCGGGTCCCCTACTCGTCTTTCCTCATCCCTCCTCCTGGTCCTTGGGGTGCTCGCTTCTTCGGCTATACATCACCGTGGAGCCATATCGTGTGAACGTCCCAGCTGTTTGGGACTGCTCCATCGGTCAATTCAGTCGCGCAGCCACGCATCGCCAGGGAGAGATACGGATACGATTGTCCGCCGCCGATGTAGGGAGACTTGAGCTACTGCTCCGAGGAAGACCGCTGCACTTGGGCACCTGCGTGTGGCACGGGTGGCGGTCAGTTCTCGGAGGAAGGAGGAGGCCATGCCCAGACAGCCAGAGACAGTCTGTCCGCAGGGAGCGAGCTTGCCGCCACAAGCCGCCATTCCGGAGCAGATCGACTGGGGCCCCTTCGGTGGCGCGAAATGTCGGGAGGGGAGATAGAGAGCGAGATAGAGTGAGAGACACAGAGAGAGAGAGAGAGGCGGGAGTTGAGCGTGGACGGAGGCAGGCGAGCTGAGAGGGGGATGCAGTGCCGGAGGTTGGAGTTGGGTGGAAAAGTTAAAGGAGGATCCCGAGCTGTCGGTTGGAAGTGGGAAGGAGAGGTTCCTCTTAGAGGGCGGAGGTACTTTTCAGAACCCCTCCCACATTCTGGGAAGTCTTCTGTGTCTGCGGGGAGGGGTCGTGTGGAGATCGGACAGGAGGGGAGTGCCACAGGGGGGTTCGGATTGGGGGGCGGTTAGGGGTTGCGCGCCTCGGGGGCCCACACCGGCTACCCTGGACCGCAGCTATCCCTGATCATTTGGGCGTCCAAACCTCCCGAATCATGAGGGGTATCTCTACGGGTTCGCGCCCCGGGGGCCCAAACCGGAGCCACCCCCGACCGCAGTCATCCCGGCTCGTTCGAGCGCCCGAGACTTGGGCGGAAAAAGCAGGGGTCGTGCGGGGATTGGTCGGGCCGCCGGACGACAGGGGGGGGGATTAGGGAAGGGGGGTCACGAGATCTGCTGCATGCAGCTGGTTTCGGCCCCACCGATGGGGGCCCATCCCTCGAGACGTGGCCGCCTCCGGCGCGGGGAGGCGCCGGGAAAATAATCACCTGCGTGAGCGGAGTCTCAACCCCTCCCCCGTTGTGCTATCCCCCCCTCTTTTCGCCCGGCCCGAGCTTGGAGGAAAAGGGGAGGGGAGGGCCACGGGGGGCACCGGAGGCCAGGGGCCCCCCGGCGCGCCCGTGCAGAGCCGAGGACACGTGGCTGAAGCGGTCCCGCCCCGCCGGGGGTTGCCGCCTGCCGCCCCGACCTCCCCCCGCGCTCCGAGGGCTTCCGGCTCCGTCCGTCGGGCGCCATTCTCCCTCCCTCCCTCCCTCCCTCCTCCTCCTCCTCCTCCTCCCTCCTCCTCTCCTCTCTCCTCCCCTCCTCCTCCTCCTCCTCCTCCTCCTCTCCTCCTCCTCCTCCTCCTCCTCCTCCCCTCCTCCTCCTCCTCCCCTCCTCCTCCCTCCTCCTCTCCTCCTCCCCTCTCCTCCTCCTCCTCCTCCTCCTCCTCCTCCTCCTCCTCCTCCTCCTCCTCCTCCTCCTCCTCCGCCTCCGTTCGCCCGCTCCGCCCCTCTGTCTCGGAGTAAGTCGGGCGCGTCCCTCTATACCGGGGGATTTTCGCCGAAGCATAAAAAGAATGCCCCCAAACATATGCAACACATAGTCCAGAAGTAATATGGGGACAATGTTCTGAATGTTTGTTTGCCGTTTTGGGGGTATTGTTGGGGTATTGTTTATTATTTTTCGTCGAAAATTCCCGTGTAGGGGGACACGCCCGACATAAGCGTGTCCCCGTTCGCCCGCTCCGCCCCTCTGTCTCGGAAGCTGGAACATATACATTGACCAGTGGCGGGCTGATTTTCAAGCCCAGGACTTCTCTTCGAGGATCGGGGGCGACGTTGGGGTGGTGTGGTGTATGCTTTTGGTCCCCGCTTCCCCAGGAGAAGAGCGAGACATGTATACACCAGGGTTCCGTATACACCAGGATCCGCTTTCCTGGCTGCAGATTTCAGTGCAGGGCCGGAACAAGCGTCGGTGTATAGAGTTCGGTTCCCTACGTTCCTCTTCCCCTCCATCAGTCCCCCCCTGGTCGCCTTCCTCCGTATCTTTTCGTGTTACTGAGTAGTAGACATACACACATTGGTGCATAACCTCATGCCCGTGAGAATAAACACTAGGGGATAATAAAGTTCGGGGTTCAGGGAGAGATAATAAAAGTAGCCCAGCAGACCTCAGCATAATCTCGAAGTAAGAGATGATCAAGATGGAATGGAGGAAGCTATATATAAACAAGAAAAATAAAACGAATAAATAATAAAATAAAAGAAATGATAGGAGGAGGAGAAGGAGGGAAAGAAGAACAAATCTCGAGTTTCAAATCTATTAGATTTTATTTACAAACGCTTTATGAACATTGTTTTTTGTAAGTGCTCGTGTAGGGTAGCTCATGTGCCTCAATTTCCATGGATAATCAACCCCAGAGATAAAAAAGTTCAGGCGAGCGTGGGGACAGAGAGAAATATAAAAGAAGAATAATCCAGTAGAAGAATAATAAGAAAGAAGAAGAAGAGGAGAATAAGAAGAGGACGATGAAAAATATCCAAAGTTCCAAATCTATCAATTTTAATTTACAAACGCTTTATGACAATTGATTTTTAAGTGCTCGTGTAGGGTAGCTCATGTGCTTCATTTTCCATGGATAATCAACCCCAGGGATAAAACAGTTCAGGCGAGCGTGAGGACAGCTGAAAAAGTGTGATCGTTTCGCTTGATGTTGCTATATCAACATCGCTTGATGTTGCTATCTCAACATAGCGTTTCGAGGTGATAATGAAGTTCGGCCTCAGCGCTCGCCGCCCAATTTGAATTTTGTATAGGGCGACGATAATCAACTCTAAACACTGAAGGGGGGGGTCCCTTTATTATCATCGGCATGCGGTTATCTGTCTAGATACGTAGTTCTTGTTGCGATTATGTCCCTCCTCATTCCGTTTGCAAGGCACTCTCGTGGACTTGATTGTCATCCTGATAAAAAAAGGCTTACGCCACATCCGCCGATCCCTTGAACGAGGCCAGTGTTGTTTTATATGGGGAGGGGATAGTTGGTCACAGTTGGAGATCCTCATTTGTCCAGGATGTTCTTCGAGCGCTGGGGACGGAAAGGAGCCAATGCAAGGGGAGGTTGGAGGAAGAGGAGTAGGAGGAAGATTCTGGACAGCCCAATAAGACACCAGAAACCCACAAGAACACCCGCAAGAAGCCCCAAACAATTGCCCTGACATGCGTAGTGGCCGTCGCCTCCGAGCCCTCCGAGGCCACCGCGCTCGCTCAGACCAGCGAACCCTGATTACGAAGAAGTTTGAGCACATATGATTGCGTCTCTCATGGCTTCGCCTTTCCCGCCGGCCCCCTTGCCGACTTGAGGATCCAATGGGAGATCCGCGCGCGGTTTGTCAGGAACTGGGACGGGAAAAGCTTGACCGCCAAACCTGTAAGTTTTGACATTCGGCTTGTTGATCACATGCGTTGCTCCTGGGCCCTGGGTGATATCAAGGCAGGGGAAAACGAAGGAAGCGATGTGACCTTTTCTGGTCTGTTTCCTCCACTTCAAGAAGCTTCATTTACGCGGTGAACATTCGCACCCCGCGGCTGCCGCGGACCCATCGCGAACGCTTTTCTGCAAAATGCAATGCCCGAAGCTGCTCAAATGCAGGCGACCTCGTTAAGTACCGGGCTCGAAGTTTCTGGATCGCACCAAAACGCCCTCGAGCGAAACGTGGCTTTGGCGCACTCCAAGGACGGAGCCGCCAGGGGATGCATCGCGGGCCCGTTCGTGGTCAGATCTTGGTTCACTCTCAAGCAAGATGTTGTTATTGCGCCCTAGATTTCCATCGTCAAAGCAGGCTGTGGCTCACTCTCAGACGAAGCGCTGCTTTGGCGCGCTCTTAGCGGCAGCCGCCAGGAGGTATATCGCGGGCCCGTTCGCAGTCAGACTGCGGCGCGCTCTCAAGCGAAATGCTTTCGCGGCGTCCCCGAGTTCTCTTCTGCAAGAGCAGATTGCGATTCGCTCGCGGGCGAAACTGCCTTGGCGCACATCAAGGCGCAGGCGGCCAGGCTGCAGTTCATTCTCAAGCGAAGCGCTGCGTCGGCGCACTCCCAGGGGCAGCCGCCAGGGGGTACATCACGGGCCCGTTTGCGGTCATATTGTGGCGCATTCTGAAGCGAGAAAGTGCTCCTGTACCTCCAAGTTTTTTCTTGCCAAAGCAGATTAGAGTGTTTAGCTCACTCGCCAGCGACGCGCTGTTTCGTCGCGCTCCAAAGCGGGAGCCGCCAGGGTGGCCGCGGGCCCGTTCGCGGTCAGATTGCGGCTCCTTCTCAAGCGAAGCGCTTGTTCGGAGCAGTGGTCCTCGCCAGAACAGATTGCGGTTCGCTCTCAAACGAACTGGCGTTTTGGTGCGCCAGAGCTCTTTCTTATCGTAGCAAATTGTGCTTCTTTCTCAAGCCGCGCGCCGCGAGGCCGATTCCCCTGTGCTCAGACGCTTGGCAGCGAGAGGCGTCAGAAAATGAGATTGACACGCGGGGAGGTCGCGCTTGATAACGTTGAATGAGTTCGCGCTCACCACTGCCTACGCTTGCCCACTATGGCCCACCATTGTCCGCTGCTGCTTGCCCGACCAGCGTCGGAGGTGATCGGGCGCGCGTTTCTTCAACAGTGCCATCGTGCTTCCTAGAACGTTGACAGGCATCACGAGGCGCGTGCTGACATCGGCGCGAATGCGAGTGCATTATGTAATGCTGATGATGGCAGTGAGGATGACGATGGCGACGACGACGACGTTCAATTCGGATATGTTGGCGCTCATGGTGACGACTATGGGGGCGATGATGTGTGCGATTGTGGCGCGACAATTTTCGCGAGCACCGCGGTGCATGTTGTATCGGGGTGCACGTTGCTGATAATGGCGCTTGCGGCTGACATGGATGTCGCGATGCCGGGGCGGATGTTGATTATGGGACGAGGGTGGCAATGTTTCTGTCTATGGCGATCGTGTGGAGATCAAGCAACGTGGGAGCGATTGCGATTGCGACGGCGATGGTGAGTGGGGCGGCCATATATCGGGACGTTGTGATCGGAAGCGCGCGATGCTGGTGCGGTGTCGGGGTGTTGACGATGATGCTTATAATGGCGGCGATGGGGATGCTGCTGCTAGCGCACGCGATTGTAGTTGTCGTTTTTGTGTTGCTTTCGAAGGGGGGGTCGCGGTGATGGTGATTATGGTGGCGTTGCGGGCCTTGGTGGTGTTCGCGCTGTTGACAGTGCTTGGGGCAACGCTGAAGATGCCGACGATGACGACTGCGACGGTGGTGACATTCACCAGCACATCGAAAAGGACGAGTATAGCGGCGATGACGCGGGTGGTCGTGGTGATGATTGTGTAAAAGATGGAGGCCATTGTGCTAGTGCTGGAACTCTCATGCTGACGTTGGTTTTCACGATGGTCGACGGCGATGCCTGCGACTATTGGAGCTCTCTTGGGGCTCGTTTGGCCCGTATTGTACGCCTTTGGGGCCGTCGTAGGGCTATGTTGGGCCGTCTTGGCGCGCTTTTCGGGGCGTCCTTGGCAGTCTGGGAGCAATTCTTGGGGCTTCCTGGGCTGTTTTGGGCGGTGGGTGGCCAAAAGAGGCGATGAAGCACAACGCTTCGAAACACTTCAGGAACGTGATTGCTCTTAAGGCCCTCATCGGGAGCGTCTTTGAGCGGTGTGGGGCGGTGTTGCGGCCTCTGGTGGGCTTCCTGTGGGGCGTCTTGGGGACGATCTTGGAAGGGAATGCTCGCTTTGCCAGTTCGTGTCCCAGTTCCTGGGTCGTTCTTGGAGCTTTCTTGGGGCCTTCTCGGGCTGTTTTGGCGCGTTCCGGGGCTTTCTGGGCCGTGTGGTAACGGTCTTCGAGGCCTCTTGGGCTGTCCTTGAGTAGTGGGCAGCTAGAGAAGGCGATGAAGAAACACAAATTTGGCACACATTCGGAAAAAAAGAGAAGTACAATCTGCGATGCTACGCACAACGCTGCTCCAATATTCCCCCAAAAAGATTTCACGGGTGCACGAACTGGGGGCCATTTGATATGGGAGTTCCTATTTGACAATGGGCCCAATTGTCAAATTGCACCCCCGGGCCCCTGGTTGACAGCGGGCCGCACTGTCAAAGAGGTCGGGGCCCCTTGGGGGCAGGGTGCCCTTTGACACTGGGCCCGCGGTCAAATGGCCTCGCAGGCGCCCGTGGGCCCCATTGACAGCGCGCCGCGCTGTCAAAGTCGGTGACGCGCTTCCCGTTCACGCGCGTTGACAGCGGCGACCGTTGTCACATGGCCTCTCATGTAGCTTGGCCCGCGGGCCCGCGGGCACCATGACAGAGCGCCGCACTGGCAAAATCGGCGACGCGCTTCCCGTTCATGCGCGTTGGCAGTAGCGCCCACTGACGGGGAGAACAGTTGGGCCCGGCGTGGGGGATAAAGGGGGGGAAGAATCTCACGCGCCCAGAAGCCCCAAGGGGCCGGCGGATTTACGACTGACTTTGCGAAGCAGCCGCATCTAAATTGATCACGCGTTCTGCACTTCTGTTGGACATAGGATGCACCATGTCTATCTGTGTGAATCGGTTGCTCAAGGTTGGAACAGGTCGGGTTGGGTGGAGTCGGCGCCGGGCGGCGCCACTGTCGCCGCCCCTGGCGCGAATCCACCGCCCCCGGGGGGCCAGCTCCGATCCCAAAGATCTGCGCGCGGACCTCCAATATGTACATTACGTTCAGGCGTTTGTGTGTTTCACCACGAAGGGGAATCTGATCTTCACCAGTCGGGACTCGCTTAGATGCTTTTCCCCCACGCCTTAGCGTTGTTTGCATTGTCCGCGGACGGGGGGGGGGGTCGGGTGCCATTCGAGTAAACGGATTTGCAGTGGGACCAAAATCGGCGCCGACGCGGAACATTGGCGTTTGCCTCTCCCTCCTCGCCTGCCCGGCCCCCTCCTCCTTTCTTGCTCCTCCCCACCCAGGGGCAACGATTGGTGGGGATGGGCATATCGGAGGATGCATCGACCCCAATCGCCAACTGATCGCCGATAGGGGCCCGACACCGATCTATTGGCGATGCATCGCCGATTCCAGATCCACGTTTACCCCGCCAGTCCCCCTATCCTTGTCCCTCACAGCCCCTCCTCCCTCCTCCCCTTGCTTGGAAGCTGCCCCCCCTCCTCGGTGCCCCTCCCCCCGCCATCCCCCTCCCCCCCCCCCGCCGGCCGCGGGGACGGCGCCCCCACTGGTTCCCAGGGGGCGGCCCCGGCTCAGGATTAGACAGCTACACCACCACACCTTTTGAGTACTGTTCGCCAGGGGGGAAACGGGTCCTGAAGGAAAGGGGTCCTGAAGGAAAGGGGTGTCGGGGCCTCCACAGGCCCCGGGACCGTCAGAAAACGATTCAGGATGAAGAGATCGTCCTGGGGGAAGGCCCTGGGGTCCAGGACCCGTTTTCCACAGGACCCGCTTCCCCCATGCTAGTACTCTTATCCTCTCTTCCATGATTCTGTCTGGAAGATATTCGCCCTCTTCGCGTATTGTTCTTCCACAGGGCTTCAAACGTTTGCCTCTCTTACGCGTTTTCTTTCCAACCCTATGCTGCAGCGCCCGCTTCATTCCCGCGTTTTAGTTCCTGCGGGATCGTGCCCCCGCTGCAGCACCGGCTGCATCTCCGAATTGCCGATCCTCCAGCACGGCTTTCCAGCTGCACGGATCATGCAGCCATGGTATGCACGTCAATGTTATGAGATTTACCGTCATGATTCGATACCATGTTTGGTTCTGCAATGTGCTGATATGTAACGTTGGGTTACACAGTGCAATTCAATGCAATGGCATGCCAGTCAATGCTATGGCATGCCATGCCGTGCGCTGCAATGCTGTACTCTGCGATGCTTGTCCGC
>CAUYUJ010005435.1:35215-55215 GCA_963575745.1 Prorocentrum cordatum | reverse complement strand
ATGCTCTAGGATCCCTATAGGAATCCATAGGGATCCTCTAGGCCCGTTGTAGGGACCCATAGGCATCCTATAGGGCCCCTGTAGGGATCGATAGGGATCCTCTCGTATCCCTGCAGGGATCCATGGGGATCCTCTAGGATGCAGGGATCCATAAGGATCCTCTCGTATCCCTGTAAGGATCCATAGGGATCCTCTGGGATCCCTGTAGGGGTCCATAGGGATCCTCTAGGACCCCTGTAGGGGTCCACAGGGATCCTCTAGGATGCTTGTAGGGATCCATTGGGATCCTCCGTAGGATCCCTGTAGGGGTCCACAGGGATCCTCCAGGATCCCTGTAGGGATCCACAGGGATCCTCTAGGATCCCTGTAGGGATCCATAGGGATCCTCTGGATCCCTGTAGGGGTCCAAGGGATCCTCTAGGATGCTTGTAGGGATCCATTGGGATCCTCCGTTGGATCCCTGTAGGGGTCCACAGGGATCCTCCAGGATCCCTGTAGGGATCCACAGGGATCCTCTAGGATCCCTGTAGGGATCCATAGGGATCCCCTTGGATCCCTGTAGGGATCCAATGGGATCCTCCAGGATCCCTGTAGGGGTCCAGAGGGATCCTCCAGGATGCTTGTAGGGAGCCACAGGTACCTTTAGGATGCTTGTAGGGAGCCACAGGGATCCTCTAGGATGCTTGTAGGGATCCACAGGGATCCTCTAGGATGCTTGTAGGGATCCACAGGGATCCTCTAGGATGCTTGTAGGGATCCACTGGGATCCTCTAGGATGCTTGTAGGGATCCACAGGGATCCTCTAGGATGCTTGTAGGGATCCACAGGGATCCTCTAGGATGCTTGTAGGGATCCACAGGGATCCTCTAGGATGCTTGTAGGGATCCACAGGGATCCTCTAGGATGCTTGTAGGGATCCACAGGGATCCTCTAGGATGCTTGTAGGGATCCACAGGGATCCTCCCTAGGATGCTTGTAGGGATCCACAGGGATCCTCTAGGATGCTTGTAGGGATCCACAGGGATCCTCTAGGATGCTTGTAGGGATCCACAGGGATCCTCTAGGATGCTTGTAGGGATCCACAGGGATCCTCTAGGATGCTTGTAGGGATCCACAGGGATCCTCTAGGATGCTTGTAGGGAGCCACAGGGATCCTCTCAGATCCCTGTAGGGTCCTTGTAGGGATCCAGAGGGATTCTATAGGGTCCCTGTAGGGATCCACAGGGATTCTAGAGGGTCCCTGTAGGGATCCACAGGGAGTCTAGAGGGTACTTGTAGGGATCCACAGGGAGTCTATAATGTCCCTGGGGGGATCCACAGGGAGTCTAATAGAGTCCCTGGAGGGATCCACGAGGATTCTATAGAGTCCCTGGAGGGATCCACAGGGATTCTATAGAGTCCCTGGAGGGATCCACAGGGATTCTATAGAGTCCCTGGAAGGATCCAGAGGGAGTGTATAGAGTCCCTGGAGGGATCCACAGGGATTCTATAGAGTCCCTGGAGGGATCCACAGGGATTCTATAGAGTCCCTGGAGGGAGTCTATAGAGTCCCTGGAGGGATCCACAGGGTTTCTATAGAGTCCCTGGAGGGATCCACATGGATTCTATAGAGTCCCTGGAGGGATCCACAGGGATTCTATAGAGTCCCTGGAGGGAGTCTATAGAGTCCCTGGAGGGACCCACAGGGATTCTATAGAGTCCCTGGAGGGATCCACAGGGATTCTATAGAGTCCCTGGAGGGAGTCTATAGAGTCCCTGGAGGGATCCACAGGGATTCTATAGAGTCCCTGGAGGGATCCACGGGGATTCTATAGAGTCCCTGGAGGGATCCACAGGGAGTCTATAGAGTCCCTGGAGGGATCTACAGGGAGTCTATAGAGTCCCTGGAGGAAGTCTATAGAGTCCCTGGAGGGATCCACAGGGATTTTATAGAGTCCCTGGAGGGATCCACAGGGAGTCTATAGATTCCCTGGAGGGATCCACAGGGATTCTATAGAGTCCCTGGAGGAAGTCTATAGAGTCCCTGGAGGGATCCACAGGGATTCTATAGAGTCCCTGGAGGGATCCACGCGGATTCTATAGAGTCCCTGGAGGGATCCACAGGGATTCTATAGAGTCCCTGGATGGATCCAAAGACTCCTAGAGGGTCCCGAACGGATCCCGATGGGAATCCGTAGGGAGCTTGTATGATTCATACAGAATTCATACAGAATTCATACAGAATGCATACAGAATTCATACAGAATTCATACAGAATTCGTACAAAATTCGTTGTGTTGTGTTGTGTTGTTCTCCCCCCCCCCCCCTCCGACTCACCAGGGGGGCGGGACCGGCCTCCTCCACTGTGGCGGACGCGGGAAATGAAGCCCCGGACCCCGGGGGGACCATGCCGGCCTGTACCTTGTTGAACATTATTTATTCTAAAGAATAATTATTGTTGGGCCCCCTGGTGCGCGCCCCCCCTGCGCCGCCTAGGCCGCAGCTACATTTTCATCATTTTCGTGAGGAAGCCTCAGAAAAGAGGGTGTGTACAGGATCCGGTTGTTTTGTTGTAATCCGCTTTCCCTTGCAAAAAACAATAGAAAATGACATTTCTTGTTCTAATATAATCAAATTTCAAGAATCCCTTGCAAAAAATAAGGTAAAGTGGACATTCGCGCGCGCAAGACGAAATCCTTCCAAAACCTTAGTGTTCGCAGCGATTTTAACATAAAAACATCAAAAAACCAATGGTTTTTCAACAAAAAAATGTCAAAATCTCATCCCGCGCGCTCTTGCGGATTCGTAGGAAACCCAACACTTTTTAAACATTTCTGTCAAACGGGCTTTTGCGAGCAACTTTTTCGAACTTCTGCGACAACGGTTGCGCACCTGCCAGGGCCATCATCCCTGTCAAATAATACCATGCGGGACACATTCGTTTTTTCTTCGCGCGCGCACGCCGAAATCTCCAAAAACCATTGGGCTTCTTAAGAATTTTAGCACCGCGCATCATAAAATCACACGAATCGCACCGTAGGTCCTCGAAAAACACCTGCACGACTTTCAAAATTTCTACCCGCGCGCGCTGTCCGAATCCTAAAAAAACCAATGGTTTTCCAACATTTATGTTACATGAGCTCGCGCGAGCTACTTTCGCACGCTCTTGCAACGGGGTTCGCGCGCCTGCCAGGGGCCAGAATCCCTTGCGGTTGCGCCATAGGTTGCGCCCTCGGCCGCCGAGAATAAAACGTCCCCCTATTGGTTGCGCCATAGGTTGCGCCCTCGGCCGCCGAGAATAAAACGTCCCCCTACTGGTTGCGCCATAGGTTGCCCCAGGAGGCCTTCAAGAGGCCCCAAGAGCCCGCCGTGAGGACCCAATAAGCCCCCAAGAGGCCCCAAGATGCTTCCAAGAAGCCCCCCAAAGCCCCTCAAGAGGACCCCAAGCGGCGCCAGGAGGCTTCCCCCCTTCCCCAAGAGGACCCCAAGCGGCCCCAGGAAGCCTCCGACTGATCACTGGCACATCCGTAGCCATCTCGGATCAAGGTATCGCCTGTGTTCTTGGATGGTCCATGGCTTTGACGGCGAAAGCCCTTGACGAGCAGTATGGCCCGGAGCTGTCGCGGCCTCCCTTGGCCGACTGCGAGAGCCCGTATTATTTGCATCAGGCGCTCGTTGCAAAGGGTATCCAGGTCAGTCACCAGGCGTGCAAGACTTGGCGGGGCAAGTATCGGGTTGTGCCTGGCAAGGTTAGTATTTCTAGCGCCCAGGAGCTGGAGGGGCAGCACGGTTCTGCCATCCGCCACCTGGGCATCGAGTATAATACAGCTTTCAAATTACGCGGGGCGCTCCGACAGTTGGATCCACCACTGTATGTGACAGATCAGGTCGCAAAGATGTGGCTACTGCAGTATTCTTCCAAAGAGACGCTTGTCAAAGTGCAGAACGCTGGCCATCTGGAGACCTGGTATGGAGAACGTATTCGCAAAGACATGCCCGAGGGGACTACTGACGGGGCCGTGTTGAAGCAGTGGCTCCTGGGACATTTATCTGTATCTGCTGACGCCAGGGCATGCCAGAAGTGGCTCAGCACGGAGTGGGGCGACAAGGGAGCATTGAACACTGCCCAAGCTGTGGAGGACTGCATAGGCCAGCGTCTTCGACTCAATCAGTATCGGGAGAGCTTCGCCGATGTATCCGTGAGGAGGCGCATCGGCACCATGCTTGGACACTTGGCCCCTGATGTATTTCTGCCAGGAGCCCAGCTGGCAGCATTGCGCCCCATCCGTGCCATCAGGGACGGGCGTATGCCAGAAGATGACGAGCGCGCGAACTCGTCTCTTTAGAGCCGCGGCGGGGAACAGACGGTGGGTGGGCGTGCAAGCGCCGTTCCCGCCCCTCCTTCCGTTCTCTCTTCTCTCCTTTCCTCCTTGTCCTGCTCCTCCTCCTCCCCCTCCTCCGGCGGGGGGCGTGAGGATCCGGCATCGCTCACAACCATCGGGACAACCATCGGGACAACCATCGGAACAACCATCGGGACAACCATCGGGACAATCATCGGGGCAGTCATCGGGACAACGATCGGGACAAGCACAACCATCAGGACAACCATCGGGACAATCATCGGGACAACGATCGGGACAACCACAACCATCAGGACAACCATCGGGACAACCATCGAGACAACCATCGGGACAACCATATCCTCTCTCTCTTGTGTATTCCCACATCCCTCAGGAATTTGCCCTAAAGATGTGATCAACTATCTTGTGAGTACGTATCATGTGTATCATGTGTATCATGTACCATATGCATCATATGCAACAGATGTTCTGTGGAAGGCTTAACAACTTCTGTGGGTTAACAAGGCTTAACAACTTCTGTGGGTAACCAATGGTTTTTCAACAAAAAAATGTCAAAATCTCATCCCGCGCGCTCTTGCGGATTCGTAGGAAAACCAACACTTTTTAAACATTTCTGTCAAACGGGCTTTTGCGAGCAACTTTTTCGAACTTCTGCGACAACGGTTGCGCACCTGCCAGGGCCATCATCCCTGTCAAATAATACCATGCGGGACACATTCGTTTTTTCTTCGCGCGCGCACGCCGAAATCTCCAAAAACCATTGGGCGTCTTAAGAATTTTAGCACCGCGCATCATAAAATCACACGAATCGCACCGTAGGTCTTCGAAAAACACCTGCACGACTTTTCAAAATTTCCACCCGCGCGCGCTGTCCGAATCCTAAAAAAAACCAATGGTTTTCCAACATTTATGTTACATGAGCTCGCGCGAGCTACTTTCGCACGCTCTTGCAACGGGGTTCGCGCGCCTGCCAGGGGCCACAATCCCTTGCGGTTGCGCCATAGGTTGCGCCCTCGGCCGCCGAGAATAAAACGTCCCCCTATTGGTTGCGCCATAGGTTGCGCCCTCGGCCGCCGAGAATAAAACGTCCCCCTACTGGTTGCGCCATAGGTTGCCCCAGGAGGCCTTCAAGAGGCCCCAAGAGCCCGCCGTGAGGACCCAATAAGCCCCCAAGAGGCCCCAAGATGCTTCCAAGAAGCCCCCCAAAGCCCCTCAAGAGGACCCCAAGCGGCGCCAGGAGGCTTCCCCCCTTCCCCAAGAGGACCCCAAGCGGCCCCAGGAAGCCTCCGACTGATCACTGGCACATCCGTAGCCATCTCGGATCAAGGCATCGCCTGTGTTCTTGGATGGTCCATGGCTTTGACGGCGAAAGCCCTTGACGAGCAGTATGGCCCGGAGCTGTCGCGGCCTCCCTTGGCCGACTGCGAGAGCCCGTATTATTTGCATCAGGCGCTCGTTGCAAAGGGTATCCAGGTCAGTCACCAGGCGTGCAAGACTTGGTGGGGCAAGTATCGGGTCGTGCCTGGCAAGGTTAGTATTTCTAGCGCCCAGGAGCTGGAGGAGCAGCACGGTTCTGCCATCCGCCACCTGGGCATCGAGTATAATGCAGCTTTCAAATTATGCGGGGCGCTCCGACAGTTGGATCCACCACTGCATGTGACAGATCAGGTCGCAAAGATGTGGCTACTGCAGTATTCTTCCAAAGAGACGCTTGTCAAAGTGCAGAACGCTGGCCATCTGGAGACCTGGTATGGAGAACGTATTCGCAAAGACATGCCCGAGGGGACTACTGACGGGGCCGCGTTGAAGCAGTGGCTCCTGGGACATTTATCTGTATCTGCTGACGCCAGGGTATGCCAGAAGTGGCTCAGCACGGAGTGGGGCGACAAGGGAGCATTGAACACTGCCCAAGCTGTGGAGGACTGTATAGGCCCAGCTCTGCGACCTCAATCAGTATCGGAGAGCTTCGCCGATGTATCCGGTGAGGAGGCGATCGGACCATGCTGGACACTTGGACCCCCTGACGTTTTCTGCCAGAGCCCAGCTGGCAGCACATTGCGCCCCATCCGTGCCATCAGGGACGGGCGTATGCCAGAAGATGACGAGCGCACGAACTCGTCTCTTTAGAGCCGCGGCGGGGAAAAGACGGTGGGTGGGCGTGCAAGCGCCGTTCCCGCCCCTCCTTCCGTTCTCTCTTCTCTCCTTTCCTCCTTGTCCTGCTCCTCCTCCTCCTCCTCCTCCGGCGGGGGGTGTGAGGATCCGGCATCGCTCACAACCATCGGGACAACCATCGGGACAACCATCGGAACAACCATCGGGACAACCATCGGGACAATCATCGGGACAGTCATCGGGACAACGATCGGGATAAGCACAACCATCAGGACAACCATCGGGACAATCATCGGGACAACGATCGGGACAACCACAACCATCAGGACAACCATCGGGACAACCATCGAGACAACCATCGGGACAACCATATCCTCTCTCTCTTGTGTATTCCCACATCCCTCAGGAATTTGCACTAAAGATGTGATCAACTATCTTGTGAGTACGTATCATGTGTATCATGTGTATCATGTACCATATGCATCATATGCAACAGATGTTCTGTGGAAGGCTTAACAACTTCTGTGGGTTAACAAGGCTTAACAACTTCTGTGGGTGTACGAACGTAGGCTAACAACTTCTGTGGGTGTGTACTCCACGCCAGTGTAGTAGCCACGGTCGTCCGCAGGCCACGAAGTGAAGTGTCCGAACGTCATAGGGCGGGAAGCTGGGTGTGGGTGGTGGCGAAGAGTCGTGGGGATATTTGGTAGAGCTTGCACTGCCCCCCACAAAGTGGGGGTATTGGCTGGCGTCGCATGAAAACCCTGGCACTGGTGAGAACACTGAGCGTTCGGGTAAAGTGATTGTTGTTGAACATTATTAATTCTAAAGAATAATTATTGTTGGGCCCCCTGGTGCGCGCCCCCCCCGCCGCGCCTAGGCCGCAGCCACGTTTTCATCATTTTCGTGAGGAAGCCTCAGGTAATTCGAGTTGATCAAGATCCGGCTGTTTTGTTGTAATCCGTTTTCCCTTGCAAAAAACACTATAAAATGACATTTCTTGTTATAATATAATCAAATTTCAAGAATCCCTTGCAAAAAATAAGGTAAAGTGGACATTCGCGCGCGCAAGACGAAATCCTTCCAAAAGCTTAGTGTTCGGAGCGATTTTAACATAAAAATCAAAAAACCAATGGTTTTTCAACAAAAAAATGTCAAAATCTCATCCCGCGCGCTCTTGCGGATTCGTAGGAAAACCAACACTTTTTAAACATTTCTGTCAAACGGGCTTTTGCGAGCAACTTTTTTCGAACCCTCCCTCCCTTTCCCTCTTTTCTTTTTCTTTTTTTTCTCTTTTTTCTTTTTTCCTCCTCTCTCTTCTCCTTTCCTCCCCTCCCTCTCTCCCCCCCTTCCCCCCCCCCTTCCCTTCCCTCCCCTCTCTCCCTTTTTCCCCCCTTTTCTTCCCCTTTCTCCCCCTCTCCTTTTCCTCTTCTTTTCCCCTTCCCCCCCCTTCTCTCCCTTTTTTCCCCCCCCCCCCCCTCTTTCCTTCCTTCCTCTCCCCCCCCCTTCTTTCCCCTTTCCCCATCTTCTTTTCGGTACTCCAGACTTCGAATAAACGGTTGCGCACCTGCCAGGGACATCATCCCTGTCAAATAATACCATGCGGGACACATTCGTTTTTTCTTCGCGCGCGCACGCCGTCGTCGTCGGCCGCGGGCCCTGAATAGTAGCCACGGTCGTCCGCATGCCACGAAGTGAAGTGTCCGAACGTCATAGGGCGGGAAGCTGGGTGTGGGTGGTGGCGAAGAGTCGTTTGGAAATTTGGTAGAGATTGAACCGGCCCCCCCACAAAGTGGGGGTATTGCCCGCCTCCTATGAAAACCCGGGCACTGGTGAGAACGGAGTGTCCCCACGTGCTAGTAATTGTTGTTGTTGTTGTTGTTGTTGTTGTTGTTGTTGTTGTTGTTGTTGTTGTTGTTTTTGTTGTTGTTGTTTTTGTTTTTGTTTTTGTTTTTGTTGTTGTTGTCGCCTTCATCGTTGTTGTTGTTGTTGTTGGTATCGGCGGGGCGATCTCCCCCATTGCACGGGTGGGGGGGGCGGGGGGAAAAATGGAGCAACAGAAAAGCGTTTGTGGCCAGAGGGAATGTGGTGCGTGTGGGGTTTGCTGCGTCGTGGGGCCCCACACCTGTGGGGGGGTGGGGTCTGCGTTTGGCCTGTGAGGCCTGTGGGGCTTGTGGGGTTGTGGGGCGTGTGGGGCCTGAGGTTCCTGACTGAGGTGCCAAAGGATCTTGGGACCACGGCCCCGTCTTCCCCCTCCTCTCTCTCACGCCTACGCCCTCCTTCACCCCCTCCTTCCCTCAACTTCCATGGTTGTCAGAGCGATGATGGCGGCGAGCAGGATGAGCATGACGATGCTGATGCTGATGATGATGGTAATGATCATGGTGAACATACTGGCTATGCTGATGACGACATTGACGCTTCGCGCATCCCAGTCAACACCCATGTACTAGCGATTCCCAGGTGAATTGCCTCGTTCTGGGAAGCGTAGAAGCCGCGAAGCTGAAGTTTGGGATCATCCTGAGCAGGCTGAGGAGTGGAAGTGACATGTGTTGGGTGCCCTGTTGAATGACGAGGTTTTGGGATTGGGAAGAGGAGGGGTGAGAGGGAGGAGGAGGCTTCTTGGAGGCCTTTTGTGGTGATTTGTGGTGCCCTTTCAGCCGTCTTGGGGGTCTCATGGGGCCATGTCGGTTGCCCCTCGGAGCTTTTTGGGGGGGCCATGTTGGTAGCCTTGCGGTCACAACAAGGTTGTCAATCATCGAATCAGACCATATCATGCATTGCTTAGGATCGTAGGTCACATCAGGTCAGGCACGCATGCCTTTGAACATCATACTCAGCACCATGCTTTACACCACATCTCAGCACACATCACATCATAACATTAACCGCAACATACCACTACCCACAGCTTATCATTAGCCTCGGCATAGCATTCATTCCATCTGATCAATCACCACATCGTAATGACAACAGCACTGTATTACACATCGCATCACACATCATAGTATGCATCAGGTCGTACCACGAATCGCATGTTACCACATCATAGCGTACATCACTTCATACCATGGCTCCCGCCCTATCACACACCATATCATATAGCCCATCATGTCCTAAGCCACGGCGCATCACACATGATGTCACACGTCATGTCGTACGTCACGCCATACCATGAATCATCGCATAGCGCACGTCGGTTCACACATCTTGTAATCGAATCCAGCGTCTCGCACATCACATTATGTATTACGTGGTGTCAGATTGTAAAGCACCTCGTACATCACATCATATCACACAAGCTGTCATATAATGAAGCACCTCGCATACCACAGGATACCACACATCATGGCATACACTAGAGCACCTCGTACATCAATTTGTATCATACGCCGTGCCATATGATAAAGTACCTTTTTTGCCACGTCCTACTACCAACCACATCATAACAGAGCAGTCATCAAATCATACCAAACATCACATCAACCACACATCTTACCAGATCAAGCATCACACCATATCAAGCATACTTCATATCAAACACCACTATCAAAGATAACTCTCATCCCTCCACCCCTCGCACCCCTCTGACCTTCCCACCCATCGCACCCCTCCCACCCCTCCCACCCCTCCCACCCCTCCCACCCCGCCCACCCCTCCCGCCCCTCCCGGCTCTCCCACCCCTCCCACCTCTCCCACCCCTCCAACACCATCGTTGTTATGTTATTCCGTTGTTCCCCACCCTTCCGGGGACCTGGGGGGCAGTGCCGGTCTTCATCCCAGTGGCGAGGGCGCGAAAGGCGTCCCCAGACAGAACCCCCCCCTCCGCAAACGACAACCCCAGCAACCCCGTTGAGGGGCCGAAGGTCCCCTTGTGGATTCTTGAGGATTCCTTCGGGTTCCTAGAAAGGCTTCTTAGAATTCCGGAGGATTCCTGAAAATTCCTTAGGACGATTGAGGATTCCGTGAGATCTTCTTCAAAATTCCGTAAGGTGTCTTCGAATTATGTCCAATTCTTGAGGTTCCCGTGCAGTCGGACCGAGGTATAAGATCGAGGCCGGTTCCGGGAGGGTACTCCAGTGTTCTTGGTGTTTAGTGGAGGCTCTTGTGTATTCTGGGGAGGGTACCCTTGGATATTGTGTGTGTTTTGGCCAGCAGGGTCTGACGTTCTCGTTGGATGTTCTTCTGTCTTAGGTCCGACTGTAAGTTTCCGTCGGATCTTGTAGGATTCTTCAAGTTTCGGTAGGATTCCGGAGGATTCCGTGGGATTCGTAATGGTTCGTCGGGATTTCTTTGGATACCATGCGGATCTTGTAGGGTTCCATCGAATTCCTCAGGAGCCGATTCCACGGAGTGCCACTCCATTGCATGTACAAGCAGGAATACGTTGGCATATCTGAGCGTCTCTGCGCGATTCCTTCGGATTCAATTGGATTCCTTAGGATAGCGGTCGGATTCCGTAGGATTTTTGGGGGTTCTCTGGGATTCCGCAGGATTTCTGAGGATTCCCTAGGATGCTTTCGCATTCATTCGGGTTCCTTCGAGTTCTGTACAACTCTGTGCATTTCTCAGGGTCCCGTCGGGTTTTTCAGATTCTTGAGGATTCCTCAGGGGTCATTGGAATTCATCCGGATTCCTGAGGGTTTCTTAGGATTCAGTAGGAGTTGTTGAACAGTATTCCGTGGGATCCCTCGGGATACGTATTTTATCAACGGCCGGTTCCGTTGAGCGCCACTGCATGTACAACGCAAGAGCACGTTGGTTTTGGCCCTGGTTATGTCGTTCGTTATGTACTGTGCTGTTGTTCCGTTGTGTTTTTCGCTGTTGCTTCAAACGCGCTTGGAGTCTAAAACATGTTGGCGCGCGTTTCTTGTATCGGTTTGTTTTGTTGCGGCTTCCAGGCTGCGTGTCGTTCGATTGTATTCGTTCCGTTCATTGCGTGGGTCGTTTCCTTGTCCGTTTTGTTTCGCGCTGCCGTTCTGTTCCGATGTTAGGATTGCGTTTAGCAGGAAACCCGTTTCTTGTTTGAGGATTCGTTCCGTGTTTCGTTTTGATGTTGATGTTGGTTTTCGTGTTCAGTGGCCCGAGGCCCAGCCATACATTTGGTCCCTTGTTTTAGCCGTAGTTTTCGGGCGTTCGTTTCATGTTTCGGCTCTGCTTTTTGTTTGAGTTTGGTGGCACTTCTGGCCTGTGTTTCAGTTGGCGTAGCCCCAGCCATAGTTCTGAGCGGTCGTTTCGTTTCGTTGTTCGTTTCGCTTCTGTTTGTATTTTTCCGTGCTCAAGCCTTAGCCAGAATCTCGCCCCTCGCCCTGGCCATACTTTGCGGTCGTCCATTCAGATGTTCGTTTCGTTGTCTCTTCCCTCGATATTTGTGCTGCCCTCCTCGCCTGGTCATCAGCTAGGGCCCCAGCTCCTGCCGTAGCCCCAGCCGTAGCCCCAGCCGTAGTTCCAGATGTTCGTTTCGATGTTCGTTTCGTTTTTGTTCTTTGGGGGGTTTGGGGGGGTGATGCGCCAAACGCGGAATTGAACCAAGATCTGGCAGTTTTCCCGTGAGGTCGTATGGCGCGCCCTATGGGAAACCGATTGCGCGGGAATGCATCTCCCCATAATTCAAACATTTGTTCTTTTCTCGCCCAGTGTTTGGGTGAATCACCCGCCCGTGGGGCACTTTGATGTGGATGGAGGCTCACAGTGCAAGTAGAACACATAGAGTGGAGAACCATTCCAAGAAACATCCTGCTTGCGTCCAGGGTTCCCTGGGGTTCTTGGGTTTCGATTGTATGGCTATGGAGTGCGTGACTTCTCCAACACCAAGAATCAATGGACGTCCTGGGATCTCAGGGTTGGTTTCTTGTGGAAAGTTTCCTGTGGTCGGGCTCCTACTGCACGGGCAACGCATTTCGGGGGAAGGATCGGGAATGCCTGACCGCATGTGGAGGCTCACAGTGCAAGCAGAACAGCTCGTTTTCCTCAACCAGGCTCCTGGTGAGCCACCCGCCCGTGTTGGGCACCTCTTGGGGTGTGCGCACGCCGTGCAGCCAGGTACGCCGCGGGGGAATGCATCACCTCATGCTGAGGCCCAGGATGCAAGCGAAACGATATACTTTTCTCACCCAGTTTTGTCATGGTTCTCTTATTTCTTGTTCTGTCGATCGGCGCGGGCCCTCTCCCCCCCCCCTCCCCTCTCCCCCCCCCTCTCCCCTCTCGGTTTGGGTTTTTCCTCGGTTTGGGTTTGTCCTCGGTTTGGTTTGTTCCTCGGTTTGGGGGGGTCTCTCTCCCCTCCCATGGCGTAAATCTTGGCTGTTTTTGGCGCCTGTTTCGAGCTGGTGGAGTCTTTCCCCCATGGGACGCTACAGATAGCCGCAGTGAGCAGAGGTCCGGAGCCAGACCACTCCCTCCCCCCCCCTTTCCGCCCAATGTCGAAACGCCGAGGAGTAAGAAATCGCTCACCAGTTTTCTCGTGACCCACCCGCCCGTGGGTCACCCTTTCGTGGCGCGCGCACCGCACGAGAAACGTATTGCGTGGGAATGACTCGCCCCATGTTGAGGCCCGGAATGCCAGTGAAACAGTTCGTTTTTGTCAACACTGTTTCTGGTGACCCACACGCCCGTTGGGCACCTCCTGTGATACGCGCGCCGTGCGGGAAACGTTTGGTGCGGGAATGGTCGAGAATGCCTCATCTCATGTAGAAGCTCCGATCGCAAGTGAGTCGATTGGATTTTCTCAACCAGTTTTCTGGTGACCCACCCGCCCGTTGGGCATCTTCTGAGGTGCGCGCGCCCTACGGAAAACGCACTGCGCAGGAATGATTGGCAAGGCATCGCCTCATTTCCAGGCGCACGGTTCAAGGAAAACGGCTCGTTTTTCTCAATCAGTTTTGTGGTGACCCACCCGCAGGTGTGTCACCTCTTGTTGTGCGCACGCCCTACGGGAAACGTATTGCGTGGGGTACCACCTGTGGTGCGCGCGCCGCGCGGGGAACGTATTGCGCCGGAACGGTCGAGAATGCTTCCACGTCATGCTGAGGCCCACCACGGCCAAAAGCGCAGGTGGTTTTTCTCATTGTGTTTTTCCTGGTGGCCCACCCACCCGTGGGGTACCTGCTTGGTGCGCGCGCCCTAGTGTGGCACGCACGCCCGACGACAAGCATGTTCCAGCATTTGTTCGTGTTTTTTTTTTTTTTTTTTTTTTGTCCGTTCTGTTTGGCGCAGGCCCCAGCCAGAATTTCACTCCCCGCCCCAGCCAAGCCATCAGCCGTAGCCGAAGGCCGAGTTTGTTTTTCCTTGGCGTCGCTCGGACTTGTGCGTTTTTCTCGGCGTGGACCATCGAGTAGCTTGTTGGGTCATCATGCGGAAAATACGCACATAATCGACACAAGCGCGGGGAATGGACGTCCGAGCGATGGCGAGTTTCGCTTTGTTCTACACGTTAGGCCTAGGTGCTCGTTTCGTTGTTGTTCGTCTAGAACGGCAGCGCGTTTCAAATATCGTTGGCACAGGGCCATGTCCGATTGCGTATCCCGTGAATTATGTAGGATCTGGTAATTTTCGGTCGGACTTCTTTGGCTGCCTCAGGATTTCCGAGGATTCCTTAAGATGCTTCTGGATCCATGAGGGTTCTTCAGGATTCAGTATGGTTGCTTCCGATACCTGAGGATTCTGTCGGGTTCATTCGGATTCCGTCGGGTTCATTCGGATTCTCTGGGCCTCTGCAGTTCTTGGGGTTCTTCAGGATGGTGTAGGATTATGTAACATTATGTATTCAGAGTGAGGGGGCTGAACCGAACGGTCATTCACTGTCCCTGGGTGCATGGCTGAAGTGGAGTTCCGCGATGCGGATTTTTATTGTTGTTGTTGTTGCTGTTGCAGTTGTTGTTGTTGTCGTTGTTGTTGCTGTTGCTGTTGTTGTTGCTGTTGCTGTTGCAGCTGTTGTTGTTGTGGTTGTGGCTGTGGTTGTTATTGTTGTTGGTGGTGTTGGTGTTGGTGTTGGTGTTGGCGTTGTTGTTGTTGTTGTTGCTGTTGTTGCTGTTGTTGCTGTTGTTGCTGTTGTTGTTTGTTGTTTGTTGTTTGTTGTTTGTTGTTTGCTGTTTGTTTTTTGTTGTTTCTTGTTTATTGTTTCTTGTATATTGTTTATTGTTTCTTGTTTCTTGTTTCTTGTTTCTTGTTTCGTGTTTCTTGTTTCTTGTTTGTTGTTTGTTGTTTGTTGTTTGTTGTTCGTTGTTTGTTGTTTGTTGTTTGTTGTTTGTTGTCGTCGTCCCACCCGCGACCCGCCCCGCGACCCACCCGCGACCCACCCCGCGACCCACCCGCGACCCACCCGCGACCCACCCCGCGACCCAGCCGCGACCCACCCGCGACCCACCCGCGACCCAGCCGCGACCCACCCCGCGACCCACCCCGCGACCCGCCCGCGACCCACCCCGAGACGCCCCCCGCGACCCACCCGCGACCCACCCCGCGACCCACCCCGTGACCCACCCCGCGACCCACCCGCGACTCACCCGCGACCCACCCAAAATTTTCGGCGCTTGCGGCGGGTTTCTTTTGCATTCGTTCCAGGTGAAGAACCCGCGACCTACCTCCGACCCAAACCGCGCCCGCGACCCACCCGCGACCCACCGCGACCCAAACCGCGTTCAGTGTACAAATCAAAATTTTCGGCGCCTGCGGCGGGCTGCTTTTGAATTCCTTCCAGGTGGAGGTGGAGAGCCCGCGACCCAAACTACGTTCACTGAACAAGCCAACACTTCGGCGCTTGCGGCGGGTTTCTTTTGCATTCGTTCCAGGTGGATAACCTGTGACCCAAACCGCGATCAGTGTACAAATCACGATGTTAGGCGCCTGCAGCGGGCTGTATTTTAATATTTTTCCAGGTCGAGGTGGAGAGCCCGCGTCCCACCCGCGACCCAAACTACGTTCATTGAACGTTCACTGAAGGAACCAAACAACGTTCACTGAACGGCTCGACGCCCGCTTCGCCCGCGCCCGCCCCCTCACTCTTATCCGCAACTGCGGGGGGTGCTACGTATTCTTTTGGAGCCGGCTCCACGGAGCGACATGGCATCTGTAATTCAGGAGCACGTTGGCATACGTAAACTTTTCTTTCGGACTTGTTGGGGGTTCTTGGGGTAGTGGGCGGATCCCCTGGGATCCTTGAGGATTCTAGAGGATTCTCGGATTGCTGGGAGTCCTGCGGATTCTGTGGGGTTCCCCAGGATTCCTCAAGATTCCTTCGGATGCCTCAGGGGTCCAGAGGATCCTTTTTGTGATTCCGTGGCATTCCTACTTTAAACGGAGAGGGTTAAAGGCGAGATGTATATCGAGCATGCACCGCTGCCGTGCCTGGCTCAAGCCGGGCCCGGCCGAACATGTGATTGTGCCTCATTGAGGCGCACTACTTGCATCTGAGATCGGAAAAGACCTTTCTATTGACGATGCCCCTTTTTTTTTTTTTTTTTTTTTTTTTGTTTTTTATTTTTCTACTTTTTTTTTTTTTTTCTTTTTTGTTTTTTTTTTTTGGTTCCAAGGGCTCTCTTATTCCTTACTCCAGATCCCATGCTTCATCTTGCTCTCTTGCTCATGCGATATGAGACAAAGCCTGGGATATGGGAGCGCCTAAGGTGGAACATATATCTTGGCTTACCAGTGCGTTTTCGACTTGGTAGCGGAGCTGGCTACACTCTCGTGTGGCTGGCTCTCGCTCTAATACCCATAATCCACGGCACAACTTGGTGGACTACTACTACGGTGGAATACCATGTTGCGCCGGCTCTGCGAGGAGCGGAGCCAGTCCGCGATCGAGCTAGCGGGGCTACCCGCGAGCTCGAGACGCTCTCTCCTACTTCACTGCGCTACTTCACTCCCGACTTCCACCAGATGCCAATCGGCAACTCGATCGAGAACGTGGTCACTCTGCGGGGCTACCCGCAGCGGGGCCACCTGCATCCTGCGCCGGTCAGGCGCCTTACGGTCATCCGCTATTCTTTTATCTTTTCTTTTTTTTTATATTTTTTTTTTTTTTTTCTTTTTCTTCTACTTTTTTTTTTTTTTGTGTTTTTTTTTTTTTTTTTTTTTTTTTATTTCCTTTTCTTTTTTTTTTTATTTTTGTTTTTTTATTACGGCTACTACGCCCGAGCCTGACAAACCACAGCCTAAACCAATCACCGAAGCCGAGATGCACATGCACTGGATTAAGATAACTATCTTCGGCATTCTATGGGTGATAATGGGATGTGCTGTGGGCTACATGCGGCAGGTGATGGACGACACGCGTACTACCGGCCCTTCATGGGACCCAGCCGGTACTACGCCCTTTCGCGAGTACGTTCGCGAAGTACATGCATGGATAAACGTGACGAGCGGCAATATGACGCCACCTCAGCAAGCTGCAGCACTACAACGTGGTCTTCAAGGCCTTGCTCGTCGTATCGCCATGCAGGTCCCCTCCCAGATCATCAACTATGGTGTAACTGTCAACGGACAGCAAACGGATGCAGTTACTTATATACTGTACCTATTGAGCACCAAATTTGAAAATCTGGAAGATGAGCGCCAGCTCAACTCTGGCACTGCCCTTATCGACTTTCGTGTCGAAAGGGGCGAGCGAATCGACTCAGTGTTAGCTCGATTCGAGATGGCCCGTGACGAGGCTAACTCTGTTGGCTTTGTCATCCCCAACTTTCAGATCCTAACGCTGATCCTTTTCAGAGCGTTAGGCGTTGGCGCGTCACGAGCCCAACACCTGCTGGAGCCCTTTAATCATCAGATGCCAGAACACAAGCAGACTATGACAGGCTGCTGACCAGGATGAGGAACTACGGACATGTTGCCGAGCGCTCTCCTGGCAACATTGCGGGTATCTTCACAGGACACCACTCACATGCAGGTGTCTACGCCACGACTGCGGGGTCACCCGCTGGCCCTGGCGAGCCAAGTCCCTGGGCTGACCCAGCCGATATGCCCAACGAGGCCACTGCCTTCTTAGGGCAGACCGGCCAAGCATCGGCAGAGGCAGCTGAGGCGAACGCCTGGTCGAACTACTCGCCAGGCGCCGCCTACACTGCAAGCCCGCCCTCGGGAACAACCCTCTGGGGCCAAGCGGAGTCATCCGCTCAAAGGTCTCAGCCACCCTCACCGTTTGAATCTGGCACTGACACAGACACCTCATCTGACGATGAGCACAATGGAATAGTCTCTGCTGGTAATGACTATCCAGCGGATGACACTCACCTTTCTGAACAACAAAGAGCGGAAGCCGCTTTTATGGCTTATCGCAAATCAAAACGCCGTTGGAGGCGCTTTATGAAGAAACCGGTCAGAAAAGTGAGACGTGCAGTACGCCGACATTTCAAACGTTATGGAAAGGGTCGTGGCAAAGGGGGTCGCAGACGCCGTATGCATGGTAGGGGTATCACTGCTTTCCTCACGTCCTTAACTGATGTAGTTTTTGAAGAAGTTCTTATCGGAGGCAAAGGTCGGGGTCACAGGCGGACCTCTGGTAAGGGAAAAGGGCGGATGGGGTAACCCTAGGGACGCTTCTGGCAACACTATGAAGTGTCATACATGCGGTAGCACAGAGCATTTGCGCGATCAATGCCCGAAGGGGAAGGGAAAGGGATCCGCACATTTGGCTCAAAACTCTTTTATGGATGACATAGACTACATTGACTACGAGTTTTACGTCAATCCAGAAGCGGCTCCCGCCGCGGGTTCCTCCACGTACTACGTGATGGCCCGCTGCGCTGATGCGACCGTAGCCCTGGAAGAGTACGCGGTGACCCTCTTCGACGAGTTCCACGGCTGGGACGAAGTCGACGAGGGCGCGTTCAACGCCTGGGTCGGTCTTCCAGCGGGGCCACCCGCCGACGACGAGATCTCCGAAGCTGAGACCGTCCCGGCGACCGAGGAGGAGCTCGCCGCCGCGCTGGCACCGCAGGTGATTGGCATGCCGTTGCTGCCTGATCTTTCGCGAGCCGGCTCGGAAGCGGGAGACGCTGATGACGAAATGCGGGGTCATCCCGCAGCCTATTCTGACTCTGAAGAGGCCGAAGAGGACTATAAGGTCAGTCTCCAAGAGCAGGTCGCAGAAGCGATCCAGCTCCTAAGTGCGCCAGCATATCAGCAGATAACCATGAACGACCTGCTGTCGCGCCCAGGGGCCGCAATACTGCGTCCATACCTGGATCTTGATATGTCGGCACCTCAGATGCTGACTGCACTCCAGGCTCTAGCGGGGTCACCCGCCGAAGCGGCGCCAGCTGCAGCAGCGGGGCCACCCGCTTGGTCTATGGACGTATTCATGCAGGGCTGCGACCAGATGGACCTCAATGACCTCACGATGGAGCAGCTGACCGACATCGGGTACTTTCAAAGCCCGCATCAGCACGTATTCATGGTCCAGGACAGCTCAGAGGACTCGGAGGACAGGCGCCATGCAAAGAAGAACAGACGACCATCGCCACCCCGAGACCCAGAGCACCATCATGAAGATGAAAGGCCCATGGAACGTGGCAGTGCGTCAGCGGGGCCAACCCGCAGGAGGGGCCGTTCAGCTCCACGACGCCCTACACATGATGCATCTGGCTACCCGTGCAGCACGGGGCACTCCGTAGGTGTATCCGCTCAGTACGTGCCGGAGTGGTACATCAATTGGTACCCCGGCTACTCGATGGACGTGATCCGCCACTGGTGGTCCAAGGGGCACTGCAAACGGGACGAATCTGACATGATAATACGTACCAAAGGTGGCAAGACTAAAACGCCAGAGGCTTGGGACCGAAGGGCTAAGAAACAGGAGATCATCAACGATCGCAAGACATACAGGAAACAAGTATGTCAATGCGAGCCTTTCAAAGGTCACATGCGCGGCTGTCCAATGGACCGCCCCTCCAGGAGCCCTCATCACGGTGAGACCCCCTGGAACTGGCCCCATGGAGATGACGCTGGCACCGTCCATGATCCTAACAAGAAGGTCCCTGGAGGAGGAAAGCGCATCACTGAAGCCGATCGCGTCCCTATGACCGAGGAGGTTGCTGACGCTGTCAGGGAAAATTGGGAACAGCTTCCCAAAGACCATCGCCTCAAAGAATGGAACCGCCGATTCCATAAAGAGGCGGGGTCACCCGCAGAATCCAGCGGAGAAGCGGGGTCACCCGCAGACGCGGCGCCAGCCGCTGGGTCCGCGGACGAAGAGTGGACGGCTGTTGCATCTGCTGCCGGATCCGCCGCCGGCACTGACCAGACCGAACTGAATGAAGAATGGGCGGCGGAAGACGGCTCAGAGAATCCATTCCCTGATGGATGCGCCTGCTGGTACTACAGCTCCTCGGCGCAGAAGTGGTTTTGCACGAGGGTACTTTACCGCCGCGAGAATGGCAAATACAAGCTGGCCATAAAAGGTACTGCCAACATCGACCAGATGAGGCAGATCATCCATGATCACGGCCAGCCAGAAGGCCCTCCTAAAGACCCTCCTGGTCCACAACCAGACGAGGGCAACAAACCACCTCCAGGACTTGAAGCCGACTCCTCGTCTCCACCTTCTCC
>CAUYUJ010005435.1:5000-35115 GCA_963575745.1 Prorocentrum cordatum | reverse complement strand
CGCGCGAGCACCAACAGTGGGGGGGGGCCTGGCCGCCCTCCTTCGTGCGATCCTTACATCACTCTCATGGTACAATTCTTTGGCCCATCACTACAGGGGAACAGGCGAAGATACATATGCCCTTCGACACTTACCCAGTGCCGCCAAGAAGCGGCGACGCTGGACGATCCACACAGTTCCACCCCTCAAGAATCACGGCGACGAACACCCGCATGCCAATAAACTCCGTCTGGCCAGCGGCGACGACAACCCCTCCAAAGAAACACTTCCCAGACATGGAAAGTGAGCGAAGCCAGAAAAGACACACGAGACGAAAGCCCAAAATCACGCTCTATTTTGGCGAGCCTGGACCACGCGGCCAGGGAAGCCAGAACAGGAACACGAATCACGAACGCAAGTGACGCTTCAATTTCGCGCTCCAGTTGGCGGTGCGCACAAGGGGGTAGAAGGAGGGGGGATGGCTACTTAGGAGGAGGCTGCTTCTCAGAAGGCGCCGGCCTTACATCTATAGATAAGGCCCGTGCCTTCTAAGAAGCAGGGGTGCTTCTAAGGAGCCCTCCCCCTTCTCCCCCCCTCTGCGCGTGGCCGATCCAGTCCCACGCGGCCGAAAAGCGGGACCAGAAGCACGAGGCACGAACGACAAACAACACCTCCAACTTCGCGCTCCGGGAGCGCGCGACCAAAGACACGGAGCGGCCCGCAACCCTGCGCCCGAGGGAACACCGAGACACTCCGGAGAAACAGCTTCGCGCACTCCCTGAGAGCACTGGAGACGGTCACGCCGGGTCTCGGGGAGGTAACCCCCTGGAGTCCTCCTCCTCCTCCTCCTCCTCCTCCTCCTCCTCAGCACGAGTGCAGCCCACATACACCCCCAGTGGCGGGCGAGCTCTCTGGGGGGTGACGCGTGCTTCCACGGCTGCACAGGGAACACACAGGACAGAAGCGACGCCATGCCATTGAGGAGGGTGGCCCCCTAATCGTTACTGTTACCCGGGGGAGGAGTGGGAAAAAGGGTTTGGCCCGGATAGCGACCGTTACGCGCCACAGGATAACCAATCTCCAAGAGGCCAGAACCATTGATGCGTTGTTTTACGGTTTTAGACTTCTTGCCTTGCCGGGGTCTGGACGAGCCACGACGGCCGAAGAGGCCCCCAAGATCGCCCCGCGAGACCCCCAAGAGGACCCCCCCAGGCTCAAGAGGGTCCCACGACGGAGGGCCCAAAAGGCTCCCAAGACCCCAGGAGGGGCCCAGGAGAGTCCCCGGAGGAAGAAGGCCCCTTTAAGAGGCCCCCCCGAAGCCTCGGGAGGCCCCCCAAGAGGCCCGAATCGAGCCCTCGAGACGTCCCAAGACACCGCCAATACCATCTCCACGAGGCTTGCGAGAGGCCTCCCAGGAGATCCTCACGGGCACCCAGAGAAGCCCGTGGCCTACAGCGTGGGCAGGGCGGCGGGACGCGCCCTTGGCCGTCGCTCGATAAAAAGATGAGGAGGAGGAGGATGAGGAGGAGGAGGAGGAGGAGGGGGAGGGGGAGGAGGAGGGGAGGAGGAGGAGGAGGAAGAGGAGGAGGAGGAGGAGCAGGAGGAGGAGGAGAGAGAGAGGAGGAGGGGGAGGAGGAGGAGCGAGGAGGAGGAGGAGGAGGAGGAGGAGAGGTGGATGAGGAGGAGGAGGAGGAGGAGGAGGGCGATTTCGGAAACCCTGAACCCAAAAACGTGTTCATCTCTCCGGGGAACACTTTTTGCTTCCGCCGCCCTCCGCCGCCCTTCCACCGGCTTCCGCCGGCGGACGGCCTCGTGTCACTTCCGCCGACCTTCCGCCGTCTCCCGCCCTGGAAGAGATGGTATCTCCCTCTGTCCTCGAGGGCAGGGCCTTTTTTGGGAGCGCCCCAGATGGTCAACCCGTGCAAGCTCAGGGGGAGGGGTGCGGAAGGAAGGGGCGCGGGGGGGGGCGGGATGGGGAGGGAGAGCGGTTGGGGAGGTGGGTGGGGGGGGAGACACAGGGAAGGGGGAGGGAGGGGAGGGGAGGGGAGGGGAGGGGAGAGGGGAGGGGAGGGGCGAGGGGAGGGGAGGCGAGGGGATGGAGGGGGCGAAGGGAGGGGATGGAAGACGGGCGAGCGGAGGGGAGGGGAGGCAGAGGGGCGAGGAGAGCGCGAGGGGAGGGAAGGGACGGAGGAGGCCAGGGCGAGGGGGAGGGGAGGAAGAGAGGAAGCGGCAGCTACTCTGGGTGGGGTATGTATGGGTCGAGGGGTGGGCGACTAGCCTTCCGACGGAGCTTGCCCCTCCCCCCCTCTCCTCCTCCTCCTCTTCCTCCTCCTCCTCCTCCTCCTCCTCCTCCTCCTCCTCCTCCTCCTCCTCCTCCTCCTCCTGCCCCCCCCCCGCCCGCTCCGACAGCACATGCCCGAACCCCCCCAGCGGATCCGAGGGGGGCCGCGACTATTGCCCCAGCCAGGGCACGTGTGGAGCCGGGAGCGCACGGGACGACGCCGTCGGCGACGACGAAGACGATGACGACGATGACGATGACGACGACGACAACGACGACGGCCAAAGAGTCCCGTGACGAGTGGCCCGCCCCTTTCCGGCAGGCGAGCGACGAGCCCGCCCTTCGAGAGGTTGGGCCTCGCAACGGCGGCGGCCGGTGGGATTCGCAGGGTCTGCCGTGCGAGCTGCTCGCGGGCGGGAGCGGCCGCGCTCCAACCAGGACGGCCGCCCTCAGGGCGGTGGCCCCGCCTCACCAGCGGCCACGGCCCCGCAGGCCTCGGACGGGTGCCCACACTCTAGCCAGAATGACGGCTGCTTGTTTCTGCTCTCTCCCCCTCAGCAGGCTGGGACGAACTTTTTTGGAACGGCACCCTATATGATGAGCGGGGCGACGTTTTCTTGTTCTTGTGTGTGTTTTGTCCCCCGCGTGACACCCAGGCTCTAGCTGGAAGGACGTTTCTCCACCGCTTGGTGCCCACAGTTTATAATTGGAACGGCGTTCCCTTTATTCTTCCATTTCCCACGACGACCTTCTACTTGTGGGGGAGAAAGGGGGAGCGGACATTGTTGTGCGACGACAACTTCGGCGACGAAACTGTGAAGCCACAGTCAAGCTGGGGCGAAGTACACACTGGGACGAAGTACGCTGTGACAGAGGAAGGCGTTGGACGTATGTCGGGCCTCCGCCGCCCGAAGAGCAGGGTAAAAAGGAAGCCCGCCGATCCTTGAGGCGGGAAGGCGCCAAAAGTAGATAGGGACCTGGGAATCCAAAAACTACGGAGTTTCAACGGCCAGCGCGTATGCATTCTGAGGAGCCGCGCCGCCTTCTGAGGAGCCCCGCCCCCCATGGATCATCGCCGTCTGGCTGGCTCGGAAGTCTGGCCTCCCGTGGCCGTTCGGGGCCCTCCGGGCCCCCCCGGACGCCTCTCGGCGAGGCGCAGCTGCTGGAACGCACCCCGATCGGGGAGACGTAAGACCCGGGTACGGGGGACTCGGAAATCCCCGACGAGGTCGTCAAAAAAATGACGAGGCCGAGCCTGCATTTTGACGAGGCCTCCCGCTGCAAACATCCCATAAAACTCCTCCTCGTCAAAATCCGAACCGCGATCGTCAAAAAAAGATGGCGAACCCGAGTCCTGGCAAACCCGGGTCTTACGCTCCCCCGACCCGAGGCTGGAAACCCGGCGCGGACCGAATGAAAGCGGCCGAAAACCTCGAACCTCGAACCCGAAACTCCCAGACCCCCGACGTCCTGATTCTTGCACCACGTCGACCCCCCGAGGTCTGGACCCTTTCCCCTGTGTTTTCATCCTGGGTCGTTTCTTGACGGTCCCGAGGCCTGGGAAGGGACCCCGGAGGCCGAAAATAGCGAAAAAACTCCCGTCGCGATTTGCTGAGCAACGCGAGGAGGTCTGGGCTCCCAACGACGTTCCACGGGCCGTGTGCGCTCGAAGCGCCCCCCGGCCTCCGCCCCCAATGGCGGGCCTTCGATGCAGCCAGTCGACCCCGTCCGCCGCTCGCGTTCGCGGGGGCGCCTTCTGCGCGGCCGGCGTGAGTTCGAAGATCCCTGTGGCGGCCAGCCGCGTGGCCAAAGTGTCCCGCTGCAGGGGTCGTCCAGGGCCCGGCTCCGCGAATGAAAACGTCTGGGCACTTTTTTGTCGCGACCGCAGGCGAGGGCGCCAGCGGCGAGTGAGGTCCGAGCGGGCCGCGCAAGAGCCGAATTGCCTAACGACCGACGGGCCGGCGACCTCAGCAGCGCCGCGGCGGGCGGGCCGGCGAGAGGGGGGGTGCAAGCTGCAGCTGCCAGTAAACTTCTGGGCACGCCAAGACCCGTGATTATGTCGGGCCCTTGCGGCGCCCCGAAGGGACGACCTGCGCGACGACGGCCAGCCCGAGCTGCACGCAGCGGGCGGCCCAGGGCGATCCGTCCGCTCTCCCCACTCGGCTCTCGCCGCCCCCACGCTTGCTGCTCGAAGCGGAGGCCGATGGCGACCAGAGGTGGCGGACGGGGAAAGGGGGGCGGGGCAGATGCAAGACCAGAGAAAAGGAGGAGGAGAAGAAGAAAAGGAGGAGGAAGAGGAGGAGGAGGAGGAGGAGATAACGGAGGAGGAGGAGGAGGAGGAGGAGGAGGAGGAGGAGGAGGAGGAGGAAGACCCTTTTTCACTGTATGCTGCTACAGACGGCACTGCAGGTGAATGCGTGGACGGCTGCAGGATGAAGGGTGCCCAGCACCGAAGTTAAAGAGTGCACCGAAGCAACGACATCAGCACAGAAAAGTAAAGGCCAGAGGAGGTTGGAGCACCCTGGGGGTGGGAACCAACACAGAGTCCTCTGGGCAGGTGGCCCCGCCTGCTCCCAGAGACCCCGAGGGGGGTGGAAGCAAGTGGTGCGGCCGTCAGCGCGCTAAAGCTGAACGACGGGCTCCTGCCCGGATCCCACACACGAGAGCTCTGCTGCGGAGGCAATCCTTTGCGAACTCGCTGCAAAGCCTGCAGCTACTTAGGGGAAATACGGTGCGGCCCATCCAGAGCCACAACGCAACCAGCTAACAGGTTGACCGGTCGCTACGTGGCCCACGCACCACACAAGCCACAAATGTATATTTGCCTATATGCCACAGCTCATGTGAAGAAGACAGTTGCTCCTATGCAATGAAGCAGGGTGGGCTACGAGCACAGGCGGATCTTCCATGCCAAGCCTGATCCAAAGGGCACCATCGATAGGGGCCAGGGGGCCAGGCGCAGACCTCAGGCGGGGGGGCGGACAGGGGCCCTCGGAGCCAAGGCCGCGCAGGCCGAAAGGACACAGTCCCGAACCCCCCGAGTCTTTTCTTTGGCATGGAGTCCGCATTCAGAACAGCGCCAGAGACCAGGCGCGTGCAATTCAAAATGGTGCTGCGATCGGCTAACAAAATCTACTCGCTTCTGGCGGAGGGCGAGCAGCCTCGGAACCTTTGCTTTCACGACCACGCGCTCCTTGTTCTTCGGCTTACTCGCGATCTCCAAAGTGAGAGTGGCAATCCGGAGCAAGACCTGTTTGGCCTTAAGCTCAAGCGCCAGCAAAGCCTGGCACTGGTGCGCGGGTACCTGATGCGCATCTGCTTTACTGGCGGCGAGCTCGTCCGCTACGCGATTGATATAGACATGATACGGGTCAGCGGTTCTCCAAAACGGCTCAAACTTGTCCGAATTCTCTGCTAAATGTGACGGCACATGCACTAGCTCAAGGGGAACAGACCTCTTACTAGCCAACACCCAGAACTTCCACCACAGGTCAACATCGGCAAGGTGAAGGCAGTGGTTCCTGCCCTTATCAAAGGCCTTGACATGAATTATATGGTCACATACAATCACGAGCGACTCAGACCACCTGACATGGCGTACAATCTCCACGAGAGCAGTGAGCTCTGCTCTGGGAACACTCTGGCGGGAGCTGTCACAGACACCTGTAACTCCATGGCTCCAGGAAGGCACTCCGTCCTCATCAACCTCCAGGCGAAGGAGGAGGAAGAGGAGGAGGAGGAGGAGGAGGAGAAGGAGAAGGAGTAGGAGGAGAGGAGGATGCGGAGGAGGACAACGATAACGAGGAGGAGGAGGAGGAAGAGGAGGACGAGGAGGAGGAGGAGGAGCAGGAGGAAGAGGAGCAGGAGGAGGGAGGAGGAGAAGGAGGAGGAGGAGGAGGAGGAGGAGGACAATGAGGTGAAGGAAGTGGAGGAGGAGGCGAATTAGGAGGCGAGCGGGAGGAGGAGGAGAAGTAGGAGGACATACCAGGATCCTGTGGTCGAGGCGGCGGAGGGCACGCAACGAGGAGGAGAAGGAGCGCAGCAGCGGAAGCACGAGGCGGGGGAGCAAGCGGGGCGGCCCCTCCGCCGCCCCGCCGCGCGTTCGCAGCAGCAGCCCGCAGCGGCCGCAGCGGCCGCAGCGGCAGCCAGCGAGAGCCGCAGCAGCAGCCCGCAGCGGGTGCCGCGATCCCTTTTGGCTGACGCGCTCCCCCATCGAGCCGCGGCGCCCCGCAGCGCCGGGGCGGCGGCGGGATGGGGGCAGGGCCGAAGAGCGGGGAGGGCAGCGGCAGGAAGGGGAGGAGGAGGAGGAGGAGGAGGAGGAGGAGGAGGAGGAGGAGGAGGAGGAGGAGGAGGAGGAGGAGGAGAGGAGGAGGAGGAAAGAGGAGGGGGAGGAGGAGGAGGGGAGGAGGAGGAGGAGGGAGGAGGAGGAGAAGGAGAGGGAACGGGAGGAGGAGGAAGGAAGAGGAAGCGGAGGAGGAGGAGGAGGAGGAGGAGGAGGAGGAGGAGGAGGAGGAGGAGGGAGGAGGAGGAGGGGGAGGAGGACGAGGACGAGGAGGAGGAGGAGGAGGAGGAGGAGGAGGAGGAGGAGGAGGAGGAGGCGGGGCCACAGCGGCACAGCCCGCAGTTCGCGTCCCTGTGCGGGGCGGCCCCGCCGCTGGCTCCGTACGCTCTCCTCGGGGCAGCGCCGCCTGGCTGATGATGATGCTGATGATGATGATGCTGATGATGGTGGTGCTGCTCGTGATGGTGATTCTTTTTTACGGGGAACCCCAACAAAGGGCTTCAGCAGAGAGCGATGCAAAGTCCGCTGGCCCCAGAAGGGGCACGATGAAGAGAGCAGCACCGAGACGGCAGAATGGTACATGTACAGTCCCGAGAGGGACGGTGAGCCGCTGGCCCCAGGGGGGCAAAGGTTATATGAGCCAGCTAAGAGGAAGACGCAGACCAGGCACGGGCAACCTTCGGATGCCGCAGGGTGTGCAAGCGAATGCGGCCTTTGAGAAGATCCTTCGGCGGCTGCCTTGCCCCCTCACGAAAACTGGCTTGGACGAAAAGGAATCCGTCCAGAAGACTCGCACACATTAAACGCTGCTCAATGAACGGGGGGGCGATCAAAGTTAAACATCGGAACCAGGACTCTTCGCTAAAAAAAAGCTGGAGGCAGGGGGCGAGAGCTAAACTCAGGCGTCGGAATTCAGGACAAACGGCATAGTGCTCCATTGAGTCATTGGCCCCAGGGGCTCCACAGTTCCAGCAGCATCCTTCAGGCCCACGATGAAATCTGGCACTGGTGCAGACACCCCTCGCCAAGACACGTAAGACAGCGAGTCCCAGGTAGAGAGAACTTCCCTTGCATACCTTGCGGACAACCTGAACAGCAGCCGAGACCTGGGCGACAGAGACCCCGGGGACCCATCGGACCACACGGGCGTGGAGGCAGCGGATAGGAGAGATCGGAGGAGCACGGACCCGAAGGATTCGCGTGAGCTTCTTTTGAAACCCCGAAGCCTGAAGGAAGCCAGTGCGCATATGGATGTGTCCATTCCACGTGTCCATGAAAGACCGACAGAACGTGTGCTGCCACCGCGGGTGCCGCATCCGAGCAGGGTGAAATTCGTCTTGCTGGGAAAGACCAAGAATCAGACCACGGATCTTCATGAATGCAGCACTGTGGTGGGCAAGACGAACCTGTGTAGCAATGCCGATCTGCGCCAGATCAGGGAACTCCAACGATAGGCCGAGGTCGCACATCCTGGTACACATCAGCCTGTTGAAGGCAAACCGAGGACCCGCCATAAGCTTCTGTTGCATGTTCCCTTCACGTTTCAAGACAACAGAAGATGGGGTATAGAACTGCATCACGAACCTGAGTACCGAGACGGCAAAGATCACATACGTCCTAATGGTCATAGCGAGCCCAACCCGAAGCCTCCGAATCTCAATGCAGCGCTGATGATACTTCTGCAGGGCAGTGTTCCAGGCGTGCCGCCAACCTTCAGGATCGATCTGGATCCCCAGATACCGAGCATGCCGAACCAAGCCAATTGCATCAGCCCCATTCCCAAGACTAGCGAGCAACCTGCGAATCAGCCGAGTCGTCCGCGGAGAGAGACACAGGCCACAGTGAACCAGGACACATTTCTTAAGGTTCAGTGCGAGACCGATCCCAGGATGCAGACGCTGAAGCAACGGGAGAAGAATCGGTAGTTCCACGTTCACATCACTGAGCCCGAACCACAGGTCATCAGCATACGCCAGGATTTGCCGAGGGAGACGACTGCAGAGCCAACGTATGCAAGGATCGAGAGCAAGAGCGAAGAGCAGCATGCTGGACGGGTCCCCTTGGCGAACACCCCGTAACAGCCTGATCGCCCGATGACGCTTCCCTCCAAAGCAGACAGTCCCAAGATTACCAGAATACAGCGCCTCAAAGAAACCCGCCACTCCAGGATGAACTTGCATCAGGACCAGCACCCGAAGAAGCAAAGAAATCGCAATGCTCGGAAACGCAGCAGCAAAGTCGGTCAGAAACATGCAAGACAGGTCCCTCCCCAACATGCACTGCTGAACTCCCCAAACCTCAGCTTCAAGAGTCTGGTCAGTCATGGAACGCCCTCGGATACAGGCCTGAACCTTGTGAACACTTTCGCGTGCTTCCTTCTCTACTCGGGAGGAGAACGCCACAGACATTATCTTACAGCCAGTATTGGCCATAGCAAGAGGACGGCAGGCATCAGGAACACGAGAGGGACAGGCAGAAAGGTCAGTCGGATTCTCACCCTTGGCTAAGAAGTCAAGGAGCAATTCCCGCATAGAGTGAGGCATGTCACTGGCGCGATTGTCAAACAGGTGGCAGTAGAGGTCATACAAGATCGCAATCGGGAGAGGGGACTTCCAGCACGAGTAGACAATCCCATCGGGCCCCGGCATCGAGTCGCGTCGCCCCCTAACCAATTTCTCAAAGTCCTCAAAGTCTAGACGCCACTGATCATCAGGAAGGGAATGGACAGGAGAGATGTGGGCTTCAAGATCTGGCCAGAGAGACATGTCACAATCGAACTCATCAAAGACAGTTTCCCAGTGCCGAGCCAGCTCCTCCCCCGCCTCATCAATGGCGCTGCACGGGGCGCCACCAGGGCCCAGGATAGTCCCAGGAGAGATCCGTTTCTGAAGAGGCCTCCAAAGCTCACGACGCCTTTGCAACCTAGAACGCAGCCGCGCCTTAATCTCCGAATCTGCCTCTTTGTCGGCTTCCTGCTCAAGCTCAGTCAACCGAAGGTTCTGAAGCAACTGGATGTGATCACAAAACGCAGGAAGGTCACGACAGGTGAGAGGATCGAGGTCGAAGAAGCGGGACAGGTGTGGGTAGCAGGAAATGGCAGAAGAGACGCGCTGCGTGTGCCGTGCACGTAGACCCCTCAACGCAGCCAAAGAAAAGTGAATCTTCTCATCTGCAGTCCGAGCTACTTGATGGGAGAGGAAGTCGCGCGTCCGCTTGCAAGCCTCAAACATACACCTCTTGACCAGGGCGATGTGATCGTTAATGGGCGCAGTCCGATCCAATTCACCCAGAAGAATTTCAAGCTCAATGTGAAACTGAGGGTGTTGCCCGACCCAGGAAGGGATTGACGGATTCTCAGATGGCTGGTATCTCCGAAACGTGGCCAAGACTGGAATATGGTCAGAGACATTCTGAGTGGTCGTGGCTTTGCCAATAACCGAGCACGTGATAGTGAGATCAGAGAGCACGGCAGTGGGAGAAGCGAGATAAAGACGGTCAAGACGGCTCACGTGGCCGATTTCCCCACTGACAATCTCCCGACGGGTCGGTTCAGGCTGGTAGACCTCAGTCCACCGTGGGAAGAACGAATGGAACGTATCGTGCCGATAACGATCCCCAGGCCTCCACCCCGATCCATCCCCACACTGACGGCCATCCTCCTCCAGAGCAAAATTGAAGTCCCCACCAATCATAACCAGTGCATCCGGAGCCCCCAAAGCATCCCGAATAAGCCGCAGAGACCGCCGAAACGTCCAAATAGGTTCCCCCGAGGTTGGCAGGTGAACGTTCAGAACCCAGAGAGCACCCCGTCGGCCGTGACATTTAGAGACCAGGACACGACCCTCATCGATACTGTAGTGCCGAATGTCCGTGAAGAGAGAGCGGAGAGCAGCAGAGATCAGCGTGAGAACACCACCAGCAATGTCCGAGGCATGTCCTGAGAATCCAATCGACCAACCTTGCAGATCCGACTGGAGCGCGGCTGCATCACCAGCCGTTCCGTGGGTCTCTTGAACACACAGAATACTGGAACGCCGAGACAATCCCAGAAGCTGCTTGCACCGTCGCGTGGCCCGGAGAGAGGAGTGGCGAATGGAAGCGAAGAGCCCCCTGGAGTTCCAAGTGAGCAGAGACAGAGAGCAGGAAGGGGGAGGGGAAAAGGGAAGCGACGTATCAACGGGCAAACCCCCACTGGGCGAAGAAGAGCACGAGTCGGAGCCGGAACTGCTCGAGCTACTGGAAACAAAACTGGAGGAAAGATTCAACTCAATCTTCCCTTCTCGGGCGCGGAGGGCACCCGCCAAAAAGTGCATAGAGGTCCCTGGGAGAGACGGAAACATTTGGCCCCCAGGGCGGCCTATCCCATCATATTCATCTTCAAAAGGGACGCGTGGGCTCAGTGGCAAACGCAGCCTCGAATTTCTCGCGGATCTCAGGAATGTTCAGTCCAAGAGCGTTAAGACCTGCATCGTCAGGGCGAATGTGGATCACATCAGAGTTCTGGGGGCAGCAAGTGAGGCGAAAGAGAGGAACAGGGTCTTCCCGCGAGCGAAGGCCGAAGATATCACCACCGATCCCATTCGAGTTGGCCTGCAAACCAACCTTTGAGAGCTCTTCTTGGACCGAGCCCCGTACATTCCCCATCTTGAAGAAGAGACGCCGATGTTGAGGAGACAAGTTACGACGCGCTCGAAGGGGCCAAACATCCTGCTGATTACGTGGGTTAACCATGCTGTAGCTCTCACTCAGCTTCCTGAAATTCGTCTGGAAGTCCGAAGCCATGGCCGGGGTAGGGAAATCCAAGGTAACTTTCTTCTGGAGATCATAGGCCCTGATCCGAATGAGACTTGCTGCCTGCTTGGTCGCACACTTAGAGATAATGTCCTTCGCAACCCTCTCGAGAGTGGTGGCCATCAACCGATCCTGGAACCCAAGGATGAGAAGGCGGTGGGCATCCTCAAGCGACGATCCTCCTCTTGCACTCCCTCCCGTAGTGGGCCCGTCCCCGACAGAGCTGTCAACTGCGCGGCGCTTACCTCCCTGACTGTTGACAAAAGGAGGCGGACGGGAGTTCACCTGAACCATCTGTTCCATGGCGTTGAGACGGGTCTCTGACTTCTCTAAGCGGTCGGTGATCTCTTTCAACATCTGACCTTGGACTCCAACAGTGGCCGCTAATCCCGAGACCTTCGCCTCGAGTATATCATCTATGGTTTTCTCGATCTTCACAAGCTGGGCATCGAGCATGGCCCGGGTCGCAGACATATCGACCGCGATCGCGGCTGAGAAGGGAGAAGGGCCGAGGGGGTATGCACTCTGTGGGAAAGGGATAGAGAGAGCCGCAGGCAGCCTGTCTGCCGAAAACCTCGATCTGCTCCTTGGCTGCTCCCAAGCTGGAGCCACGGAGCAATGGTTCCAACTTGAGCCAAAATGGCTACGGATGATGCTCGTGATGGTGATGATGATGATGCTGCTGATGATGATGCTGGTGGCAATGGCTATGTTGATGAGCCATATGATACTGATGATTGCAATGGTGCTGATGATGCTGAGGATGAGGGCGATGTTGATAATGAGGATGATATGGTGATGGTGATGGCGATGACTCTAGGGGTGGTGACGGTGGTAGTGATGATGAGTATGAAGGTGAGTATGATGATGCTGAAGATGATGGACATGGTGACGGTGATGATGCTGATGATGGTGGTGATGATGATGCTGATGATGATGATGAGGATGTTGATGGTGATGGTAATGCTGAATATGAGTATGCTGATGTCGGTGGTCATGTTGTTGATGCTGAATGTGATGATGCTGCTGATGATGGTGATAATGATGCTGATGATGGTAATGATGATCATGACGATGGATGTGCTGCTGAGGGTGATGAGTGTGCTGCTGATGCGTGCGGTGGTAATGGTAATGCTGATGGTGGTGATGATGGGGGCGGTAAGGATGAGGAGGGAGCCGAGGAAGATGAATACGAGGAATCGGAGAGCACAAGTCGAGATGGACGGTGAGGAACCTTAAGGATCATAGTCGAGTTGGTAAGGGTGAGGAGCATGATGAGGGGGAGGATGGTTCAAAGTGTTACATTGTTTCAGTGCGTGCTGGAAATTCCGTTGGTCTTCGGAGTCTGGGGAGTTCCCGGGGGGGTCAAGGACCCCGGGAGGGATGCGGCAGAGGAAGGAACGAACAGAAGAGACTGGGTGTAATGGAGAGCGAGACGACGAGGAGGGGGGACACGACGAGGGAGAAGGAAACGGACTGCGAAGGGGGGAGAAGGCGGTCATCTGACGGGGGAGACGAGGAAGAAGAAAAAAAGGTCAAAGGAAGGAGGAGGAGGAGGAGGAGGAGGGCGAGGAGGAGGAGGAAAAGGGGGAGGAGCAGTATGGTGATTACAAAAGGACGAGAAGGAGTTGAACACTGAGATGATGATGGTGGTGATGACGACGGAGGTGGTGATGATAAAGATGTTGATGGTGATGGTGATGATCATGTTGATGCAACTTATGATTATGATGATGGTTATGATGATGATGGTGATGCTGCTGATGATGATGATGATGTAGAAGGAGCTGCTGATGATAATGACGACGACGATGCTGATGATAATGACAATGATGCTGCTGTTGATGATGCTGATGATGATGGTGATGATGAAGATGGTGAGGGGCGCACATAACCTTGGGCGGTTCGTGATGACCTGAGCACTAGATGCGCATGGCAGCGAGTGCAGCGGCTCGGACTTCGTAGTGGTAAAGCGGCGTCGGGGGCCGACGACGCAATGAAATGTCAGCTTTCAATGTATGATAGATGTGAAGGCTGAGGACGGTAATGTAGTGGCAGCGCTGGCGGGGGTACTCTGCCTCCGCATCGGGCTCGGCCCCAAGACCCAGGCGAGTGATTGGGGAGACGGGGGGGAACCCGCGAGGGAGAGCGACCAGGTGCAGGAGACGAGGACACACGAGGTAGTGGGGGAAGTCGTCTGGGTCGGAGCAGCCGGGGAGGCAGGAACAAAGAGGGGCACTGGGAAGACGGGCGGAGGTCGTCCAGGCCCCCGCCAGCGTCTTCAAGTGGGCCCACGCCCAGGATGGGGGAGTGCGACAGAGAATCGCGCGGAGGGCCTCCCAATGCGTTTGCAGCTCAGGGGGGGCTGGGAGATCGCCTCTCGGATCGGAAGCCAGGCGGGGAGGCGCCGACGGAGCAGGGAAGGAAGGAAGTCGGGGAAGAGGGGCGACGAGAGGAGACGGCAGAGGATGCGCTGGGGGCGTGGGCGGCGGGCGCCCTGCACCGCCGTCGCGAGCTCTGCGTCGGCGGCCGACGCTGCGGCGCGCCAGGCCGCAGCATCCACGCACGGTGGTGGGGCCGTCGCCGAGCTGGACGTCTCAGGGAATTCGGCTATAGATGTCGAGCGAATCCAGCACTTTGGAGAGAAACGCTTCTTTGCTAGGTCATGGAGCGCGCCGTGCACTTGCCCATGCGCCCGCAGGGTCTCCAGAGGGCCCGCCCTTCCCTGAGGCCCAGGACGGGGAAGAGTGAGCATGGCCGTCCGCCACGCCGACGCTGCTGCGAGAACGCGGGCGGATCGCGGGACTGCAGATGGGAGCCAGGAGCCAATGCCAGGGAGCTCGCTGAGGCCGAAGAAATTGGGGGGAAGACGGAGGAGACGGTGGAGGACGTGACGTTCAGACCGGAGGAGGGACGGGGGGGGAGGGAAGAGCTGGGAGACAGAACTAAGGACAGGGAGGATGCAGAAATTAAAGAGCCTGCAGCTGGCTTCCGCAATGGGGGCGGGAGAGAGCCGTCTCGATGGTGCGGGCGCGCCATTTCTGTCCGGGGGCGGCCCACTGTTTTTCGAGGGACGCACCAGGGCCAAACTCAATGCCCAGAAAAGTTGCGTGGCCGCGCACATGAAATGCAGACCACTGAGGGGCCAGCTCGACAATCATCCTCTGGAATTTTGTCTCCACGGCTGGCGTGCAGGCCTCCGCCAGGGGGGCGACGCAGCACTTCTCAGGTTGAAGGGGAAGGTTCGCAAGAGTGCGGGCGGCGTCGAAGGGGGGGGGGGGGGGACAAGAGCGGGGAGGAGAGATCGAGGGAAGGGCAAGTCCCACATCGTCCGCCGTCGCTCCACATTCGGGAAAAGCCCAGGGCACAAGTTGTCAGGGCGAGGGCGCAAGCCACGAGCAGACGGGCATGTTATTTTGGCCTCTAGGTGGCGCAGGAAGGGGTCCATGCACAGGGCCCGGATGGTGCCTGAGAGGGGGCGTCCTTGGGCGACCCCTGAGGGGGCCACGAAGAGCGGGGGCCTGGCGGAGCCACAACGGGCGTGGGCGAGAACCCCAGAGTAGAGGGCAGAAATCACATTCAGAAGCCCCGTCGGGATGCGATGTCGCTCGGGCACTCGATGTAGAAACACCTGGGGAAGGGAGGGGAAAGCAGCACGGAGGTCGAAGGATACAAACGCGGGGGAGAGATCGGGGCGGTGCCCCGCGGCCCGAGCGATCGCATCCTGGCGGACAATGTGGCCGAGAGAATGACGGCCGCGAATGGTGCCTTGCTGCGCAGGGTGCGCGCGGAGGGCAGTCAGTTGTCCAAGCTGGATGTTCGTCGCCGGCGCCACCGCCTTCGCGTCAGCGCTCTTCAGGCTCAGCGGGCGGAGGCGGCCAGGAGCCCTGACCACATCGAAGGAGTCGGTCGCCTCCGAGCCCTCGGGGATGAATGCCATGTCCGCGTAGCTGAAGCCCAAGGGGGCACCTCCGCCCTCGAAGAGGCGCAGCATCAGGGAGTGGAGAACGTCGGAGAGCCGCTCGTCCGCCATCCAGGCCTTGGCCATCAGGCGGCCAGGGCTTGGCGCCGACGGCCTCGCACGCCGAAGGGCAGCACGGAGAGCATCCGCAGAGGGAACATGCAGAAAAGGCGCTTCGAAGGATGGGAGGTGCACGTCCAAGTAGCGGTCGATCGCGTCCGTGTCCACGGGCTGATCCGTGAAGTGGGGCTTCCAGTATGGGCGCAGGGCGTCGAACACAGAGACCGGGCCACGCTCGATGGAAGCGCTGTGGCCGTTGTTCTCCAAACGGACTCCAGCGAGGGCCAGACGTCGGCGGAAGGGCGCCCAGAGCATGGCCCTGCGCTGCGCAGCCCGTTGGAGCTTCAACAGCTGCCACTTGTCGGGCCCCTCGGCGCCAGGTCGAATACGCGCCTCCTCTCGCAGTCGGGCAGCGGCCGCAGCACGCTGGCTCTCGTGCCAGGCCGCGCGCAGCAAACGGCAGTCCCTCTCAAAGTCCTCAGGGGCAACGAGGGAGACCACATCGTCGGTGTTGATCGACAGGTGCCTCACGCCTAGCTCCGCCGACTGCCTCAGGCGACGTGCGAGGTGGGCATCTTGACGCCAGACGGCTCGTGCAATGGCACGCATGGAGAGCCGCCTGCCGCCCTCCGCGTCCTCGCTGTAGTCGCCGATCGGGAGGGCCTGGATCTCGTTCCTGGTCAGGCGCGCCGCTTCAGTCAGAATCTCCTTGACGAGGGTCCAGCGAGGGGCCACCTCCAGGGAATCCAGGTCGGCCACGTCCAGCAGAGACTTCACGTGGTTCACGTATCGGGGAGAGCTGAAGATGTTTGGAGGGATAGACTGGTCGGTGATCTCAGATGGCGAGCGAGCCCAGACCTTCAGCTGGATGATGGCATGGCCGCTGAGGCCCCAGTCCGCCAGCGTCGCGGCCCCCTGCCAGATCTCGAACGAGATCGCCGTGTTCAGAATGGAGTGCGACGTCAGAGAGACGAAGTCGCGGTCAATGAAAGAGCAGGTCTGGTGCTGCTTGGAGAAGTGCGCGGGCAGCTCGCATGTGACTTCTACGAGCGCTTGCTGAAAGAGCGCCCTCCAGAAGCCTTGCCCCTGGTTGCCACGGTGCCAGACGGAGCGGCTGTCACCCGCCCGTCGCGCACAACTCCACCCCGAGTCCGAAGAGGAGGAAGATGAGGAGCAGTCGCAGGTGCCATTCCGCGTAGGGGAACTTGGGGTCGTCGTAGCGGGCTCGCGGTTGACGGGCCTGCGATGGGCGATGGGGGGCCTCTCCAGGGACAGCGGCTCGAGATCAGCGATGTTGAAGTCGCCGATGGCAATGAAAATACGATGGCGTTCATCATCTTGCGTCCAGCGGGCGCCATCCAGCCAGCTGCGCTTGATGGAACCGAAGGAGGACTGTGGGACGTCGTGGTTGTGGATATTGAGGATGCGGATGTGCTCGTTGGTGTTCGTGTTGGAGAGGGGGAGCTCAGCAACTCGACCAGGCACCAGCGTCATCACCTTGGCGATAGGGAGCAGGCACTGGTCCACGGAGCGCAGCTCAGCCTCGGAGAACCACGGAATCAGAAGGCCAGGCCGCCCGTGCCAGGGTTCACACCCGCAGAGAAAAGAAGGTGCGGTAGTGGTACGGCAGCTGGTCGATCAGGGTCCTGGGCTTGATCTCCGATCCGTGCACCTCCTGGACGACGATGAGATTGCGGTGCTTCATCAGCTGGGCGAGGCGGGCCAGCTTGGCCTTGCGTTTGTGAGCGCGATGGCATAGGAGACCGTTGGCGTTCCAGGAAGCAATGCAGAGCCCCCTGCTGGCGATCGAATCCGCGCCTCGGGCGGGGGCGAGAACCCAAGACAGCCAGCGAGGGCTAGGAGCACGACCAGCTGGACGTGACCACCTCGGCGGTAGCAGCTGTGGCCTGGTTGAAGTGCTCGACAATGGTGCGACGGTCACGGTCTGAGATGAAACGTGAGGATCCAGGATGCCAGTAAATCTTGGACGGTTCGAGAAAGCCCTGAGGGGCGACCTCGATGATCGGCACGGCGCTGGCGCAGATGATGCCCTTGGGCCTGATGGCGGTCCAGTCCACCGGCTTGTCGAAGGGGCGGGTCCAGTCCTGGCTGGGGATGTTGAGGAGGCGCTTAGTGTGCAACTCGCGGCGGATCTGACGCGGGGCTTTGTCAGCGCCCACGTGGAGGGCGGCGCGCCAAAGGAGCGCCATCCCCCACCAGGAAGCCGCAAGGCACGGGCCAGAGCCATGGCGCGAGGGGCACCAGCGCCCCCGTCGCCCTTGACGTGGACGAAGAAGCGCTTGGCAGGGACAGCACCGCCGACCACTTCAATGAACTCCGAGCGGACCTTCGCGGCGATGACTCCGCTGGTACCAGCACGTCGCACACGTCGGCGGGATGTTCGCTCTCCTCCACTGCGGCAAATTGAATCACATCTGCCAGGACCGCGATCACCAGAGCCAAGGCCGACAGTGTCCATGCAAAAGAAGAATACTGTCGCGGCGGGGCGCGGGAAGGAGAACTGATATGGATGCGGAGCGGGGCTCCAAACACTGGTGAATATGGATGCTCCAGCCAGGAGCTCACGGCATGGGGGTCTGTCCAGCACTTGTGTCGCGGGCCGCGCTGACAGAAACCCCGAGAAGCTGACCTGTCCAGCTGACTCGACATATGGATTACTTGAGCCAAAATGGCTACGGATGGTGATGGTGAGGAGGAGGAGGAGGAGGCGGAGGAGGAGGAGGAGAGGGAGAAACAGGAGCAGAAGTAGGAGGTGCAGCACGCGGGGGGAGGAGGACGAGGCAGGAGGAGGAGGAGGAGGAGGCGAAAAGGCGAGAGCAGCGAGGACGAGGGGGGGACAAAGGAGGCGAGAAAACGCACAAGTGGACCGCTCCGCTGGAAGAGCCCAGGAGCCTGTACATTAGCAGCCTCCGCTCCGCGGCCGGGTCCCCCCGAGCCAGCGGCGTCGCGCCGCTGTCCAACTCCTCCTCCTCCTCCTCCTCCTCCTCCTCCTCCTCCTCCTCCTCCTCTTCCTCCATTCCTGTTCCTCCATTCCTTGTCCTCTTCCTTTTCCTCCTCCTCCTCCTCCGCCTCCATTCCTCTTTCCTCCATTCCTTTTCCTCCTTCTCCTCCTCCTCCTCCTCCTCTTCCTCCATTCCTCTTCCTCCTCCTCCTCTTCCTCCATTCCCTTCTCTTACGAGTAACTCCTCCTCCTCCTCCTCCTCCTCCTCCTCCTCCTCTATCCTCCATTCCCTTTTCTTATGAATGGCTCCTCCCTGTCGCACCCCGGGGCCAGTTGGAGAGGCGGATCGGGCGTTTCGCCTGAGTCTTCCTTGCGACTTGTGGTCCTTTTACTCAAACGTTGGCCCCTTCCCCTCCCCCTCCCTCTCCCCCTTCTCCTCCCCCTCCCCTCCTCCTCCCCCTCCTCCTCCTTCTCCTCCTCCATTCCTTTCCCGCACAAGTAGGTTCTCCCTGTCGGGCCGGGCGTTCCGCCTGGGACTTTCTCACCACTTATGACTCTGAAACTTAGAAATTGGCTCCAGTTTCACACATCGACGGCGGGTGGTGTTCAAAATGTGGCTCTCGCCTAGGCGCTGCGCTGATTCGCTGCAAACCATTGCGATAGTTTCACGGAATGAAGGCGGTGCGGTTTCAAAATGTGGCTCTCGCCCTAACGCCGCGCACACCCTTCTTAAACATGTGCAAGAGTTTCACGGATTGATGGCGGCTCCTTTTCAAAATGTGGCTCTCGCTTAAGCGCCGCGCCACTCGCCTTAACAAAAACATGAATTTCACAGGTTCCAATGGTCACTGTACCAGAAATAATGTTTTGGAGCGGTTCAGGATTGCCCCGGCGTTACAATTACGTGAATTCGCAATGTTCAAGTCCCAAAGATGGTGTTCTGGCACGAATCAAGGTCGTCAAGGCGCAACAGTCTACTTAAGTTGTGGCGTTGGGGTCCCGAGAATGGTGTTTTGGCATGCCTCGGGATCTTCGAATGGTTGTTTCCCGACGGGGCACTTGCGTCAGTGGAAATGAACCCTTGTAGGAGCCTATGCAAAGGGAGCTTGGAGGGAGGATTTATACCAACATCGTTGATGAGTGTTGGGTTTGCACTGGTCCTCTTCCTCCTCCTCCTCCTCCTCCTCCCTCGTCCTCGTCCCTGTCCTCCTCCTCCTCCTCCTCCTCCATTTTTCTCCTCCTTATTTTTCCCCTCCTCCTTCGTCTTCGCCCTCATCTGCGTCATCATCCTCGTCTGCGTCCTCGTCCTCGTCTTCCACCTCCTCCTCCTCCTCCTCCTCCTCCTCTTTCTCCCTCGTCCTCGTCCTCCTCCTCCTCCTCCTCCTTCTCCTCCTCCTCCTCCTCATCCTCCTCCTTCTCGCCCCAGGGAGCGGTCTTCCTCCTCTTCCTCCTCCTTTTCTTCCATCCTCCTCCCCCCTCCCCCCGCCTTCCGTCCCAAATCTTTCTGCTTACCAGATGCCCACACGATCTCCCGTTGCTCTGCTCACCGGCTGCCCGCCCGATGTCTTATCCTTCTCGGCCTCAGCCCTCGGAGCCACGTCGCGTTCGTCCTCCCTCCGCCGCTGCCCGCTTCGGCTGCGCCCTCCCCTCGACGCTGCCCCCTCCTGCGCGCCCCCTCGGCACCACGCGCCCCGCTGCCCTCGAGCCGCTCCACTGCAGCCCGCGCCCGTGGATCCCTGATGCGCACCTCGCTGCCGCCGAACCGCCGCACTGCAGCCCGCGCCCATGGCGTCGCTGACGCATGCCCCCCTGTGTGTGTGTGTGTGTATTGGGTGCTCGGACTGCGAGCCCGCTCTGGAAGAGGAGGAGGAGGACGAGGACGAGGAGGAGGAGGAGGAGGACGAGGAGGAGGAGGAGGACGAGGAGGAGGAGGACGAGGAGGAGGAAGAGCAGGAGGAGGAGTCCGTAGCCATTGTGGCTCAAGTCCGTAGCCGCTTTGGCTCAGGACCTGGCCTCACTGGCAGAGGGGGAGCAGCGGCCCCCACAGTGCCCCCCGTTTGCTCGGCCAGACGAGGTTTCCTTTGCGTGAGCTCCTGTCGGAGCAGCAGCCTCTTCGTAGTATCATGGGCAAGAAGCATGCTGGACACACGGTGCCGAATACGGCGCAGAGCGAGTGTTGGAGTTGTGCAGCATGCGGTTGCCAACGTAACGAGTCTTGGTGGACGTGGTGCAAGCGCTGCAGAGGAAGTCGCTCATCCCCGACGTTCAGTGACTGGCCACAGTCGCCTCCTGGTGTTTCGGCTGGTCCACGAGCCACTCATGCATGCCAAGCATGCCTGCGAGCGCGCGCGCGAGCCCAGCTCGAGAGGTCGGCGCAGGTGGCGGAACGCCTCGAGGAGCAGCTGGCGGAGGCAAAACGGCGAGTTGTGCAGTTGCACAGCGAGCTCAAGACGCGTGAGAATGAATATCAGGACGTGGCGCGACGCCTTCGTGACGAAGTGCTCCCGCAGCCCGAGCCAGCAGCAGTGAAGCCGAAGCTCGACTTGCAGGGGCTTCTGGCGGGCGAGGAGTTCGAGGTCGACGACGGGGGCGCGTTCGGGCTCGTGGACGCGGGCACCCAGCTCTCAGCGGAGGAGAAGATCGAGTTCGACAAGGCGCAGGCAGACGCCCGTGGGCATCTTCAAGGCGGCAGCCCAGGCGGCGTTCGGCCAGGCGAAGGAGAAGTCCTCCGCCCTGCTGGAGGAGCACAGGGAGCTCGCTCGCAGGATGGCCGACGCCAAGCGGCGCCGCACCGAGGAGCCAGGTGCGGCGCCCGGCGGCCCTGGCGAGGCGCCCCCCGCCTTCCCCTGCTGCGGCTGCTGCTGCAGGGGGCTCGGCAGGCGCCCCGCCCCCCCCCCCCGCTTCGGCTGCTGGTGGAGCTGCCGCGGCCGCGCCCCCCCCCCCCCCCCCTCCCCCAAGGGGGGGTGGGGGGGGGGGGGGCATGCGCGACATGGACCGCTGCGGGGCGCTCTTGCCCAAGCCTGCAGGTTCGGCCGAGGCCACCCCTGTCCCAGAGGCTGAGGAGGAGGGCGGGCTGCTTGAGGCAGCTCGATGGCAGGCACGGCAGAGGTCGCAGGTTTAGCCATGAGTTTCTTTTTGATCCGAACGCTTCAGAGTTCTTTCCCTGGTCCTCTTGTGTCGTGGGCGCCCTCGTGGGCGAGAACTACTGGTCGCAATCGTCCCAGCGCCGGTCGCGCGCAAGCTTCCGTTCCTGACGTGCCGCTGCGTGGGATCGGACCTGAGGCAGGTGAAGAGGAGCCCCTCTTTTTGAGCCCTGATGCTGCAGTTTTGAACCAGCTGTTGGCAACGCAGTTCCGCAGGCTCCCGTGCGCCCCCCCAAGAAGGGCAAACCGCACGGGGACGCAGTGACCTGGACCGCCAACACCACGTTTTGGAAGCCCGCGCTTGCCTTTGTTCGTCAGCGTGCTGAGCAGAGGCGGACGCTAAGCTATCCGACCGACCAGTGCAGTTTCTTTGTCTCCAGGAGCCCGGAGTACATCCAGGCAGCCATGCGCAGCGCGAGAAGCAGCTGCGCGACCGACCCTTTTTCGTGGCCGTGCACGCCAGTCGTGTCACCGAGCTTGGAGGGCTTTCAGGAGGCGTTGGCGTGGGTGTACCTCCGCATATTGGTATGGGAAAGGGCCCTCTCCTGAAGCAGTCCCTCCCATCTCCTCATCGTCTCATCGTCAAGTGGGTGAGCACTCTTGTCCCAGGTGGGCTTTGGCTGGCCTCGGTGCCTCTCCCCACGGGGGCCCCGCTGGGCCCTGAGGGTGCCCAGCTGCTGGTTTGGTTGGGCGAGATGTTCCGCGCTGTTCGGAGGCCCTTTTGTGGTGGGCGGAGACTGGAATACTAACCCTTTGGAACTCGCGTCGATGGGCTGGCCGAGTCGTGTACAGGCATGTATTGTCGCGCCTAGGGACATCACCTGTCGCTCGGGAAAGGGTAGTGTATTGGACTATGTTGTGATCTCGGATGTCCTCGTGCCGTTGGCCAAGGGGTGCTCGGTCGCTTTCAACTCGTTCTTGGCGCCCCACAGGCCTACTGGGCTCCGTCTTTCTGCCCGAGCGGTTCCCTCTACTATCCTAATGCACAATGGCCCCCGCAAGCCCCCGCAGGTTATCCCTATGGGGCCTTATCCTGCCCCGCCCGACTGGCCCAGTGCGTTGGAAGCCCTCGGAGCCAAGGGAGACCAGGGCAGCTTGAATGAGGTGTCCAGGAAGTTCACGGGTCTCATGGAGGACGAACTCGTCGGGGTTCATAGGATCCCAGAGCACCAGCAGGCCAGGCTTCGAGGAAGGGGCTTAGGCTGGAGGTTCAAGAGGCCCCCTGGTTTTGCTCCAACGCCAGGCCCCTACCCTGTTGCTAGCCAGGAGGCGCTGGGCTGGAGGCGCGTGGCCAACTGGCTGCGCGAGCTCGGCCACATCCAGGCCCAGGGCGAGTGCAGGAGACCTCTCATATTCGCCTCCCTCCTGGCTAAGCTATGCGCTATGCAGTGGGCCGCTGGCCATCAGGGACACTTGAGCCCGGGCCCAGTTCTCTCTTTCGGCTGCTGAGTGGAGCAGCATAACTTCCGCAGGCCTTGCTGATTGGGCGAAGCTTGCAGGTGTACAGGCAGTTCGTGGCGAGCGAGATTTTACCGAGCAGCGGGCAGCGGAGTGGCGTGACTTCGCGAAGGACGCAGTTGCGAACGGCGGTGGCAAAGCTCACAGATGTTTATCGTCTCCCTGTCGGCTGGCGTCCCATTCATCCTAAGCGAGGGGAGACCCCGCCAGGACCTGAGGATGCGTTGGAGCATGTTCTTAAGGATTGGGAGGAGGTCTGGACTTGCCCCAACGCTGACGCGAACCCCGACGAGTGCTCCTGGACTCCCAGCAGTGCCCTGATGTACTGTATGAACCTGGAGTTATTCGTAAGGTTGCGCGTAAGATTAAAATCTGAACCTCCCACGGGGTTCATCGTTTGGGCCCCGGAGACTTCTGCGTCGTCTCGGACCAGTGCCTCGAGGCCCTTAGCTTGCTCTGGAATTGGATGCTCGTCTTGGGCGCGCTACCTGCGCAGATCAGCCTCGCCCCCATGCCCTCCCCCCCGAAGCCCGATGGGGGCGCGCGGCTCATCGGGCCGCTGAGCATGGCGGTTAGGATCTGGGCCCGGTGTTCCAGGTGCGTCGCTCGTCAGTGGGAAGCTGCTCATTGCCGTTCCTATACCTATGGGGGCCGAGGGAGATCTTGTGACAGGGCCGTTTGGGGGCGGTCCTTTACGAGCGAGAGCAACGCCTTGACCAAGAGGGTGGCCACCAACTCCTTCCTCACATCGTTAAAGCCTGCGAGGAGGTCCAGCATGGTGACCTCACTCGGGTGGGCCAGAAGCACACTTTCCCTCTTTTTCACCTTCGGCTTTGTCTAACGGTCTAATTACCGTGCACCCCGTGGCCTCTTGCTCGGAAAGCGTCTCTCGCCCTGTTCGCATCCTGTCCACCGCCATCGCGGGTCGCGGCTTCGCCGCGACCCTGTTGCAGGTGATGCTGCTGGATGTGATTGATGTTTGTGAGAAGTGGCTTCCGCGTGCTAGACTGTGTAACTTGGTTGGCGACATCGCGGCCCAGACGGTCGGCGCGGCCGAGTTTGTTGCTAAAGCAGCGTCGGCATCACCCTCGCTCTTCGTCGCGCGTTCGAGGCTCGGGGGCTTATCGCTTCCACCGCGAAAGGCGAGGTCGCGGCGACGACGGCGGAGGTTGCAGACAGAGTAGTAGCTGTTCTTTGTTTGTTTAAAGAGGCATTTTAGGAAGACGCGTCACGTGATGGACCTGGGCACAGACCACGCGCAAGAGAGGCGTAGGCGCGCTCAGGTTCAGGCAGGACGGGCGAGCAAAATGAGGGCCCGGGCGGGTCGGGTTCGCTCTTTCCAAAAAAACAGCTTCGTAGGCTCACGATGACTTCTAAGGTCGGGGCCCTGCCAGCGGGCTCTCGCGGGGTCAGCGTCATCGGGATCTCGAGCGGGCTCCTCTCTGGGCCTCGTTGCGCCGTTGCTCGGGGGCTCTATGAACCTGCAAGGGGCCGCCCCCGAACTATGCAGTGTTGGCTGTCGCCTTCGCCCGAGGCAGACCCTGCCTTTGCGGGCAACTCCCTGCCGCTCCTCGCGCGGGGGGGGGGCCTCGCGGCGGGGCTGGACCCCTCGGGAGGAGATGCGATCTGTCTTTGACCTGTCGCTGGAGCGTTTCCGTCCTAATGAGTTGATCTGGTCTGCCGTCGAGGGTCCGACGGGCGCCGTGATCATGACTTTCCGAAGGCTTCGTTGGGTTCCCCAGAGCTTTCGCGCTTGGATTTTGCTCTCGGGCCTCACCCTTGACCTCGAGAAGGTCCGCCAGACGTCCCTGCAGAAATTCGTCGACCTTGGCACTAAGGGCCTTTTAGCTGGGCAGCTTCGATGGAGCCACCAGGGCCAGGAGCTCTCTCACCCCCAGCTCGATGCTGTCAGCGAGGCTTGCGCCCTCCTCCGCCGACGAAGAGAAAGCTTGCAGGCCAGCCTCCTCGCCGCGCATGTCTCAGGAGGTCTTGTTACCCAGCCGGTGTTGCATCAGGATCGCCGCGCGATCGATGAAAGGTGCCAGTTGTGTCTCGGTGCTCGAGGCGCCGCGCAGCACCTACTTTTTGAGCGCGACGGCCTGCAGCCAGGTCGTTCTCAGCGGGTTTGAGTAGGAACTTTTGGGATTGAGGAGGGAGGCCGAGGACGATCCCCTCATGTCCCGCTGCCTCCTCCCTGCCTCCATCAGGTTCACTCCCCGCCTTCGGGTCACAGGAGCTTGGAGGTGGGACGTCAGACCCCCTGGAGGTCTACTCGAAGGCCGTGAGTGCTCCGACGGCTCTGCCCTGTTCCCAGGGCTTCCCCTCTTCACAGTCGCGGCTTGGGCTGTCATGATGCTGGATGGAGGTGGGAGCGCGTTGGGGACGGCCTCGGGACGGCCTCGGGCGAGGAGGAGGAGGAGGAGGAGGAGGAGGAGGTGGAGGTGGTGGAGGGGGAGGAGGAGGAGGAGGAGGAGGAGAAGAGAGCGCGTTGGGGACGGCCTCGGGCCCCCTGCCGCATGCACTGCGCTCTGTCTATGGAACAGAGGTCTTCGCGCTCCTCATGACTCTCCGCCTCTCGGGCCCGGGCGATCCGGAGCTCGGGTGCGGCTGGGAGTCTGCTGTTCTGACCTGGGCCCGAGGTGCGGAACATTCCTCCTCCTCCTCCTCCTCCTCTTCCTCTTCCTCCTCCGCCTCCTCCGCCTCCTCCGCCTCCTCCTCCTCCTCCTCCTCCTCCTCCTCCTCCTCCTCCGCCTCCTCCGCCTCCTCCTCCTCCTCCTCCTCCTCCTCCTCCGCCGCCTCCGCCGCCTCCGCCTCCGCTTCCGCCTCCTCCTCCTCCTCCTCCTCCTCCTCCTCCTCCTCCTCCTCCTCCTCGGGCGACATCTTGATGCTTCCAACTTGCCGTATGCTGCGTCACGGGAAGAAAACACCTTTCGGCGACGGGAGCGGGGAGACACTGTTAGGGTGTTCCACGTTCCCGCTCGCAGGTCTTGGCCGCGAGCTCAGTCGCCGGGGATCTCGTTCCAGGCTTGGCGAGGAACTCGTCTTGCAGACCAGGCGGCCAAACGTGCTGCTGGTGAGATTCCTGTGCCAGTCTCGCTGCGGAAAAGTACACCGAGCAGCGGGATAAGTTGCACATTCCGCGTAGGTTCAGAGGGGCGGTGCTCGAGGTTGCTGGCAGGCCGACGTTCCGAGATGTCTCCCGGATTGTGGCCAAGCGGCCCAGGCCCCCTGGAACCCAACTGCTCCTTTGCCCTGACCCCAACGGACACGTCTTGGGGCGGTGGGGGAAAGGGTGGCTGTGTGCGAGATGCCTGGAGCGAGGCCGCAGTTGGACCCGTCTCGCTAGTTTTCGCTGCTGTGGAATGCCCAGGATTTGTCGCCAGGCTCATCGGGCCCATCGTTTGTGGGGAGGGGATCCTGGCGCCAGGCTCCCGATGATCTGGTGTTCCAGGTGCGGCAGCCACGCCAGGCATCGGATGAACTTGCTGTCTGAGCCCCCTGCAGCAATCGGCCTCAGAATGAGGCGACCGCAAAGTCTCTGCAAATGCTTCGGCGGGGCGTGGATCCGACGAACCGTCGGCGCTTCGGGCGCAGCGCTCCCCTCTGGACAGGGCGAGGGGACGTGCAAGCCCGCGTCCCCACGCCCGCTGGAGCGGGGCTGGTTTCGAGTCAGGCCAGTGCTCTCGCTGAAGCTTGACGGGGGCGTTGGCCTCCCCGCTTGGGCCTCCACCGGAGGAGGACTTCGGGTCCCTTCGGCGGAGGCCTGGGCGGGGGGGCTGCAGCGCACTCATCTTGTTGTTCCTCTCTCTCTCTCTCGTTCTCTTCTTGTTGCCCAAGTTCTGCGCAGCCTCTGGCAGTGCGGATCCTTGGCATATGGTGAAAGTGGTGAAACAAGAGGAGCAGGAGGAGGAGGAGGAGAACGAAGAGGAAGAGGAGGACGAGGAGGAGGAGGACGAGGAGGAGGACGAGGAGGAGGAGGAGGAGGACGAGGAGGAGGACGAGGAGGAGGAGGAGGAGGAGGAGCCTGAGGAGGAGGATGAGGAGGAGGAGGACGAGGAGGAGGAGGAGGAGGAGGAGGAGGAGAAGGAGGAGGACGAGGAGGAGGAGGAGGACGAGGAGGAGGAGTCGCCACCCCCTCCGCCTCACATCCTGGCGCACACCACCTTGAGCCCACCCTGCATCCGCCTGCCTCAAGTACCCAAAATTGGTCATCCCCTGTCTCCTCCTCCCCCTACCGCTCCGCCTACCTCCTATCCATCCCCCTACCGCTCCGCCTACCGCTCCGCCCACCTACCGCTCCCCTGTCTCCGCCTCCCCCTCCCCCTACCCATCCCTATCCTCCTCGTCCTCCTCCTCCTCCTCCTCCTCCTCCTCCTCCTCCTCCTCCTCCACCCCTCCTCACCCCTCCTCCTCCTCCTCCTCCTCCGCCCGCCTCCTCCTCCTCCTCCTCCGCCTCCTCCTCCTCCTCCTCCTCCTCCTCCTCCTCCTCCTCCTCCTCCTCCTCCTCCTCCCCCTCTTCCTCCTCCATTCCTTTCCCTTATAAATTCGCCGGCCCAACGGGCCAGAGGCGTGCTAAGATCTCTGGTAACTGCTAAATAATATTTCTACTTCGCGCGCGCGGGGCGGCCCCTGGGGGTCCCCGGACGAAAAGTACCCCGGGCGATCCCCGGCAGACTCGGATCAGAGATGGTTTTCCTCCTGGGCGCCGCCCCCGTGGCCCTCCAGAGAGCCCCAAGAAGGGCCACGAGGCCGCCAAGAGCCCTCCAAGATGGTTCAAGAGTGCTCCGAGATGCCACACGATCGTTCCAAGACGCCCAAGATGGCCCCCAGACGCCCCAAGAGGCCTCCAAGAGCACTCCCCAGAGGGCCCCAAGAGGCAAAATTCATTACTTTTCCTTAGGTTTTGGGCAGATTTTGGCGTGTCCATCTTTTCGGCTTCCCGACGCCCCAAGACGGCCCAAGAGGCCCCCAAGATCGCCCCAAGAGGGCCCAAGAAGCTCCCAAGAAGGCCCCAAGATGGCCCAAGAGGGCTCCAAGACGGCCCCAGAGGCATCCAAGACGGCCCAAGAGGGGCCCAAGAGGGCCCCAAGCGATGCCCCAAAGGGGGAACACAAAACAAAACTTCGAGCCCTCGGCCTTAAGAAGCCCCCAGGAGGCCTCAAGAGGCCCCCGAGAGGCCCCGGCTAATCTCGAAAGTCTGCGGAGGTCTCTCGGGCCATATTGCCACTCTCGCCCCGCTGCTGCCCAGCTACGCGTCTTCCACAAGCGCGGTGGCGGATATGCGCGGCTCAGTCATGCGAAATGGGCCGGCGGAATGAGCGAAGCGATTCAATAATTTCTCCTTGTCGCACCCCAGGGCCAGATTTTAGGGCGGGCCGGGCATTTCGCCTGTGAGTTCCAAACCACTTATGATTCTGAAGCTTAAAAAATTAGCAACAGTTTCACCGATGGAGGGCGGGCCATTTTCAAAACGTGGCTCTCGCCTTCGCGCCGCGCACATTCGTTGTAAATGTTCAAGAGCCTCACGGATTGAGGGCGAGTGATTTTCAAAATGTGGCCCTCGCCTTAGCGCGTCGCACACTCATTGTAATCATTCGCAAGAGCTTTACGGATTGAGGGCGGGTCGTTTTGAAAATGTGGCTCTCGCCTTCGCGCCGCGCACATTCGCTTTTTTTAATGTTCAAGAGCCTCACGGATTGAGGGCAAGTGGTTTCCAAAATGTGGCCCTCGCCTCAGCGCGGCGCACATTCGTCGTAATCATTCGCAAGAGCTTCACGGATTGAGGGCGATGGGTTTTCAAAATGCGGCTCTCGCCTAAGCGGGGCGCACGTTCATCTAAAACATGTGCAAAAGTTTCACAGGAAGAGGGAGCTTGGAGGGAGGGTTTACTCCAGCATCATTGATGATTATTGAGTCCTCCTCCCCATCCTCCTCCTTCTCCTTCTCCTTCTCCTCCTCCTGCTCCTCCTCCTCCTCCCCCTCCCCCTGCCCCCTCCCCCTCCCCCTCCATCTCCTCCTCCAACTCCTCCTCCTCCTCCTCCTCTTCCTCCTCCTCCGCCTCCTCCTCCTCCTCCTCCTCCTCCTCCTTCCTCCGCCCAGAACCCGAGACTCGTCGCGCCACCCTCGTGTGCCTCTCTTTCTGTTGTTGCTTCTCTGCCGCGCCCTCTGCCCTCGCCTTCGCATGTTGTCCCTGCCGCACCCCCTGCCCACAACTCACACGCCACACGCCCTGACCACAGCTCGAAACGCCCTGACCAGGGCAGTCAAGTCCTTCCCCCCAGGGCGGTCTCGCATCCACATGCGGGACGCCTCACTGCACCTGCTTAACAGAGCATCATCCATAACCCCACTTGATCATCCGAAGTTCACTCGCGGTCTGGCTTTACGGTAGTGCGACTTCCAAGGGGACCCAGTCCAGGGGCACCCTCACTCACTTTTGCTTCTCATCAGTAAACGCACAGACCCATTCCCTTCACCTGCTTATCAGATCGGTGCGGACTTAGCACCACTGGTCGAACATATTCGTCAAGTAGTGGAGGCCAGCCAGGCGTCCCCTCTCAGACAGGGCCCCTGGGCACCACTGCAGTAAGGGCAAACATTTCGCTCATCCTGAGTATAGGGACCAGCCACCTTCAAAGATACATATATATATATATATATATACATATGTGTATACACGCCGCCAGCAATATTCTCATCCTCTTTCATATTCCTTCCCCTCTAGATGTTCCTCACGCTCCTCTTCCTCCTCAGAATGCTCCTTCTCCTCCTCCTCCTCCTCGTCCTCCTCCGTCTGCTCCTCCAATCAAATCGCTTCCTCCTCCACCTCCTCCTCCTTGTGATCACTCCTCCTGTTCCTCCTTCTCAATCCTCCTTTCTGGCGCTGGCCAGACATAAACCATACTGTCAAAACTGATCATAAGAATGTGCGGTAAGGATGCAAGCCCCTTGGACACCCATGTCGAAGCTTTTCGAGCGGGGCTGGCCATCGAAATGGTTGTTAAGGATGGACCGGCGAGGCAGATATGCAAGGGTACCCTTAGGAAGGTTGCCCATCCTTATCATAGGTTTCGACGGTATGGTCATTCCTCTTCCTCTTCCTCGTCGCCATCGGCAGAAACATTCCTCTCCCTCCCCTCCACAAACTCATACTTCCTGATGCTGCTCCTCATTCGCATCCTCCTCCCTTTGGCTTGGG